>OX465582.1:70663104-71263104 GCA_950022655.1 Alentia gelatinosa
GGATATTGAAACAGGGTGAAATGAATCCAGTATCCCTAATAAGATACAGATCTCCATACTGAGTAGGCCACATTGGCAGACATCTTAAAAAATGGCCTCCATCTCAAAATTTCGATTTTCCGGTTATTTGCTCCACTGATGGGGGCGGAGGGTGGGAAGTGGGTATCGGGGGGTTGAGGCAACATGGGGAAGGTGTGCGGAAGTGTTAGCATGGGAATTCAGTTGAGCATACCACCTTGGATCTCTTACTTTATCATACCCCTATGCAAATTGTTCTTATACATACTGACCTCTGCTCCCTATATCATAAAAATCATGTACGGCAAACTGGGCCGTACACTGTTATAGGGCCCAGTGTGTCCGTGTTTGTTTGCCCAAATGGAATTGGAATGGTAATTAAAGGAAATTTCCTATTGATTTAAAACATATGAACATGTATAACAAAGAAAAAACAGGCTTTTATTCTTCCAGATTTGTGAATTTGTCACACCTGTCTAAATGCGTGGAGGTTAAGTTTTCATCTATCCGGAAGTTTGTAGCAATTATCCGATTATATGCCCGGTCTATGTTCCTACTACACTGTATAAATGTGCTGGAAAAGGAATCCTCTCTAGGCCTACACATGTATTTAGGGCTACAATAGCTAGCCTTGTCGCTGGATCTTTGCAAGTCAATCCTAATAAAGGAGAAGGACAAGCAAAATATAACGACTATATACTTATAATTGTAACTAAAACATCAGAAAGAATTTTAAGGTGTTTTATTAGGCATATAATATTCTAAGGAATGATTGCCCGATGCTATGTGGAATCTATAATGGAGAAGGAATAGTCTAGCTTTTATTACTATGAATTTAAAAACATATGTCATGGATGACACACGTATCCGAACCCCCCTGGGGCTAATAATTAATTGCAGTCTTTGTTGGCGCTTGACTATCAGGCGAATTCAGATTACAGAAGATTCATATACCCAGATAGCTCCCTGGGGGTAGTGGTACCAGTGACTAAAACCATCTGACATTGATAAAAATGACAACCATTTGTCAAAGCTGACTGTATGTTTCCCAGACCTTTCATTTCAATTAAAGTCATCTTTTTTTATTTCTAGATGTAACCATGTCCTATGAATAAAGGTATATGATATAGGAGATTAATTAGCCAGGATTATTATTGATCAGAAATGGATTGTTTTATACATATCTGGGTGTTCTTTACTTCTTTTATATCGCAACTGGAAATCCTTGGTTGCCTTCATTCACATGATCATCATTTTACTTCAAACGGTGTTATCTCCACTATGTCATAGGTTCTCACCCTTTTTTACAAAGTAGGAGAATATTGTATATACGACTATCTATGATGTATCCTCATATCCTCTTCTTTGACGCTTTCTTTTGAAAATATGGTCTCTAGGCATTGTAGGATACTTCTATTTGAACCTGTCCATCACCACTCTCCAGTCTATGCTATATTTACAGAGTGATTGTCTTCTCCTTTTTATATACTTCATCTCCTAGAAAATATTAACTAAATAGATATTAGGTAATATCTATCACTATATACCTGTCATAAAACTTTTGTGAATACTACCCGCTGCCAAGGTTGTGGTATAAATTGTTTTCGAGCCCGTTGTACCCAACATTTGGCTCACTAACGGAATTTATCGCGTTGCCCGCAAGACCAGTAAAGGCATCATAAAAAGCAAAATGGTAGTTCTCTACCCTTTTTTTGAGTTTGGTGACGCATTAAGAACTTCCTGTAACAACCAAACTTGTGATACCTGATAGACCTGATACAGTCTAACAGCTTAACTACGCGAAATCAATCGATAACTCGTCGATAACCGCAGCAGCGGTAGATACACAGATAGACTGGAAGTAGGTAATCACTGCAAGATGATGGTGACAATGTGTACCGCTACCTGCTCTCCAACCGTATCCTCTATTCACTCAAGACTACCGCTATTCACAGAGACTATGATTCGGAGAGTGTGTAGCTGCTGGTGGCTCTTCAAGCGTTTCTTCTGTAATACGTACACTTATACTGAATAGCAGAGACTATGATCAAGAGAATGAAGTTCATTAACATATTTTCATGCATGCGCAATGGGCACATCCTGGACATTGGATCTCTAGGTTTGTCTTTCATTATATCGTGAGTTTGGAGACATGCTACAACCTCCCTATAGCAACTAGAAGTGTGCAATGGCCAAATATTGAGGTATATAATGTGGGGCGTTCACACAAGACAGTTAAAATAGTTTAAATATGTGAAATCAATCGATAACAACACGGTCACTCTCCGATGTCTGTGGAATGGAAGAGTCCATTATACGGCCGAACACTATTGTGATGGGGAGGCCGCTAGGAACAGTTCAAGTGCCATAAAGGAAAGGGGTGACAGGTTGGTGGGAGACAGCGGGCCGCAGTGAAAGGCAGTGGTTTTGTATGGAAACGGGGTGTGAATCGCGGAGCAGGAATGTTGATAAAACAGCGTTTTCTAATGATTAGAAGGTATTTATAGTGATAAGAAAACGTAGTGATTGAGCCCATAGGGATGGCCATTTGAAGTCATTTGACGCAAAAATAGGTCCCAATGCTGCCGGAAGAAGGACGGATGTTTGCATCAAATGACCTTGAACAGCCATGCAGCTAACGCTCTTGTCTTACTACTCATCAGCCTCTCGTGGTTTACCGTCGCCTGTCCACAAAACCACCAAAATTTTGTTTTTTATTTATTATTCATCTAATACCAAGTTACCATAGAAAACACATAGGGAGTGTGTAATTTACCAGGTGGAGATTACAAGCTGCCATAATCTCCGCCTTACGTAGAGCTGGGATTATAGGGAAACGGTCCGTCGTATCCAAAGCATGAGAAGATCGGCAATCCTTTTTTTGTTAACTTCAATTTGTAAGCTGAATAATAAAGAACAACAATAATATATACTCGTCTTCTGAGTTGACCGTACGCAATATTCTCACATTCGCTCGGATATTACCAATCGCTTACCTCTCCGGGAATACGGCCAATGATATCCCAAACCGGGTAATATTGTGTATATATACCCCGTCAGCCATAGCGTCCACTAGTCATGCTGCACGCACACCCACGTGGCTGATGTAGAGCATTGGATAAAGGTTAGATACGTCCTACGGACAGCTACTTAGTATATCGGACCTGCCCATGGCAAAGAGAGAAAATCAATGTCTCGAGATTAATGATGACAGGGGAAATGTCAGCCTGCTCTCAGACAAGGCTCCTGGGCAGGACATTTTTGCGTCGATGGCAGTGGACATGCATTGTGCCGGCCGTGATATATTTCCAGTAAGAACAATTTGTCATATCAGAAAATAACATGGCCGGAGAGACTATTAATAGTATAATAGATCTGACCATTATGTATGTGTTTTTTATGAGGATCAGCTACCTAACGAAATACAAAATTCATTCATAGAAAAAAGGCAATTGACCTACTCGGTCACATTTAATGCAAGTATAACACGAATCTCATAGTCCTATTAAGACCACACGTTTGCTGTAATAGTAATGAGAGAAATGTTACCCGTAGCCGTGGTTAGAAAAAGGTCACATGAATTTAATCGGCACCCTAATTGGTCTGCGTCTGAAGCAAATGTTTGCGACGATTTTGAAGTAGGTACCATGCTTGGTGCAATTATTTTTACATATTCAATCTATATCTTCTAATTACTATGGGGAACATGACCATAGGTAATTGTGGCTGGCGTGCACATTATGGAATTTTATCCAAAATCAACGCGCATATATTCCCTATATACAATTAATATTCTTCCATTATTGGAGGTAAGTATAGGAGAGAGATCCAGTGTTCTAGACGGTCAGCCGCAGCCTTTCGAATGAAAGATCGGATGTAGCTTTAGGAGTTATAGGATATTTGTGGCTAAGAACTCAGTAATGCATAGATCCCAGCACCATGAAGATTCGTCTTTGGGCACGCAGACTGGGGTAACCATGATTCCAGTTTTACTCATTATTTGCTCGCCAAAGGCTTATGCCTCTGGTGGGTCATTAAGGTCTGCAGTGCGCTTCACACCACACCAGCACACCTCACACAGCCGTATCTTCGGCTCGCCTCGCCCTCACCCCGTAGCCCACCCTCGCATACAATTTCTTCCATCCTAGAATGCCCAAGCCCATATAAATCTTAAATATTTCAATGCATTCCATTCATTGTCTTTCCATTATCTTATTTACCTCATATTTCGATAATCAATTACTATATTTAATTAATGGATTAACTGCATAAGTTCATTGTCTATCAAATACATGTTATTTCCCCAACTCGCCATATCTTCTTATCCATTAAACATGATGAAACCTTAAGACGGCTTTTAGCCTATTCAGGGGTTGTTGGTTTGTGCTATGATATCTCTTACGTTGCTACTATACAGTGTGAGATGTTATAAATATTGCCCTACCCTCCTTTCTCTTTATCTAGTCTAGGATATAAAAAGAATCAGCAGAGGTATCTATAAGTCTGTGTCAAATATTGAGAGGTTCAGTCACTTATATAATTTGCCAGGGCAGTCTTGGACAGAATAATACAAGGGGAACGAACTGTCTATGGAGTTACTGTCATTTCAATGTATACATGATGATTTCATAAGTATATGTCTTTCAGTTCCACGTAAACAAGCACTATTTCAAAGGGACCAAATAAGCAATTTTCCCCCCAAAATGTTAGCTTTCGATTCAAGATTCGTTCATTACTGCCCAAAGAAACGTTGAAATTAGCATAGAATTATGGCAGACCATGGTCATTCACTCGTTATACATTCAAAATGGCGGCCCTCTAAGGCCGGCACCCATCGTGCTATACATTCACAGACCAAGAGTTCGGGACGTCCTTCTTTGAGCTGGTGTCGACTGATCAATGCGGAGCCTCGCCCGGCCAATCTGACGGCCGGTAATTGGGTATCGGATTATCGTCAGGGGTACCAGGGTACCCTCTCTAGGTCAGCCTCTCCTTGGTGTAGTGTTGATGGACGGGGCACCAGTCAATCTCACAACTCAGCCTGGGTGCCCCTCCCTGTTCCAGGGCACTTCAATCACCAACAGATTTTCACTGCTATAGCCTCATACAGATTTTATACTCTCCTCTTGTATGTGACCTCATGATGGTTGCCTAAATCTTATATAAGCATATACAGGTTGAAAAACTAAATGCCCTGACAAATATTTTTTTCGTCTCGGGTATGAATTGCTTTGAGGGATGCTATTTATCAATCTAGGTTTTGCATCAATCTTGGTTTAGCCCTCACAGCAATGAAATCTGACATTGGATTATGGTTATTATCATGTTCATATTTATTCACGATAAAAAGTGTTTACCCCATTTAATGTTGTCAACGAAATAATCGAACGTGGAGTGTATAGATTGTACCAGGAGTTCAATCTTAGAAGTTCAGGAGTTCGGTCTTACCTCTGAAAAAAGACACAAAAAAACCATGTTATATGCCTCGATATTTGGTCATTATATATTCTTACTCTTTCCAGGGAGTTTGTAAAACATCCCCAGTTTACGACGCAGCAGCGGCCTGTCTAGTAGAGGAGCAAATGGCCTAAAATGGGTAAAGTTGACCCCCGAAAGTCTACTAGCTGAAACTTGCCATATTAGTCAATTATGACCTCAGGAATCTGAATCTGATACTCGTTTGTTCCAAAAAGTGTAGCATCATACTCGTTTCCATGGTAACAGAAAAAAAACAAAATTAAATACATACTGACACATAATACATATTTTTATTAGAAAAGGTGAATAAATGCATTTTTTCTGTCGGTAAAGTTCATCATTCTTTGGCCAAAAGTGTACAGTATGGAAATATGCCCTTTTCTGTTTTCTTGGAAGAATTGTTACCATGGTAACATTCCAATTTGTGGGGGAATCCTCATTTTTGGTTTTCTCATGGTTATTAAAGTTGGATAAAAAGAATTATTTTATGAATGACACATACAAATTGATAAATTTAGCAATAACACACAGCATTGATAGGTACCACCATTTTTTGAAGTCATTCAATTGTTCCCATGGCAACCATAACAAGGTTTTTCTATGACCAAAGCAGCCAGATAATGATACACTAACTGGACATTTGTATGGCAAATCTGCATGACATGGCAACTAGTAGAAGAGTATAGTCTCAAAAAGGCCATTAGAGAGTCTACTGCATGAAATGTGCCGTGTTGGTCAATCATTACATGGAGAATCTGATTCTGCCACTCTTTTGACCAAAAGAATGTCGCATCACTTTCGTTTCCATGACAACCTTAATGCATAATAATCTACTTAGAAACCACCAATTTCCTGCAAATATGAATAATAGATGTAAGAAATAGGAGCTAATAGGGAAGGCCGTCTTCTTACCCGCCGTCGGTCGTCATTTTATCTTCAGGTTTCCTATCCAAGGAATCCAGAATAATTCAGAATAATTCACTACACGGTTACATTTTTCCCCAGTCGGTTTGTAGCGAGAAGACGCACAGGTGACACAAAAGCGAAGCCTTTGTGGCATATCCGACACGAGAATGCCCAAAAGAAAAAACACGATGGCGTACAAAGAATATAGCGCCATTTGTAGTTGGAGGTGAGGACAGAAGTGAACCTCTACCTGTACAGGTGAGAGAACCCGGTGAGGTGGTGGTTCCACCTGGTGAGTAGTTCATTCACAAATATAGAGCCTTACCCCCTCTAGCGTAACGCACACTTAAAGACTTTGGGCATATTTGAAAGGTGGAACCTATGGTATAGTTCGTTACATCCGTTGTGTGCCCAAATAGGCATAGAAACTGCTGCTATACGGCTTAATTAATGACATTATTGTAATTATTTTGAGTTATATGATAATAAAAAACCATATACCTATGTTTGAATTTTTATTTCACCTCACCCCTGTCCCCGGACCTTTAAACCTCGGTCTAAAGACCTCTGTTTAAAGGTCCAGGCATAGGGGTTCGGCAAAATAAAAGTTCGGCCACAGGAATACAGTTTTCAGCAATATTCACTCTTTCCTTACAGTCACTCATAGGGCCACTTACTCAGTAGTCCACACGGACAGTAGACTACGCCTTCAACCTACCTCAGTCATGTTTTATTTCTACAATTGTCAATAAACCTCCAATATTGTTCTACCCTCTCTCGATTTTAGTCATTGACTAAAGTCACATCTCGAACCTTCATTTATTACTCTTGCTCAGAAATAGTTATCTTGATTCGCTCACCTTTCTGTGAATTGTGTTTTAGTATCAGTTATGCACCAAACATTTTCATTGCATTACCCCTATTCACAATCAATACGTGTTCGTATCGACTTTGGACACTTTCATGTTTTTCGTTTCCCAGACAAGTTACCTCTATGGTGGACTGTTCCCTGGAGGGAAAACCACAAATCAGCTAATTTGTAGTCGCCTACTTTATTTACAATAAAAGCAAGTAGGGGATGTTCCAGACACATTTAACATGGACAAATGACAGAGCAACGTCAAAATATTCCCCTGAACATAATTCATCGGTCAGGATATTTTCCAGCGGCCAAATCCATCAGCAACTGATTGTGTTCAGTGGCCCTGATCAATTCAGACTAGCGAAATGTTTGATAATGACTTTAGGCGAAATTAGTGCGAGGCAGCACGATGGACGCTTCAGGCTCTGTGAAGTTGGATTGAGAGGATTCGGGATTGAAGTTCACGCCATGTTAACCACGCATGGGCAGATGGAAAATGTCCCATCATTCTCCATCGTGTTAATGGAGTTTTATGGTTTTTGAACTTCCGCGTTAGGGACATAACGAATTGCGGACTGATCTATCATTAAAGGAACTGACAACATCGTGAATTGACAACCGCACGAAAAAAAGGCAATCGATCTAAACCATTTGGATAAATACGGCAATGCAATATGTTGTTATTTGCATGGGCAGTGATAAGGGACCCCAAAGTGGAAAATAATCCTGTCTGTGCTACTAATGAACGTAATTGGTATTGTCTGGAACTTCCGGAATAAAGTTGAATTATTTTAAAAGATCATTATACCGGTTAACCCATTCCGACATTTGTTTTGCACCATATATTATGACGGAATGACGGAATTCAGCAATGTGTTAACTAGCCTTTTCCGTTTAATATGAGAACATATAGATAAACAAAGGAGATAATTTAGAAAAAAACTGTATTCCTATGGAGTAATCCTCAGACTTCCGAACAAGTTTCGCCGGAGGTTTAAAGCAATTTGTTTCTGTATTACTATATACCTAAGAAGCAGCAGGATAGTTACTAGTCTGGCTGCAATAGCCATTTATAACCCGATTTGGGCACACAGTAGTCACAGCTGGGGGCCTTTACATAAATAATGAAAACTATGAAAGTGTACTTTAGCGATTCGGATCGTTTCAATTAGTAAAATATGCGACAATTTTTCTTTGATTTTCATGGATCGCTGACAATCACAGAAAAAAAATGTTGCGATGAAATTTAGCAACTACGTCTGTTATATAAAGAGTATTTTGATCGTTGACCTTATCGCTACAGGTCATTAGCTATGAAAAACTCGACCCGACCCAAAGGGTGGGTCTCGCATTAGCGATTCCCCACAAAAGTTGTTTTTAACCATATAATCGTTTAATGATTTTTCCTAAAAATCACACTGTTATATACCTCAAGATGGTGTTCATTTTACCTAATAAAGAAATTATGAAAAATATTGGTGAAATACCATTTATTTTTTACCTATGCATCATATAGTCAATTAAGACCATTTTTCATGGTTTAGCAACAGCGATAATTTTTTTGCGATGGTCTTTAACCTTGTAACAAGCTACAAAGATGAAATATAGACCGCCCCTCATACAGTGACAGAAGGGGTCTGTGTGTGTAAAAAATAAAAAAAAACAATAATAACAATTTTAAAAAAAAGAAATAATTGCTGCCAGCGATAATTGTGACTGAAAACAGGCCAGATAGCGATGAAAACTTGGGAAACACCTCCTAACCTATGACGTCACAAGGGAATTCCCTGCTAAAATTTATCGCAAAATTTTTATAGTTGTAGCTAAAAACAGTCTAGCGATTTCTCAGCG
Organism: Alentia gelatinosa; assembly: GCA_950022655.1. Taxonomy (NCBI): domain Eukaryota; kingdom Metazoa; phylum Annelida; class Polychaeta; order Phyllodocida; family Polynoidae; genus Alentia; species Alentia gelatinosa. The sequence goes on from OX465582.1 coordinate 70,672,220, forward strand.
ATCGTGATTGTAACAGAAAAAAAACAGGATCGCTAAAAACTTATTCGCAAAACGTTTGCGATGGTTTTGGCGACAAACTTATGTAACGCCCCCCTGGGCCCTTTTACATAAATACTGACGGCTATGAAAGTGTAGTATAGCGATTCTGATGGTTACAATTAGCGGCACAGCGACATATCTTCATGTCATTTTATCGCTCGCTGGCAATCGCCAGAAAAAATCAGCAGCAACGAAAATTAGCAACTACGAGCATTACAAAAAGACAGTTTTCATCGCTGACTTCATCACTGGAGGGCCATAGCTATAAAAAACCGGACCGAACCCAAAGGTCGGGTCTTGCATTATAGTCCAGTCAAAATAAGCAAAAAAAGGGCCAAACCGGCCACAAAAAGCAATAGATTCAATTCCAGTGGCAATCACCTCAGAATACCTTACTTATTACCAGAATGAAAATCGAAATTAATCCAAGTAGTGGAAGTAGGTCAAATTAGCAAAAATCCAATATGGCCACCCCAGATATATGAAACTCCATAATTCTGGTTTGAATTGAGGTAGAAACATGATTTAAAATGCTCAACATATGTTTTCTGGGATGGGGAATCCATACAAATCAATAGTGAAACCATATCTCTTGAATACATTAGCATAAATTCAATATGGTTGAGCACTGAATTCTATGAAATACCATAATTTGGGCTTGAATAAGGATATATAAACATGATTTAAAATGATAAACAAATGTTTTCTGGGGTGGGGAGTTCATATAAATAACCAAAAAAGACCTATCCGCAAAGTACATTAGTGTAAATCCAATATGGCTGATTGAGTTCTACAAAATACCCTAATCTGAGTTTGAATAAAGATATAAACATGATTTAAATTGCAAAATATATGTTTTCTTAGGTGGGATATATCATAGTGGCCTTTAAAAAAATAATACAGCAGTATATAATGGCAGACATAGACTTTCCAGCTACGGGAACATTATGTAGAACGATTGGCCTTTGATATATTTGTAAAGTCACCACTGCTGGAGGTGAAAGAGAAGAGTGGCTGTAGTGGGACTTGAACCCCAACAGTCCTCCAACCTTGGCTATTACCACCCCCTCATCATACCATATAGCTGTAATCAAATCAGAAGCGGGTTTGAAAACAATTTCAAATTCATCGATGTGAATAATATCATGGATGATAATTTTTACAAGTTGAACATGATAATCCTTGCAGCATGGGGCAAAAGGCATCCTATGAATTTTCACTTGTCCTTCTTTAAACATTGAGTAGTAGTGTGGGTGAGTGGGTGGGATGAAACTCTGAAGGTTGCTTCTGGCTAGTTGTGGTGCTCAAATATTGCCAGAGATGTCCAGATGGCATCGCATAATTCCAGTGTTCATCGATAGGTGGTGCCTCTGTGAATTATTGTCAGTTGCTTTGATTAACTCCCAATTATGGCACAATGATATTTAGAGGTTTTTCATGTTTTCATCTCAGCTTAAATACCATATTCACTGCACTGCATAAACATTAATATAATTCCCCTGATAGAGATGTTAGTCTATATTATCATAAAAGGTTTTTCAGAATCCTTGTGTGTCCCACCTGCCTGTCCAAGTCCTGTATGCCATGTATCCTATATGTCTATGTATCCCACCCCCAATCTAACCTCTTCTACTCCCTCTATACAAACCCTATAAGGATTCTGGTTATATATTTATATATGTGGCATAAATTAAGTTCAGAGAAAGTTGTTATTCTCCCTATAATGATAAAAAAGACAGTGATGGCCCCTATGTCCAAAACCACAATAGAACTCAATCAGAACTACTAGAATTTGTTGACTTGGGCTCACAGGGAGACTTGCAGAAAGTGGGTGAAATATGAGAGTATAATATCAATTTAATTGTATCATGAACACTTCAGCTTTAGCTTCGAAAGCATTGTTCTTCTTGATCAACTTTAGGGCAGTTGGTTTACCAATGATTTACACATCAAAAATATCATCATAATAGTCTTGCATTGATAAACATTATGTTATTGAACTATCAATATTTTCATTTCACTTGCAACCAGTAAAACTTGTATTGCCATGTTTATATCAGAACAGACTGTAGAAGACAAGAGTCAAATCAACTGCTGGTTTTCTATTATTCTTTTACCCCTGGTTGGGACATCTATTGTATAATTATTATGCCCATTGCTAATGCCCAGTGTCTTCAAACCTAACAAGCCCAAAAGAGTATATTTACCATATGCAGGTAATGGAACCAAAGCTTTTCAGTTATTTCCCTTTTCAAATAAAATTTAGGAATAACAACAAATTACATTAGCTCAGTTGCAATTCAGTGTCTTTGAGATCTGCTATGGTTGATCCTGAAATAAGTGTATCAAGCTGTTCTAGGACACCTTGAAGTGATTCTGTAACATTTTCCGTTAGGTCTTTTTCAATCACCTGAATACTCTGAACCAAATGGGCTGAATATTTTGTTTAGTTTCTTTAACGATAAACCTCTCATGTATAAAACAATTTTAAAGCGATTTTACAGTTATTTTCAGTATTATTTCAACATAACCATTGTGAAATCACAACATAATTTTTTGATGATATGAATCAATGCATTGTTTTTGATAATTTTAGAAAATATTATTAAAATCTTTGCCTAATTTGTTTAAAAAATGGCAAATTTACTGAAATTTCCAAGAAGGATGCCCCAAGTCCTGAATCATAGCATACTAGGCCTGGGAATGCCTCAAGGCATCATAGCATACTAGTCCTGGGAAGGCATCCAAGCATCATGTCATAGCAAATGGGTTAAAATACAGGAGGGTCTGCATCACTGCTTTCTTTGTAAGAACCATAATCATTGAATGTTATTTTCAGTTATTGTAACACAAAAAAAGGAAACAAAGTTTTTGGTTGCAGTTTTCTCTCAATTCAGAAGAAAAATTGAAACCAATTAATCCCTTGCAGATATGATTATCTCTAATAGTACAACTTATATTTTGGATTGTCCTCTTGCTTCTGAATCAAATGTATCCTGTTCCTTAGCAAGTGTTGGCATTGTTTTTGTGGCATCGCCATGAAAATCATTGGATACAAAGCAGCCATATTGGGCATTTCATTGTTTCACCTGTTAACTAGAAAGATAGGACTTCCCTGGTGTGATATATATGTGTTTGTCAGCTAGGAAAACAGAGTTTAGCTTTTTTAAACATCTTTTTCAAACTTAAATTAGGGTATTTCGTAGAACTCAAGCAGCCATATTCTATTTACACTGATGTACTCTGTTTTTAGGTCTTCTCTCGTTATTTATATGAATTCCCCACCCCAGAAAACATATGTTTAGCATTTTAAATCATGTTTATATCTTCATTCAAACCCAATTTATAGTATTTCATAGAATTTAGGCAGCCATATTGAATTTACGCTAATTTATTCAAGAGATATGGTTTCACTTGTGATTTGTATGGATTGCCCACCCCAGAAAACATATGTTGAGCATTTTAAATCATGTTTCTACCTCAATTCAAACCGGAATTATGGAGTTTCATATATTTGGGGTGGCCATATTGGATTTTTGCTAATTTGACCTACTTCCACTACTTGGATTAATTTCGATTTTCATTCTGGTAATAAGTAAGGTATTCTGAGGTGATTGCCACTGGAATTGAATCTATTGCTTTTTGTGGCCGGTCAAACCTTATTTTGACTGGACTATTAGTGATTCCCAATAAAAGATATTTTTTTATCCATGTTACCCTATAATGTTTGTTCCTAAAACACAAACTGGTACATAATTAAACATGTCGTTCATTATAATAAGTGGAAAATCGATCAAAAATATGAGAGGAATACCATTTATTTTGTAAATATTCTTATAGTAGTCAAAATTGCCTATTTCTTATGGTTTAGCAAGAGCGATCCTTTTTTTTTGCGATTTTATTTCTCCTTGTAACCAGTTACAAAAGTGAAATATAGACCCACCTCTCATAAAGTGAGAGAATGGGCCTGTGTGTGTAAAAAAACGAAAGCAATAAGGACAATTTCAAAAAGAGATAAAATCGCTGCCAACAATAATCGTGACTGAAAACAGGCAAGATAGCGATGAAAACTTTGGAAACCCCTCCCAAACTATAATGTCACAAGGGAATTCCCTGCTTAAATTCATCGCTAAATTTTCATAGATGTCCCTGTAAACAGTCTAGCAATATCTCAGCGATTGTGATTGTGTTTTCAATTGTAATAGAAAAAAATCATAATCGCTAAATATTTGTCTGGCGACAAACTTATGTAACGGGACCCTGACGTCTAACGCTGACTGGTGGTGGTTGGCAGAACTAAGCCAGGCCTGGTGGAAGTTGGCTGTGTTAACGCCGTCCGTTACACATTTTCACTTTCCAACCAGATATTTCGTTCGGCTTGGCTAAGCTAAGTTTCAAGCAATCGTAAAAGGGTCACGATGCTGACGTCAACCTCGCCAATGTCGCGACTTTGCCAGACCGCCAGCATTATGATGCATTTCATTGTGACTGACTAAAATGTGAGTAATAATGACTGGGACGACGTCATGGTTCATCGTGTTCGCCAAACACCCCCCCCTATAATATTGGTTCTCACTCACTCCACCTAGTTACCCATTATATCTAAAACGGTAGAATTTCGTCGAATCCGCTTGAAGTTGCTCCCGCACATAGGCACAGAGTGAACACGACCTATGTTTGGAGACTGAGAGCCCACGAGAGTGAGATTCTCGTGCAGTGAAAAACTCGAACCTGTTCTTCTTTTTTGTATTTCTATACTCAGACAAACTTCTTCTCTTATGATTTATTTCACACCATGCCAAAATCAAAGTTTAGTATTGTAGTTTTCTGATCTATTTTTCTCGTGAGAAACCAATGAGATCTCAACTTTCGCTGGTAGCCCTTTCAAAACTCCGCTGATTCCCCCCACCCACCAACAGCTTAAGTATTTGGCCCACTTATTACACCTGTCTTTGTGGAGCAGTGGGTAGGACCTCCGGCTTGGGGCGCGGACGTTGGGCATTCAAACCCCGCTGTATATTGTTAATTTTTTCATTTTTCTATATTTTTCGTACTCTGACTCAACGAAGTCGCTAGTGAAATGTAAAAACCACACATTCATGTGACGTCACGACCAAGCTGTGTAGTCGCTCTTCACAGAACCCGGGTAGGAAACGGGAAAAAATTTACCACCCAACCACCCTACAAGACTATACTGACTTTCAAGTTTTCAATGTTATTTCATGTTTTTCTTCATATTTTATGATATCAAGAGTATATTATGATATTCATGTATTAATTACAATTTAATACCAATGGGTATTTATCTCATTTCATTTTAAACCTACTCGTTTTAATTTGAAATACCATATTTTATTATTTTCTCACAAACAAATTTATGGCCAACAGGGTTTCTCAAACGTTTCATGTTGATATAAACATCCATAGTACAAATACTACAGAGGTATTATACCTCAGACTTTCCATTTTTATATACATACTTTAATACTAACCGGGTATTATATCTTCATGGAATTACTTCATGCAAAGAGAGCTTGAAAGTTTACCATTGACATTATAACAACCTTTCAGATTTTGTAGGTAGAAAGGGCTTAGTTAACTGCAAACACTCCTACACCCACCGCTTTGCGACCACGAATAGGGAGAACTGGGGAGAAGACCAGAGGAAGACAGTGCGGCCGTATCTGCATACCCCGTGTTTCAGCGAATCTGATTGGCTGAGAGATCTGTGCTATGTTTTCAGGTCTCGCATCAGTGAATTGAACTGTGCGGCGTGCAGGCCTTCAACCCGACCATCAATGTTTAGTTCTATGGGGAGCTATGTGCTTAACACATAGAGAAAGAGTAATATTTCAATCAATCTTTTTCACCGGAAGGATTCTCTTCCTAGTGGCAGTCAACAGACTGTGTGTGTTCCCCCTTGTTTTTCAGATACCGTGTAGTTGTTTTGTCACTGTCCATGCATTTCATGCAAGCCAGTTTTCTGGTGTATAGCAAGGATATTTGGCTCTCGTGGTTCCGACTGCTTTCCAGTCTCATCAGGCAAGGTGCGATAGGTATTCTTCTGTGGTCTTTCCTCCAAAATTTCATTCTGGAGGAGGATATGGCAGACCCCTTATTTTTTCACATTGAAAAAATAGTAGTTTTGTTCTCTCTATTTTGTCGTTCTAACCTCCATGTACTCTGGGCGTAGGGAAGATTGATTTTTTGAAAAAAATTTCCATCAACATTATGGTGGTGTCATGGTTAGAATCTTCTTTTTGACGGGGCATTGGTACCCAGAGGTTGTTGGTCAGGTTAGCCGTACCTGTTTTCAAGCGTGTTTAGACCTTCTGGCACATGGGTTTTTAGTCGGTGTATCCAGTTTAATTCTATCTTGTTGCGTAGTCCCGTTGCTTCCTTGCACTCTTGATGCCTGTATATAGTCTAGTATATATACCTTAACATCTTGGGTGCCATTGTGGGTTCTCTGGTTGTAGTGGTTTGATATTTCGTTCTTGCTTGTGTGTTTATTAATGCAGTTCAGATGTTCTCATATTCTTTCCTTAATTTTCCTTTTTGTTTGTACTACATATTGCATCTTGCACGTTTCACATTCAATGCAGTAGATGACATTTGCTTAACTTTTATTGTTCGAGGTCAATTATTGCTACAGACTGACGATTACAGGTAATCAGGGATGTATTACATTGTACTAGATCTGCTCGCTATAATTATAACATGGTTTGCTACTCAATCAATTTATACATAAAAAAAAGAATGCACTGAGAAGTAGAGGGACCGGGCGGAAGAACGGTTAATCCGAGTCCGGACATCCTACAGTTGTAAGTGATGATATATACCCTGATAAACATGATAAAGATAATAATAATGATAATAATAATAAGAAGAAGAAGAATGATAATGGAAAATATACGGCCTGACGCCGTAAGCGGAAAGCCGTATATTTTCCGTTATTGAACAAAACAATAAAAGTTTCACCCACAGTTGGGATGTTTGCTTATTATTATATACCTGAAATCAAATATAACCGCTTATCTGATTAAAAACGCCAATTTAGCGTAAAGTATGTTGCAAGTAAGGTATACAGATGGGCTTCAGAGCCGGTTACTCGACCACAGATGCAGTGGCAAAGCTGGTAGGAGATATGACAGAGGCGATAGATGAAAAGAAAATTACACTTTGTGCTTATATAGACTTCCGCAAAGCCTTTGACACTATTAACCACAAAATATTAGTAAAAAAACTTGGCACAATGGGGCTTTGCGGAAGTCTATTAAATTGGTTCGATAGTTACCTGTCAGATCGAAGCCAACGAACACTGGCAAATGGAGTGAAGTCGGACCTAGGATCGATCACTTTTGGGGTACCCCAAGGATTGATCCTAGGCCCATTATTGTTTATATTATACATTAACGACCTGCATTCTGTTATAAATCAAGCAAAATGTTTACATTACGCAGATGACACGGTACTGTATGTTAGTAATAAGCAAATTGAATCGACAAAAGAGCAATTACAGGATGACCTGAATAGACTTTTATTATGGTGCAACGAGAACTATTTGACTCTGAATGTGAAAAAAACAAAGGTGGTTCTGTATGGCTCGTCGAGGAGGGCAACTGAGGATACTGCGAGAAACTGCAAACTACAAATAGGTAAAAACACAGTCCAACAAGTATCCTCTTACAAATACCTAGGTATAATTTTAGACAGAAACATCAACTTTAAGCCACATTCCGTAATCTTGCAAAAACAGTTTCACACAAAATTTACTTGCTGAAAAAAATAAGGGACTATATAAACAGGGACGCGGCCTTAACAATCTACAAAAGCATGATCTTACCCCTATTGGATTACGGAGATATACTTTTTACCAATTACTCCTTAACACAATTAAATCAACTACAAACATTACAAAACAGAGCACTTAGGATAGTATTAAGAACTTCATATGACACACCAAGGGATGTGACTCACAGGACTACTCAGTTGCCTTTCCTCAAAGACCGATGCGATTACCGTGTAAGCTGTTATATGTACAAAAAAAGTCAAAACCCTGATTATCACCTATCAAAACAACGCACCACCAGATCGAGCAACGCCATCTCGCTATCGCAAAACACTCTGACCTGCACTTATTACAGGAACTCATTGAACTACTATGGGCCACTCGTATGGAACAATTTGCTGTATATGGACAGGAACCTAAATACCTACAGAGCTTTTAAGAGCCAACTGAAACTGACCCTAGCGGCAAAAGTCAATGTGATTATATCAAGTTCTTACTAATAAAAATCAACCATTATTACTTAATTATTGCAAATAGACAGATGAGTATGTGAAATTTCTTTCTGCTTGGCAGACGATGGACATGGACTGATCATTCGATATTGACAATGAGCCTCTCATATGATATATTATATAGTTGATTATGTACCTTTTGTATATGTGTGTGTTGTTTATGTCTACATATCAAAATAGACGATTGGAAATCTTTTGTAACCAGCAAGACTGGTAATACATGGAAACCAGTGGATATACCACTGAGTATTATCAGTATAAATAAAAGTACTAAAAAAAAAAATTTTAAAATAGTAATTTATCTCCCCCCTGGAATAAATGTCCATAGGCTTAACATTGGGAACTCGTTCTACATGCCCCTATACCAGTCCATTCTCAATGGTCTATATCCTATGTGTCGTCCATTTTTAGTGTGTACAGGGGTGAGATAAATATACAGAAACTTAATTTGGTCAAAGACGTCATTCTCCGACTCGTTTGAATGCTATGTGATATTCACTCGGCTCTCGCTTCATTCATATCACACTGCATCAAACTCGTGGAGAAAGATGACTTTTGCCAAAACTTGTTGGTTTCTTCTTTAATCTTAATTATGCTAACTGCATCTATAGACCGAAGGGAAGGAAGACCATGTAACTTGCAATTGGTTCCCGTATGAAAAAAGGTGAAATTGTCCTAAAGTTTACAAGAAAAAAAAAAAAATTGTGGAAGCTCAGCCACCTATGACTGTTGGAGGAAACATTTCATACTCTTATTTACCAAGTCCTTTGCCATCCTGTAGATGAAAATAAGTTTCCTCCGAATCAATGCCCGGCTGATGATAAATATAAGAATTAATGCCTTAAATCCTAGATTCATCAATCAGCACTTTAGTTAAAAGACCCTCGCCATGCAAAATCTACCACGTATCCTAGAGTTACAATGAGTGGAGAGAGTCCACGCAAAGAGGTGTTATATTCCCATAAACCTCAATTCCACCCATCTGCACACGAAACGACCAGATCAGATTTAGAAAGCCCCACCTCGTGTCGATTTCGGAGGTGGGTGATGCCGGCTGACCAATCAGAAAAGACGTCTCATCGAACATTTGGGTGGGAGCCATTCGGCTGCGACGTTAAATGGATTCTGCACGCTACCAGCAACTCTCCCCCCACATATACTGCACCTACGCCTGGGTTAGGCCATCGGGGGCTAAGGGGGGAGAAGGAGGAGGACCTAGGCGGTGTGGATCTTTCCCCTTTTAGCGAGGCAGTTGATCATTCCCATCCAGCAAGCAGGAGCCGGATCGAAAAAGAAGGGGTTGGCGAGGTGTTAAGAGCTACCGGTGAGACGCAACCAGAGCTAGTCCTCATGCCAGTTATTTTAGGGGATTAAATTTGCGGCCAGGCACTGCACTTGGGTAGTGGGACAGCATAATCTTTGCCTGACCTTATTGTAGGTGAGAGGTATCCTTGAGATATGACTGAGCTTGACCTTCTCTACCTCATCAATAGAGTGTCATCATCTTAACCGTGGTCCCCGACTCGACATCAATGTGAATATGGGACCTCATTATCGATCTGAATTTACCGGGAAAAGAGAGTAAGTCTTGAAGCTATTTGTATTTTACATAATATAATATAGGGGTACACTTTTTTATGAAGGAGTTTTTTTCTCTGGCGCACAAATTTCAATTAGGAGAGACATTTTAATAAGTGTCGTATGCCCCCATATATAGTATGAGTTGGGCCCCCGAATATTGGCACCCAAGGAAATCTCGGAAGGGCGACTATCGATTTGAGCTGCTGAAAAGATTCCATTCTGTTTATAAAAAGGGATATCAGTAACAAGAATTCGTTTAAGCCGTAGACACAACAAGCGAGAAACGTGGCGATTTCCGGAATCGCCACCACAAAATTGCCTATATGCTAGCTATTATTTCACATTTAACCTGAGTATTGCTTCAGAGACGCTATATTATCAGTATGAGATATTACTATGAAATAATATCGCACATACACGCAAGTTTCTGTTGGCGATTCTGGAGATCGCTCCCGTCACTCGCTTGGTGTGTCCCCATCATTAGGTAGTTCTGACTGTGTAACTCGCCATGTTTTGGACAAGAATGTATTCATAACGTGCAGGGAAAGGTCATGATTAATTTTAACAGAAGGTGAGTAAACTATGGAATTAAACTAATTCAGAGATTTATCCACAAGAGATTTTAAGCCTCCATGATTTCTCTGAATGTCCCTGACTGGCCATGGTCTTTATCCTACCCCTAATAAAAAACAGCCATAGACTTAACGTAGGGAAATTTTATGTGGCAGGCCGTGACATAAAGTGTTTTTATGCCACTAGAGTAATAACAATATTGACCAATCAGAAAGCAGTAATACGCGAACTTCCCGTCGTGGCATAAGCATTGTCAAGTCTAACTCTCGTTCGGTTTCTACTAAGTATTCAGTGGTGGGACAAAATCCATTCAATATACACATGTAGTCTAAAAGCGCTCGTATGGTGGTTGCTTGCAGACTAGGCCTGCAGGGTGGAACACCTCTGCCATGACCCCACTTGTGCCTGCCAACCACCGGGTGCTCCAATGAAAACAAAACCTGCTGCTCCACTGATCCGATGTGCTGGGCGGCGTTAAATTTACAAGCACCTGTCCACACAAATTCATATAGTGCTGCCTGCAAGGCATGGCCGGCAAAAGTTGATTGATTAGGTTTTGCCAACTGGAGTACATGCTTTCACAGCTCGGGCACGGCTCCTGCACTGACTACTCCCCGCCTGTCCTGCAACGGATGCTGTGTGGGAGCTGGTGGTACCAGTGAGACATAAACCTCTCATCCCAGGCTGAAAGTATGGATGGTTCGAAAGTTTGGACATGATCTTAGCGCTAGAGTCTGCTATACACATACATAACATCAACATTCATCTTTATATATATTGTAGTGAAGGAGGGCCCTCTCCGTGTGGTGAGCGAGTCCAGTGGCGCCGCGCGGTTCCCCGGGTTCCGGAGATAGCCCACAGCACCTCCGGAGTGCCCGGAAAAGCCTGGGAGAGCGTTCGGAGCCCACGGAGGGCCAGGACGGAGGGAAGCGTATGAGAGCCCTACTTCCCTGAAGAGGGCGCTGCGGCTTTCCCCAGTGACGTCACGCCCTGGGTGGGTGACGTCACCCCCAGGCTATAAAAGAAGTGATCGCTCTCCGTGCAGGCAGTGGTGATTCAGCTACAGCAGCGAGGACACCTAGGACTTGGCCCCAGCTACCACTACCTCTCAGGAAGACCTACTTAGCTGAGCTTAGGTGGATGTCTAACCTGAGGAACTGATTGTGTCTACTTGTGTCTAAATAAAGCTACCAACTGTATATCTGTTGTCGGGTCGTTACTTCAGGCTGAATTCACTACAATATATATACCTCCATTAGTTGGTTAACCGCAGTATTCAGCAGATATTTCAGTAGCTCTAATCGTTCCGTACACATTCATAACGTTCTAACGCCCCTCTATATGTACAAATAGATAAAAAAATGAAAAAGGTGTACTATACACCTGTGCCTAAAAATACTTCAAATACCAACCTCTGCTATGCAAGTGGTAGTTGAGCCGTACCATCATACTGTGCCGGTATGGCGCCGTACCACCATACTTTGAAAGCTCGATCTCATTGGTTAAGTCAGAAATATGTAAATAAATGATAAATGACCAAAATACGGACCAAAAAATAAAACAGGAAATTAATGATAATATTATGAGAATATCAATACCAAAGAAAACAATTTTCGAACAGTTTGAATTATATTTACGAAATTGCAGCTATGAACATCGCGTATGGTGTGTAGCAGAAAAAACTTCTGCCCTCCCAAGCGAGTTTGATTTTTGGTCTTATTTTGAATATTTACAGAAATTTATATACCTTGTTACTTTCGCTAAAACTACCGCATGAGCTCGGAGAGCGAATGCGGTAGTTTTAGCGAAAGTAACGCGGTATGAGGAGCCGTCCCAATTAGGTTAACAAGTTTCCCTTAAGTACCACACTCCTTATACATATACCAATCCAGCTGCCGTAACCACTGCGACATTGCCTCCGCCACCCCCCCCCCCCCCCCCCCCCCCCACACCCCGACTGAAATTGTCATGCTGTGTTAGTTTTGCATAAACGCGTTGAATGCACCTCCTATAGGCTCGTTTACATTGGCCGACGAAAACGGCGGCTATTTTTTAAGTTCCCAGAAAGTCTGTTGGTGGTGCCACCGACTCTGCGTTGCTATCGAAAAATCGGTGAGGGTAGTAGATTTAACTCAGTGACAAAGCTTAAACTCAGTGGTGGGTGGTGCCACATTGCATAATCTAAGCAGAAAAGGTCTTGGGTCATTTCACGAGCTGGGTAGTTTCCATTGACCGATTTGGCGTCAGCAGTACGAAAAGTCCGTCGGTGGTTCCTGACTGTAGATCGGTGACGGGAAATCGGCCAATGGAAATGGGCCTTTTCGAATTAGCGGGAAACCAGCGTATAACGGTTATGATGCCAACTCCCACAAGACGCTGTAGCAGTCCCATCGCCTAGCCGCGCTCGACTTCGTGGAGTCACCTGCTAGATTGGTATACAGGCACTGTACAGGCCGCTTGTGGCCATCGGTCGGCTAGAGAAAGGTGGGTTAGGCCCCGCACCCACTTACTACGATTTCGCTTCCGACACGCCCCGATAGCCCTTACGACACAAAATCGAACGTTGTGTCGGAAGCGCTTAAATTATCGCAGTAGTGGAGGCCGGCTTCCGACAAGGACTGCGACACGCCCCGACATGCCTTACGACACGCTCCGACACGGGCGCCTTGTCGTAGGCCTTCCGACACGCTTCCGACAATTCCAACATGTTGGAATTGTCGGAGTGTGTCGGAAGGCCTACGACATGTCGGGGCGTGTCGGAGCGTGTCGTAGCGCTATCGTAGCGTTCTGCACTAGTGGAGGCAGGCTTCCGACAACGTCTACGACACCGTTCCGACACGAGTCACGATATTTAACACTGGCACCTATGGAAGCAATGGTAAGTCAATGGGCATTTGTATTTTCCTCTATATCTCCGTTAATACTTTGAAAATTTCCACAAAATTTCGGTTACATACTAATCAGGATGTACCCTTTCCGTAACCTAAGATTTTTTAAAAATTTGATAAAAGGAAATATAAGAATTCTGAAAAGTTTAATTTCACTCAGTAAAACCCATGTCACCTTCTCCAAACTTTACCAGAATATAGTATATGCATAATACTACTTATTTAAGTTTTAAAAATCATAGGTTACTCTAATCATTTTTGAAATAATTGAGAAAAACCCTATTCTGTCATAGCCCGTGTCGTAGCCCGTGTCGGCGCCGTCGTTTCCTTTTTTTTCGCCAAAAACCGTTACGACACGCTCCGACACGCTCCGACATGCTACGACACGCTCCGACAAGAGTGCTACGATTGCGCTACGACAGAGAAATTCTGTGTCGGAGTGTGTCGGAACGCTTGTCGGAGCGTGTCGTAACTAGTGGGTGCGGGGCCTTAGTGGAATTATCAGTACCATTTTGGTGTCTGCAGCGAGCGTAGTACAGGAGTGGGACGTGATGGTTTATATTAAAGGCATATCCTACAATCCACGGTGGCGCCACCTGGTGATTTTTAAATATTCCCATTCATCCATCGAAATTGGTAATTTGTGGCATATTCAAAACTCATAAGAGCAAAATTTAAGTTTTGTTTAATTTGACCTAATCCAATAGGTAAAATAAGCCCTTTTTTATTTGCTTGATTTATAAAGGAAATGTAGGCCTACTGAAAAATATGGGTTTCTTCAATTCTTTCAAAAACAAGGACGGTGACCTATGGTTTTTAAAACCTAAATAGCTAGAACTATACATCGACTATATTCTGTGAAGGTTTGAGGAAAATGTCATGGGTTTTACTATGTGGAAAACAACTTTTTAGATTCTCTATATATTCTTATATAAAATGATCATAATATTGATCTCTAAATCAAAATATAGCATGGTGACCCCTAATTTTTAAGTCATATATGTGCTCTATAACACTTAGAGATCATTGTATTAAATTTTCAGAAAAATGACATGGGTTTTAATTTTCACGCCAAATTGTCCGATATGCCTTTAATTAATGCTTGTTGTGAGTCAGTCCACACAGATCAGTGTATCCATTTTCACATTGTCATTTCTACTATGTAATTCAACCATTCTATCGGCAAAGTGTGCCTGAGGCTGGATAGCATCATTCGTGGGAGCAGTGACACTACGATAACAGCTGCAAGCATGACGTCAGATTTGTGGCCCACTTTCGAGTACCATGGCAATGCGTCTAGCAACGTCAAAAGAGAGTCTGGACAACTGTTTTAATGATTATAATCATCTTTTTTAAGACTATATAAAACTGATTCCGCTATTTACACAATTTTAGATATTAAGATTTGAGTAACTGGGATAAAACCATCGGGAACTAAATCTTCTCCTAGAGCAAACCGAAGCACTGCCGTGTAGATAAATAACTTGGCCGCAAAACAGCGTGAGCGGCTACTCGCTCCGACAATAACAAGTAGCAACTAGACATCCGGCACACAGTTATCGTTGGTTGATGAGATTATATTCATTTTCTAGTAATGTAAAAGCATAGAGAGGGATAGGATGAAATCAAAACCGGATTCAACAAACAGTTTTACGATAGAGCTCTCACTACTTGTACAGTTTCAGCCGGCCTGCTGGACGGCGCTTGCCCAGCGGCCGGCTGAGAGGCCTGCCGATTATCTGTTAAATGCCTTTCGGGTAGGACACATCCCATTTGGATGATGTAGGCCACCCCGCCCCCACAATAAATGATTGAACAAAAATGGACGATAACTCTTCTATCGTTGGCTACAACTTTCCTTTCGAATGATTAAACAAGAACCCCTATATGAGCTCTCCTAGGACCTTTTAATTCCATTGCAATAACAAATTAAACATGCCTCTGGTCCGTCCATGATAACACACCTCAGCTTCGCTTAATATGATCAAAGTGGCAAAGTGTCAGAGCAGGCCACACATGTCACACTGGGCAGTGCATTCCATTTTTCTATCACTGTGCAAGATGATTTACGGTATACTGAACATAGATCAGCAATAAACTGATGTGCACAGGCACATAAAAAACGGTGTGAATGTACACCCTATCCTACCCCTGATATAAATCTCCATAGGCATAACATTAGTGGTCTGTATCACACTCTGGGTTCAATATAGTGGATTATATCCAATCCTGGTTAGATACGGATTCAGTGCTGGGGACAGCCAATGAACGTGCGGCAAATTAGGTTAAAATAGTTCCGGCGTCATTGACAATTCCGGGCAAGTCCAGAGTCAACATGGAGGAACCTATCACACAGGCACCGCTATGGGCGATAATCAAACCCTGTATTAACAAGTTACTAACCGATATTGCGAAGGAGGTGATCGAAGAATGTGAGGCAGAACGGGAAGACGCTGAAGCTTGTTTTTCACTTATTAATGGCGAATATATGTCTGTTCCGCATTGTTTTTTCTTGGATGAGGACGAAGAGTGGAGCCAAGTGGACGAAATATTGTCTGCTGCTGCCTGTGCAAGCACTGTAGTGGACAAAAAAGTATGGCATAACAAGTTAAAAGAGAACGAAAATGAGCCTCTCAGCAATAAAGAACTACTACAATTCATTAGGGAAAAAAGAAACAAGAACACTACGAAAAAAACAGACCAGGTAAATAAATTTATATCATTAAAACAATATAAAACATGTAAAAATCTATCGCGATGACCTCCAAATTTAATAACTACAATGGCATTTCAAAACTGATTAAAATTTTACTTATTTGAATATCAATTTTCAGGTGGTAAAACGATGCCACGCATACTTGGATTCTGAGATGGGAGAGAAAAATGAAATGAGCACGATTCCAGCTAATTTCATGCAAAAGCCTGACGGAAGTCAATATGAGCCTGACACGCTCACAGCATACCAAGGAGCGCTTGACAGGTATCTATTTAATAAAAAATTATCTTAAAATGGCTAAAAATGTAGATACATATGATCTATAGAGTATTAAGATCCTTACCGTTGCAATTTTTATCTGTTTTAAATATCGTCCAAAAACGGTATATTTTACGAGTTGTACCAGATAGATTCACTACGTCCGCACTTGTCGAGATCAGGCTCGACACTGTGACTGAGTCTGACAAAGCATTCGTTAGATGCGTAAGCACTCGCTAAATGTTCTTATTGCAAGTTAAATCTTGACTATTTGGGGTTATTATCTAAATTGCGACTAAAATAGACAATATATACCTTACTTGTTGTGAGGATTTTTTTTTTTTTCAACCCCGTAACAGAAGAGTTCTTTAAATGATGCGATATGTTATATTTCCTGTGAAATGGGAGTGAATTATTTGGGAAAGGTAGTGTCAAAATTAGCTGCCCAGGCTGGTTTGATCGGACGATACACAAATCATAGTCTCCGGAAGACTACTTGTCAAACACTACTGTCAAAAAATGTGCCACCCACGATGGTCTGTCAGTTGACAGGTCACAAAAATATAAACTCGCTAAATAGGTACTCGGTGGCCACAAAAGAGCAACAGAAAAAAATGTCTGACCTTTTAAATTGTCCAGATAGAAGGTCTGTCTCCATCGAAGAACGAGTTGATAATCCACGAGTAAGTATTGGTGCAATTTCGGGGACCCAAAGCGAAAACATGATTGAAACTCCAGCAGCCAAAGTTGCAAAAAATTCAAATCCCGATGAGCTGGTAAGCTCGGGTGTGTCAAAGGCATTGGGAATGCTCCAAAATGCTACAATCCAGGGAAATGTGACGATAAACATAAACTATAACGTTCAGTCAAACTCGTCCCAAAATGTGAATGTTTCTACACAACTTTGTATCGATAAATCATAAAATAATCCACTTCGTACAATGTTGAATTCACCGTAGTGCTAACATGTGATCTAACTTTGTAAGTAGGACACTGCGGTTAGAGTGGCGCCAGTCTGACTGTTTATCGTTGAGGTCACGCTAAATATAAACAATAAAGATAAGCTCGTTTCAACTTTGTTTCGTTGTACTATTTAATATTTATTAATGATTTTTAGGCTAAATAAACAAAAAGAACTCGTGATGTCTATATAAATATATCGTATGCAGTGAAAGTTTATTGGACTATATCTCCTGTCAAAAAGACACCGCATCACGAACTTGAAAGCTTACGCAAAATAGATGGTTAGATTTGACGAACGCGGTAACGACAAGAAACTATATTAGCGGATTTAACGATCAGTTCGGGTTAAATTGAAGGTAAGTTGTTGATATTTATATATAGATACTTGCTAATATATGTTTATTCGTTAAGGGGTAGGATAAATTCTGAAACAGACTCAAGTTGACCGAAGTGACTCGCATCTCATCTCGGGTGAACTCGCTTCGGCCTACTCACTCGGCTAACGCCTCGTTCATATTTCTGCGCGAGTTCGCCCTCGATGAGATACGAGTCACTTCGGTCAACTTTCGTCAGTTTCCTCTCTATTATCTTACAAGTACTTGTAATATTTGTATATCTCACTTTAAATGTCAAAGTGATTCAGTGTGAACTAGTTTACGAACCAGAGGAGCATTTCTATATCCGATGGATCATAGAATAGTTATGGGGGTATCAGTATTATGAGGCATGTATAGTGCCATGTGCTTCTAATGTCAAAGATCACAACGTGTTGCAGTAGCATTTCCTTGACCTTTACGAAAGTCAGTCTTGCACGTGATATATTCACCAAGCATGGAATCTTATCCTTGTTCCGCTGCCGCACTGTTTCCGGTTTATCCAAGAACATGGATAATATGGACAAGAGGGATTTCCTCCCGGCATGATTTATACCTTGTTCCCCCGTGTTCTGGAGCCTATAGTGTCAGACACTGCTTCCAAACTGCTAGCGAGCTATAGGGGGATGGTAGCCCACCCTAGGTCTGCAATTTGCCCGACCCGATAAACTGAAGCCCCTTGTGAGCTCCAGCTAAAGCCTATTACTCAAGGGGGAAATCCCCATATTACCTCTGACACTAGACATCCTAGCAATCTGTCAGGACACCAGTATGCTATTGACAGATGTGATATACAGTAACTACGATAACAAAGCCAAACCAGAGGAATTGTTGGCTTAAAAAGCTAACGTGTGACCAATCCCATCACTGTCTAACCCCTGTAGACTTATAAAAAAAAGACAGTATTGTTATTATACGACTCTTCCTAACGTCTGTGAAATATCTGGCGACTCCAAATTTGAAGGTTTATTAGTTGAATATCGATATGGACATTCCTGTAAGTATCACGAGTCCTGCTACAAAATCGCAGTTACTCATTGATAATACTTTGCAAACCATCCTTTTATTGTCGGGCACATTTGAATTAGACATTCTATTGTGGTATTCTTGGAAAAAATACAAGACCACGGTAAATACAGAAATATTCATTAGAATTCATGTGAATCTAATATCAAATGTCAATAAAATATTGGAAATCGGATTATGGGTTCATTGCTAGAAAAGGTGCGACCGATTCATGCCTCAGAAACCTTTCAGATTTATCCCATTCTATAGTTGGTATCACTGTGAAATAACTATAAATTATGTTCCATCAGCTGACGAAAACGGCACCAATCTAGCGTCGGTGTTCACATAAAAATCTATCGCTGGTTCCTGCCTGCAGATCGGTGCCGAATAATCAGCCAACGGAAAATGGCTGTATGGCAGTTGCTTGGGAGTAACCATCCTCTAAGACAGTCACACTTAGCCAGCTATGCAGAATGCTAGTCTTTGATTATTTCTGACAGCCTTTTCCTGGAGTGATAAAACTTCATACAAGTTGCATCAGGAAACAGTGAGTTGGAGAAAAGACTATTTTATTACTAATAAGTAAGGCGTGCAGCACATGTTGAGTTTTCACAAAACATAAATTGGTAGATATGGTCTAGCGCTATCAGTAACATGTCACTTGCATAATGAGTATATCTAACCAATTATGATAGTCTGTGTTATAGCTGGTTGAGTCCATGTATCACCCCAATCACATAGTAGTAGGGTAGGTTATTAAAGGCAGTAATTCTGGCTTTGTAGCAAAGCCTGACCCATCTTAGATATAAGCTCAGCTAAGGCAAGATAAGGGCTGATGGTGTAAAGCGTTCATACATTTGAGACCCAATCTCTGAGATCACGGATTCAAGACTTGTGCACGCCTGTCTGCCATAGAAGGCTAGCCCCTCTACGAGGGAAGCTTTGTGAGCCCAGAGGGGCCGTGTCAACTCCAGCAGCTGTGAGTGCAGTCAGTTCGAAGATTTAAATAATTGCTATTTTTCAATGAAATAATGGGAATATTTTTATAATATTTTCCTAGCCTATGTAAAACTATATCATAGTTAGCATCATAACAGTTATATAACATCCTAACTATTTTGGATTACAATGGTGGTGTGATACATCACTGTGGATATTGTGAAAAGTGCCAGCAGCAGTGTATTTCAAGGTGTGTATTTGGTATTATGCAGCATAGTGAAAGGGTTAAATGAGCACCAAACATTGAACAAGTGTCATACATATATGTGGTTACATCTGGCTCAAACTCCCATTGAAGCCCTGCTATGGGGTACATGTTCCTCATGAATATGGACATGGTAAATCTAGGTTTGCAATATAGTCACCTCTTTCGATGAATCTTGCTGCATCCTCTATGTTTTGGTATCTGAAGGTATCATTCACTGCATAGGAGTTAAGCGATGAGCCCGGCGGTCTGCTCCCATCATGGATTAGACAGATGCCCCCAGACAACTTAGGGACTGCTGCTAAGGCTGATACAATCAATGGTTGTTTGTCAGATACCACTACCTGCCATTATCAATCTCCTCCTGGATCTGTTTTTACCCTACCTGTCTGTTCTCCTTGCTTAGCGCTGATCTATGGTTAGGCTGTTCCTGGATCATGTCTTACAGCCTTGTGTTGTTGCTGCTTCCTTCCCTCTTTATTGGTGTTATTCTTTACCTGTTGCTTGTTCTGTGGTTGCTGGGTGTACTTAGGGGTCAGAGCTAAGGCCTCTATCGAAGATACTTTATTTCCCAACGGGTAACCATTTTGAGCCTAAAGATCACAATATCTTCTATCCAGAGTCAGTACTGATTGCCAGTCATACTTACTTGCCAGTTCAAAAACCTATACCATGTATGACAGATGGTCTTCAATGTTCTGCCTAGCTAGGTCCCCTGATCGTAGAAGTTGATACAGGATTCTGACATTAGCAGCTCCCCACCCTGCTTGGGATATGTACACTGGGGCCTGTTCATCGTGAGCCAGTACTATGGTCCAATCCTCAGATTCTGTGAATTTCATAGTGTCTCTTTTCCTTTTGGCTACCTGGAGCTTCATATTCTCCAGTGCAAAATCTGTGATCTTTAGTGAATTCCTTCTTGTCACTGGCACGGATGGTTAACAGCACACTCGGGTCATAACTATCTAAAGGCCCAGCAGCCGAGGCACCTACATATCCTGTATCCTTGTCTCTAGTGCACTCTTTGCCCTTATCAATACCCTGCAAAGCTGCCACCACTTTCTCCCAGCCAGAGGCAGGACTGAGCAGGGCTGTATCACTACCACTCTCCTGCTTCTCTTCTGCTTTCTGCTCTGGTCCCTGTAACTGGTTGCCATCACTGGGGAATTTTGTAGTTGCGAGCCTCGCAAGCCCCTGCTGTAGTCTACATGCTTGCCCTTATGACACGAATAGCTCCTTAACAACCTGCTCTGTCATGATGGATAGCACCTTAAAGTCAGCGAAATCTTTGCTGTATTTATAATGCCTCTATAGTTTTCCTTTTCAGGCCAACACTTTTCGTCCATGGGGTGAAATCAAAGTCAGATGCCGACTCAAAGTACTATCACAGTACTTGTCTACCATGGTTGTACCGGGAACTCTCTAGTTAAGCGTTCTGGCTGTGTAGGCCTGGATCAGGGAGTGCCTGGTCCCACGCGGCTGGTTTTATGTAATCACGTCCAGTGACCTCCCTTGCTCACCCCCTGACGTTTCTAACTTATATATCTCCAATATATCTCCTTTATCAAAAGAAAATGTCGCCAGCCATCGCTATCAGGACAAGTTTAAATCATCAATGTTAATCAAAGTTACCTCGTAGGTATAATCCTTGTGTGATATACCATGGATGTTCCATAGAACAGTGTTATAATAGCTTACACTGCACGAAAACCACCATTTTACATATTTATCCTACCCCTAATATAAAATCCCATAGGCTTAACATTGGGTTTCCGTATGCCACGCTGACTGGCATATGGAGTTTTATATGCCACTAGTGGCATACAGCATTGTTATCACGTAGTATTCTAAAATTGAGGAGATAGGGTAGGATAAAATCAAAACCTGATTCATCTTAATCTTGGCCACCGCATCCCACTCCTGAAGTTTTGGCTCCGGACTTCACTCGGCTTCGCCTCATGAAGTCACTTTGCCAAACTCCAGTCGTGGAATATGGTGGACAAGATTAAACCTCATACAGTTTTACAATAGTATACGCCCGGGATATATAGGTATGCTTCTGCGTATACAAAGTTGACCTATTTTCCGTCGTCTATTCAAACATCAATAGGTGTATAGAAGCGTCCATGTTGCAGTCATATATATACGTCATATATACGCCTGATTCTGTTGTATTTATACCACTATCCAATAGTTCCGATCTCTGTCACTTGGGGATACCACTGTAGGTCGAGAATCACGAAACGGCAGCAATTGCCGAAAAGATCAAATGTACGAGGACCATTTATTCATTTTGCCAATATCATCTTCACATATTTGAGGACATGTGTGCAAAATTGGGAACTCTAACTACCATAGATAGATTTAATGTAGGACTGTTATGAAAATAAAAACGTCACGTTACGACATCCCCCCTCGCCCCTTAGATTGGGTCCCCTGGGCAATTTAGGGATATATATATTTAAACATAATCAGAAATTTTGTTTATCCATACCCGAACTGACATCCCTGGCCTTAGGGCCAATGGGGGTCGTAACGTGACGGGGGTCGTTACGTGACGGGAGTCGTAACGTGATGCAAAAATATGTAGGGGCTGATAACTTTTTTCCCTAAAGATAAAGACATCATTCTTTCGTCATTTTGTAGATATATATCTACCAAACATATTCTAAATTTGAGGGACCATTTCTAGAAGTCTAGTCGATTTTCAAAGAAGAGTCTCTGTTTATATATGTAGAAATTTACCATTTCTAGAAGTCTAGTCGATTTTCAAAGAAGCGTCTCTGTTTATATATGTAGATTTCTAGAAGAGTAACTTCGTAGTTGTGCAGAGATGTGGAAGAGAAAAGATCAGGAACTCCCAGATTGTGACCGTTTTCATCCATTTTCAATTGCCACTCTATTACCTTATATTACAATTAAGCCACATCTTGCCAAAATTCTACTATATTCTTTCACTTAAGGAAGAAATGAGTCAGAGTGTCAATCTCTGAACAGTATATACAAGTAGCATCAGTAAGGATTGACTTATCTTTAAGATATTCATTGACCAGGGACAATCCTGATTAAAATACAACAGAAGAAGGGTTGTGCTCAATTTCTTTCTTCAGAAGCTCTGTAGATACATAAAAATAAGTTTTCTCAAGAAAAGTTTTGAGAACCGGTCAAGAGTTCAATCACGTCTGTTTAACCCTTTAAGGACGGGTGCCTGCGGCCTAGTCTCTTTCACGACCGCTTGGGGCACAAGGGTCTGTGGGAGTCTACCAGTACTCGCCGCTGATTGGTGGAGATGCGAATTTTCTCGTTGGCATGCTATAAATAGATCGGATTCAAACCCAGGGAACACCAAACAAATACTAACGTGCGAGCTGTCAGATGATTAAAATTCTCTAATTCACAAAAACAAATTCACAGTCTGTGATCTTCTGATAGATTTATATATATACTATTTATCAGGAAATATAAAACTTTTTGGGAAAGTATTTTTCCTGTCCGAAACTGCTTAGTTGATTTTCGGTCCTGCTTCTGCCGGTATATAAACATGTGACGTCATTACTGCCGCCATACTGCTTCCGGGTATGGAATTCCCTACCTCAGCCCCTAGACTCCTACAGGCCTTCCTTGAGCCGTGTACACGCCGTCTGGTGAATGGTGGCCGCACTACAGGCTACCTGCGGCCAAGCTACAGCCTGGAGGACGGGTGCTGGTGGCACTTTATACCGCTAGGGGACAGGCACACAGTAGTTAAAATCCATAATTCAATTGTTTAATCACGGGATATGATATATAATCTTGAATATTTTATTTCTTTTGAATAGAAATACTAATAATGATATCATACATGTATTCTGCGAAAATTTCATTAATGTGCCTCCATTATTTTTTTGTTAAAAACGATTTTGTAGATTTTTAAGAAATGATGCCTCAAGGCATCTTTCGCCCTGGCCTGGATGATGCCTCAATGCATCATTCGCCCTGGGCTGGATGATGCCTCAAGGCATCATTCGCCCTTAAAGGGTTAAAGGTTGATCGGCAACATAGTTCAAATAGTAAGAGATTGTAAGATTATCGGTCAAACTCATTATCTGAGTTATGAATTGATGAGTGAGACATGATTATCTTTAAGAGTCAAATGACCTGGAGTGTAACCAGGGCATTGAGCTTCATAGCAAGAGTAAGTCAAGGTGATTGACCTTGACACCAAATCTCTCTCTCAATTGTCTCATGAATGACAAGCAATTATTCTCAATAAGATCTTTCACATGTACAATACCTTCTTTCCGAGATTTCCATGAAAGTACTTTACCTTTACGTGTTATGTATTTCACTCCAGGAAAACCCCAACATATTTCATATATACGCCACCGCGTAAATGCATGTATCTGATGTACATTGGCATGTTTATATATATTAACATCAACATTTCACGCCAGGTATGTGGCGTATGCAATACAGTTTATGTGTCTATGCGGAAGCATAATGGCTGTATTTGCCTCCAAGTGTATATGAAGAGAAATATACTGTGTGCGATCTATATACGCATTTACGCAAAATGATAGATATATATGCCTTACGTATCTATATGTAAATCATGGGTTTCCAAGCTGTGTTCCATAAAGTTTCATATTGCTTGATATGATAAAGTCTTCCATAGGTATACAAGGTTGTACAGGATAAACGGCCTTTTTGAGGATTTAGGCCTTTTTTGCAAGATAGATGTCATACAAGTTACCAATAATCTCACAGAAGGTGCGAAGTCCTAAGGAGAAGGAAGAAAAGTCATTCAGTATAAACTGTTTTATCCATTTCAGGCGTGACACAGTGTGCTTTAATTCAAGGTACAAAAGTTTTAAACCACCTCTGACAATAGGTAGGCAAACAGTATTATAACTGATTTTACTGACTATACTATTCCATAGAAACCATTATACAATGGCACAGACTTCTTTAAAAACCTTTGATGAAGTGAAGGAACAGAGACAGGGTATAACAGGATTGGTGTAATGAGGTTGTTGATAACAGTAATTGTCCCTTCATAGATCCTTTGTTGTTCCAGTCTTCACATATTGAGTTACATTTATCGAAGTATAGGGGTCAGGGCAATCGAGCAGCGTTGTTTCACTTTAGAACTAGGTGGCGTGAGTGCCGATCCCTGCTGTGCGCTATGGCTGGCAGACCCGCGGTATGCAAATGCTACGGGTTCGCCCGCATTACGTAACTCAGCCACTATATTAGGCCGAGTCCACAGCGGGTTGACAGGACTTCTCGCGGTGCCTCTTTACGGAGTGAACGTCTGAAGCCTCACGTGTTGGTTAGGTTGTGTTGTAGCACCTTTCAACGTTGAAGAGATACTGCTAGTTGGTGCCCTAGAGCACTAACGTATTGTAAAGTCATACCATAATAAAAGATCGGTTAACTGAAACAGTCCGGAGTCTGGTTTTGTCTTTGTAGTTAAGCGGTAGTTGGTAGATCTAGTATCTCCCTCCCCTTTCCAGCGGGTAAAGCCGAACCCACCTGTACTAGCACGGTAAGTACAGGGTAGCGACTAAAGTCTCGGAACCTCTAGTCGGCTGTCGATCGCGGAAAGTGGTAATACACTTTCAGCAACTAGAGGGAACGCTACACAAGTATGGTTCAAAATTTCAGACATACTATTGCCATGAAGATCCCATGAAGAGTCTCAAATTGAGTAGTGATGAGTCTCAAATCAGAAAAAACTTTGATGAAAGGATTAAGGATTTATTCCTGTTTGTTGATGTTTGAATTGACACGGATCGAAATGGCTAGGAGCTCAATGACTAGATAGATAGTGCCTCTGCCAGTACAAAACCATTGTTAACTGAAACCATTGTTAGACACACAGGACTCTGTAAGGTTGTAAATGCATTTAGTCCAATTTATGTAATTAATGGTGAATCAAAACAATCCAAGGGAATCATAATTTGCTGACCATTCAAGTGAATCAAATGCCTTCTCAAAATCTATTGATAATAGCAGGCCTGAAACCCTATTTGAGTTGGTTGTAGAAATGTCATCCCCAAAATATCTGTAAAACTCGGTATTAGGAACGTCAGAGATTCGTTATCTTTAATCAGCGTTCTTGTCTCCAGAAAAGCTTCATCCAAGGTGTATAAGGCGGGAACTTAATTCCTAGGCACAGGGATATTAATATTCTCTTTCAGAGATGAAGAGGAATTACTAAACTGAAACTTTTGGTAGAGGCCTTTTGTTCTGAAAGTAATAATACAGCTAACACACTTATGTTATATCCTTTACAGCTGTCAATATTGAACCTTTAGAGAAATAAATGCAAGGCTACACTGCTCAAGTGGGGAATGGATAATATATCTCCCTATTGTAGGCTTCTTAAGTATAAGCAACTTCTATATGAAAAACGGTATATAAAAAAGGCACTGATTATGGAAAGTTTATATGAGATAAGCGCCATGATTTCTACCTTTGATATTCCTAGTAGCGGAGACCGTAAGGTTATACATACTTGATGACTAAATTCTTTTTTGGACGTTCTATGTGTTTATGCTTAACATACCTTGTGTTATTTACCATATAATACACTTGGGCTGTTGTGCAGTAAGATTAATTGTTGTCTATTGCTAATACATCACTCCATGGTCCTGGGAACACATTCCTCCTTCATGGATGGTGTTAATATGGGCAGGACCCCGCCCCCGCATCCTGGTCATTATTCACATACAGGATGTGTGGTGCTGTGTTACCCCTGGTCGACAAGCTTTATATTAATAAGCTATCCATCCAGTTCCTTATTGTTCCTGCAGTCCAGTCATACACGTAGGGTCAGTTCTTAGTATCAGTGTATAGGGATTTGGCTGATTATGATAACTTGTTAACTTTATCTCATGATGCTTGATATGATTTATCATTTCCATAAAGGTCATAGATATGACATTATACAGACATGCTGTGAAAGTTCCTTTAGATTAATCACTTTTTTTTCCTTTTTTTTCACAAAAAGCAATTACTTAGTGAATCTTAGAAAGTGATGCCTTATGGTTTCTCGATCTGACCTAGTGATACCTCAAGGCATCGCCCACTGCAAATGGGTTTTTGGGGTGTTTTTTAAAGCAATTTATATTAACGGAATTTTGCGTGTACACAATCACGAAATTTGGCTCTACAGCCATTCTTCCACTCGGGCCCTAGCACACTACTCCTCATTCTAATGACAGGTGTTAAGCCGAATGGGCAGAGGGCACAATTTGTGTGTAAGTCTTTGGTATGCCCCGACCAGGGTTTGAACCCCTGATCTCCTATGCTCAAGGTGAACACCCTACCACTTAGCCACCGAGCTTGGACGGACGGGTGCCTACAGCAGAGTCTTCGGGTTTTAATTGTAGGATCTGGGGACCCAGACTGGCCAGATGCAGAGAAAGGTGGATTTGAAACTCAGACACAGGAGTACAGGGTGCAACCAAGCCAGAGAAAACTTATTTGCTGGCACAGTGGAGAGGATTATATATAGCATGGAGGGGTGCACTCACTGCAGGTTTGAATTTCGTACCTTGCTCTCTGATTGGCCAATAATACCACAGCCAATAGGGATTGTAAGCTTTTGTTCCGGTCTGTCACACATGCCCATGCTGGTGCACTTGACACTAGCATCTCACAAGTGAACAACCTGCCAGCATTCTAGCATGTCATGAATTCCATTGTGACGGAATTACAAAGGGACACCAGATAGGCAGATTCAAGTCTAGATATCACAATATACATATAAAGGGACATGGTAAATGAGTGTTTAGAACATCTTTGGAAGATTGCATTTTTGTAGAGAAACGCTGGAGGTGTCAGTGACCATGCTACCGATTTCTTGAGACTTTATTTGAAACTTTACTGGGGGAATATGTTGTGGTCAATTACCATACCAGGGACCTGTTTCACTAGTTTCGTGACATGTCTAGATGGCGTCTAGATGGTGTGTCCGTTTTCATAAGAACTAGACATTAGACTTCGTTTTGTCCGTTCTTGCTTGCACTGTTGGTGCCGCTTTTCATATCTGTCTAACACTTTTGTCACGAAACTAGTGAAACAGGTCCATGATGTGTAGATTTGTCTGATGGTAACTGAACAATTGAATAAAAGAATATTTATTGTCTATCTTATCTAGCCTGGCTCGAACCGATCCAGAACCACGGACTGCAGCTGCCTTGGTGAATTCCGATCTTCACCAGTTGTAAGCCTCCATGTAGAGGCAGGGATTCTTCCACTTAATCTGTGGAGTGAGAAGCTGTCTCTCCAGATTGCACTTAAAGTGTAGGCTAACAAAAGAAATCCAGCATATTGCGTAAGGAGTAGACCTTAAGAGAAGAGAGTAAGAACTCAAACACAGAGGTACTATGCACTAATATGAGTTAAGAAGTTTATTGACAAGAAAGGGTCCTTGTTTTATACCCTTAGCAGGGGGTTGACATGACAGGCTTGGCATCTGTGAGCTCTATGGTCTCATTGGCTGTTGGCTGTTGTACCAACAGCCAATAGGTGATGACCAAATCATTCTGGTTGAGCACCCATTCCGGTCTGTCACACATGTCAGGAGGCTGATCATGACACTGAACAACTCAAGGTGTCATTGGCAGAGCCTCCTGCCCTCATACTGGGAACTAGAGCTGAGTGATAATAGGGGTACTGTATGCCATTCAAAGCATGGCAGCTGTACTATAAACATCAGGGAGGAGGTTACTAACAAAAATGGTGACTGTTCCAATTCAGTCAATTTGTTCCTCAATAATTAGGGGTTATTTAGATAATTACTATCTTCTCACAGAAACCAATGTCACTTGGTCATGATAGAGATGTATAGACCGGAACTTTACAATATGACACACTTTTCAGAAATGGTCAGAGTGTTTATAGAAAGAATGTAACAAAACCCTTCTCGGCATGGGTCAGAACCCTTATTTGAGAAGTGTGTATACCACCAACACATGAGGTCAAGGAATAGAAACCTGCTGAGACACTACCATGGATGCACGTAGTTTCTTCACTCCTATCTTACCCCTGTAAGAGCAATCTTGAAAGCAGACACTCTGTCAAATATATCTGGAAAACAGCTAACAGCCATCTGCTGGCAATACCAAAATTTGGTTGCGGTATATACAGATGGCTCCAAAGATGGAAACCATGTAGGGTCTGCTGCTGTATTACTACACGAAGCGTTAGCCGAGGGAGGTGAGGAAAAAGACCTGACCAGAGTGGTAATAAGATAAAATGTATATATACCTTACTGGTACATAGCCTACTCGCGTACCGTGAGTACTGGTATATCTGTTGACATCTTACCAGAAGTTGAGCACAGAATACTCTCCAAGCATTTTTTACTTTTATATTTCTTCAAGTCCCATGATCCTTTGAACACATGTCTAAAAGTGTGCAAATAGCGTAATCAGTTTAAAATCAACAAACAAAAGATGATTATGATCATTAAAGCCATTGTCAAGCCTCTATTTTGACATTGCTAAACACGTTGCCATGGTACTCGCATGCGGCCACGAATCTGACGTCATCTAGGCAGACTCACTACATAGAGCTACGTACCATATATATACTGAATCTGCTCTGGCAGCCTTACTGTGACTAGAAGAAGACGAATACACTGATCTGTGTGAGATATTTGGATTGATATCAAAATTAACGGCTGCATCAAATAGATTTGAACTACAATCCAGCTGAAGGTGGGGGAGGTCATCGTTGTGTGGCCCGGGCAGTGGTGACAAGTCTATTGCTTCGGTGAATGTGATCATAGTGTCGGGAGTGTCTGGGTAGCCTCAGGTTCTGACCATTCGTGATGGATTTGGGTGAGTTCACGCACTGTTTTAATATTCTATTGGCATCTATCCAGCCCTATTTCCTTTAGTGTATACTTATTATCAATATTAAAATGGCATTTGGGATGGGGCTGGTTTCCTAAATCACTTGTAATATTCTGTACTATGTGAGCAAACATTTGAATGGTCAATGTTAAACCTATGGCATTTTTACTAAGGGTAGGATAAATGGAAGACCATCCTTGGGATGGATTTATGTGCTAATAAACAAAAGAAGAAGAAATCCTGGCCTTCCACAAGGAAACCAAGATCTTCGAAAAACTATAAAAAGTACACTAGAAGTTTTCTTACTCCTTCAGGGGGGTCACTCGAAATCATTGGAAAAATCCATGAGTGCAAGGACTTCAAACAATGACGTCTGGAAAGGACCTGCAACAAATCATTCATAATCAGACATAAAATCATTCAAACAAACAAACAAATACCCCTACATGCCAAAATACCAACATACAGGATACCCAACACTATCATACTGATATACTGATATGTACCAACCTGTTCCCATGATCTGTATTTGATGGAATTTCATGGACATGTAGTTCCAATTTGGCAGTTTCTGTAATTCACTCAAGGGCATTTAAAGAATAACCATGAAGGGCATACGGTATTTATTTAGAACGTCCATGCCATGCTGTACAAGGTAGAAAAGATAATTCACTGTTCTGTGCGAACCGTAAATCATCATCGAGTTCTGCACCTTGTACTAGCATGGTAGGATGTAATATATTTACTATGTACCCAATTTTGTCAGACTCCTACAGTAAATTTGAGTAAATTCTAGATTTAATTCGACTCGATCATGTTACCGACACTCACAGGATGTCCATCCACTGTACTTCGGGTTTAGTCCTGATGTCATAGATCTTCGAGCATACATTTAGAACTAAAGCATGGCAGAAAATGAGCCTGGAAAGTGATATTTTTGAGGTCTTTCTCCAGTCGGATCCTCTGCTAAACACATTGAATAGCGGCCTAACCTCTGCTAGGAAAGTTTTTCGCGCAAACGTATAGTCAGAGGCCCCATGTTGGATTTTCAGAGCCACCATGTTGGTTGGTTTTCTACCGTGCCAAGTGTGTGTCGTTCGATTTCAATATTCTAACAAATTGTTCGTAATGGCCGAATATCTAACATTGGGAATTCTCCCGATGAACTCTAAATAGTTTAAATTTTACCACAAAAACTAAAAGCAACAAGTCAACTGGTGTTCCCCTAACCCGGCGTTTACACTAGACGATTATAGGCGGCGATTCTTGAACCTGACGACTTTCAACAGTAAAAGTCTAGACATCGTCTAATGTAAACGCCAAGAGAGTGGCGACTGCAGATCGTCTGATTACGTCTGATTACGCAATAAGGCACCACCTCACGACTATTAGACCCACTCTGATGCCGGCGACTATTTTAAGCTGGTTTGAAATAGTCGTCTACAAGAGCAGTGATTCTGTGAAAACAGAGTCGTCGACCCCCTGCACTTTGGTCACAAAACATGTGCTTTGCTTCAATGACATCGGGGGATTGGGGTGGGGGTTGGGGGTGGGGGTGAGGGGGGTGAGGGGATGGGTGGCTTTGGGGGTGAGGGTGAGGGGATAGGTACATTTTTTCAGCTACTTTTGTGTTGCTGCAGAGTGTTTTCTTTTGTATTATTTGGGCAGGGATTTATATTGGGAACTAGTGTGTGTGTGTGTGGGGTGCTTATTTTATCTTTTTTTTTCTTTCTAAATTATTTTGTTTTGGGGTGGGGGGGTGAGGGGTTTAAATAGGGGGTGTGCAATTTCATTCAGGTGCCTCTGTATGGGGGGGGGGGGTTAGTCATGAGGGCAGGGGGACTTATTTCGGTAACTTTGGGGAGAGGAGGCTAATTTTATATATAATTTATTTTTCTTGGGGGGGGGGGGGGGTGGAGGTAGCGCAAATATTTAAGGTGATCCTGTGTGGGGGCAGGGGATGATTGTTACTGCTCTTTCATTGGGGTGGGGATCTTTATTGGTAACTCTGTGGGGATTGGGGGAGGGGGTCATTTTTTTTTTTTCTATGGGGGACTTTTTTTTTAATTAAATAAATAATGGGATTGTGGTATTTTTTTACATATGTTTCCCAGGGAGTGGGCTTTAACAAAAACCTGGTAGAATTTTTTTCCAGGTGCCACTGTGGAGGGTGTTTGTGATGGATTTTTAAAATATATTTTTTCATTGTGGCAGGGGACAGAGGGGTTGCTTTTTGAAAAAAAAAGAATTGGGAGGGGGGGTTAGGCAATTTTTTTCAGGGAAGTTGTATAGAGGGGGGATGGTTTTTAGTATTATTATGGTGGAGGTACACACCATTTAGTGGGGTGGGGGTGGGGATAGGTGCATTTTTTCATTTGTTGGGGCAAGGAGGGGAAGGGGGCTAATTTTATCTAAATTTCCCATGGTGGATTTAAACAAAAATGTTTAATATTCCCTCGGCGGGGGGGGGGGGGGTTGAAGATTTATTGGGGGGGGGGGTAGACAATTTCTATTTCAGGTACTTCTGTGCTTTAGTATGATCATGGTGGGGGTAAACACTGTTTTTACCGTGTACGCCCATGTATAGACGCAAAAACCTACAGGGGGGAATTTCGAGGGGGGGGCAGGTACCCCTACCCCCCCCCCCCCCCTACTGGGTACACCCGTGATGAATGGCCATACACAGGTACACCCAGGTTAACTGAATCAATCGCTGACGTCCGTTTCTACTGAAAGTCGTCAGTGTAAACGCTCAAGGATATTCTGAGCTCGACGACTTTTGCGGTGGACATTGCCACCACCTGACGACTATTGCTTGACGATCTACAGTTGCCACGTTTTTAGTCGTCTAGTGTAAACGCCGGGTTACACTGACCGACATCCAGTGGCGTCCCCAAGTAAGACAGTTGGAACTAATATTCATGCACCCACCTAGCAGTTGGCCTCAGGATTTTAATTGAGACGTCACACAGTGGAGTATTTGAAAATCAATCAACATTAAGTTAACCCTTTTCAGGCGAGCCACCCTGCACCGTGGAGCCGCTCACAGCCAAGCCGTGGTGCCGCCACCTAACGTTATTATGGCGAATGTCAGTATGTTACGTTCATAACCACAGGCTAGATTTCACCAAGTTTCAGCATTTCACCAAGTTTCAGCATTGGTATTTATGTATTACTGTGTAAAAAATAGGGTGGAAGTGTGAACAATAGCGAAATCCAAGATGGCGGCTCCCTGGTAGTTGAGAAATGTGAAGCAATTTGAAACCGAAAAACATGTTTCTCTTCATGAAATTAATAAAAATGATCGATACTGGGCCATCAGACAACTATAATTGGTATAATAAGAATATTTTAGAGCTTAAAAGTGTTCAATACGAGTTTACAAGACGAGGTTCTGCAATAACCTATGGGCCACCGTACCTCTTCGTGAGCGGAAAAACGTTGACGGAGTACTGCTGCAAACGTACCATACTTTGTGGACAATGTCCAGGATATTTTCACAGACCTGTAAGAATGGGATCTGACCACTAGAATTATATGCAAATATACTATATATAAGGCTGGTAATGTTGCTAAGCCTCTGTGGCCGCCAAATTTGTTTAAAATCGGTTTGTTTTGGTTTCAAAATATACTTCGAAGCAACATATCTGGGTTGGCCTGTCATTAGCCTTGTAGGCATAGGCTAGCGTGAGGCTGATTACACTTTCACACGAATAAAGATGATCTGATTTGGACAATATTAACCCTGATAAAACTCTATGTACATAAACGTCTATATATCATAGTATTAATATGTATTCTTGTTTTATTTTCATACTACAGAGATGGGAATTGGCCTCAACCAACCCTACAAACCTATCACACTGGTGGCAGAAGCAAGCGCTCTGCGGCCTACGATGTCAAATCCCAACTCGAAGCACGTAAAGGCAAAAAGTTGGATTTCTCTGATGTTCGACAAAATCACGACTGGAGACCTGGAAATTATTAAACTACAATCTCTTCCCGTCATAACTGTGGTATTCATATATATTTCAACGTTGGGATTTAACCACAGCAAAAATATTAAATCTGTGCTATCGGAGCTGTCAGTCTCAGCCTCTCAGTGCTAATCCTATGGAAGCCAAACTGTACGATTCAACCTTACCATGGATTATGCTGGATGTCTCACATATTCTGCAAAAATTACGACTGGAGAAGTAGAAATTCATAAACTATAATAGATTCCCTCCACCACTGTGGTATTCCCTTTTATTCTATTTGGGAAATATCGACATTATCGAAGGAAAAAGAATGTGATCCTGCACCACTCCAGTCTCAGTCCACCCTTTTGCTATGAGTTCCTAACTTCAATATGGACAAGGAAAATCATGGATTTCTCTAATATTCTACAAAATCACGACTGGAGACCTGGAAATTATGAATCTATAATCTCTTCCCGTCATAACCGTGGTATTCATATACATTTCAACCTTGGTATTTAACCGCAGCAAAAATATTAAATCTGTGCTATCGGAGCTGTCAGTGTCAGTCTCTCAGTGCTAAACCTATGGCAAGATTTCTACTTGTGGACAGCTACTAACTTGGATTTACATAGTCTGCGACAAAAAACACAACACATCGTATTCAGGTAGGGAGAGATATATTATTTTTAATATGTGGGGTTCTGACACTGGTCTTCTTGTGCTCGTATATACAATACGTACAAAGATTTCACTGCTCTATGATGATTGCTCGATGACAGTATTCGCCGACCGTGTGATACACTCGCTAGCAGTGTGGGAGACAAAGATGCTTACCGCACAAGTTACATCCATAGTTGCTTTGTGTTTTTTTTGTTTTAACCCAGCCTTAACCTTACAGAAAGATTTTCCCATATATACATGTATTAGTTTGCGATCACGCCAAACAAGAAGACATTCGGCTGACTTTGAAAATAAGTTTGTACCCCTGTCAACCAACTCACAATGGTCTTTCACCATAAGATTCCTTGGAAGGAATTTTCTATTCATATGTAGCGTGCCGCAGTAAAAGGTATTGAATTTGTGAAACATATCAGTGAACATTGTAACAGAAGTGAAGTAATTGTCCATATATATGTGGTGGCCTCAGCCCAGGATTTTCGTAGTAACTGCAACACAATGTCTTCATAAATTCTTCGGGGGGCAGTTCTCTCAGGCTTAGCGTAGTGGGGCATGCACTGGATGACGAACCCTGAAACACACAGTATTTCTTTTTAGAACAATGAATCTATAGTATGTAATGAGGTTATCAGTGGTTGGAATTTCAAATTTATATATATATAATATACCAGTTGTCATCAACCTATACACTGCCTATCGGCAGACAAAGACAAGCGGGGGGAGGGTGGAAGGTTGAAAATGAATTATGATACGAACACGCAACTGTCACTGCTTCAGCGACTACCCACACTTTGAGGCCTCAACAGGTAGGCTTTGCTGGCATATACTGGACGTGGGAACACTTCCCCTTGTGTGCTACCATACTTTCATCAACGGACAATTCTCTTTTTGGTTTATACACATCTTTGGCTTTGGCATTGAAGAATTTCGGGAAATAAAGTGATCCATATATACTTTTAATGCTATTTTTGGCTCTGCTACACACTTTCCCACAGTTATTATGTATTAAAAGGCTTTAAATCTAAAAAGTTTGGTTTGAGAAATCCAGCGTTCCTATTGGCTGAGAGGATAGTTGACCCAGATGTCATTTTTTTTTCCCCCACCAGGTTCAAAGTAGATCAGAAGAGCGGTACACATTTACCTTAGAATCATCATAAAACAATCTCTTTTCATCACTCTGTTGAAGTATGGTGTCAATATCTCTTGTATAGTCGCCCAGTAATCTTTCATACATTTTGGACAATTCCAATCAAGAAAGTCAATGCGATGAAGCGCTCTATCGCAGCAATGTCGACGGGCGACCACGCCATCTTGTGTTTCGCTGGCGCACTAGCACGCACGGCCTCTGCGTAGTTGTTAGTCACTTCGGTGATTTTGGAGACAAACTCAAGGGTAAAGAACAAAAAAAGTCCAAAACTGACTGAACTTTCGGTTTGTCCACACTCTCTGCTATACCACAGGATGGGGCGTCAAAATCGTTGATTTCTGGCAATTTCCTGCATTGTCGTCTGCGTAGCTTCCTTATCCGGAGGCACTTCTAACTCCTCCTCCTCACTTTTGCTTTCTGGGTCCGGGGCTTCTTCTACAGATTTATTTTGACGATTCATTGCGGAAATCGTCGTCAATTTCGCCCCAGTCGAAGTCGTCTTCGTCACCCCATTGGTCCATTGTTTATGTTTTGTTTCGGGATATACACAGATAGGCTCTGACAGTGGGCGTGTCAAGATGGAGGAGCAGCCAAACACTCTGTTTACGTTCGATTATCGCAATATTTCTCAGTGTTCCCATAGCTACATTTAAAAAATTCAACCTGGAAATTCATTATTATATAAGTTTTTCTAACTTTCTGACAAAAATCATTAAATTCTGTATTGTATTTATGTTTATAGCAGCTCTTTTACGGAATTTCGGAAAATAAGCCCCCCGCATACATAATGCCTACAGGCATTCTCGCCCCCCGCGTACAGAATGCCTACAGGCATTTTCGCCCCTCGCATAAAGAATGCCTACAGGCATTCTCGCCCTGAAAGGGTTAAGTATATTCATTTCTTTATGTTATACTTCACTTTTCTAATAGCTTACAAAAAGACACATTAGACCTGTAGATAAGAAAATCTTTGGTGAAGACAACTCCATTTATTAATAGTATTTCGATCATTGTATTTGAACTTTCTCAGTGGCGTTAAACCAAACTGACAAGGATGGCATTGTTTTATTCAGATACACTGACACTGGCAATATTTGAAACTCAATAGATGTTATCTACCACATTTACAACTGTACAATTTATTATATACCTGTGGTAGTATCACCTACACATACGGCCCACTCCTACCCATGTCATATGATTTTATATCCGTGCGACACCTAGGTGACGTACGGGGTATGTATGTTGCGTACGGGGCAATTGCCCAGAAGCAAAGTTAAAAATTGGATATTTTAAGGTATAATAACAATACGAAAACAGGCATACTGTGTCTGTGTGGCATAAATATGTGGTAAAATTGACAATAAAAACGAACCTCTGCCTTTCAGCATCGGTTCGTTTTATCATCAATTTTACCACATATTTATGCCGTACGGCCACAGTAACCCTGTTTCCGTATATGACTTAAAATCTACATGTTAATGTTTATTATGAACGTCCCACCCTTGATATTGGCGTTGGCAAATAAACTTCATATTAAATCCTTTTGTGATGTCTGATTCTGTGTATGTGGGGTAGCAATGTTGTGCAGTTAAAGTGGCAGGTCTGGAACTCGCTCCAGGAAGTCGTTGTCCTTTCAATCTTGAGAAAAACTGTTCGGTATGGCGATGTTGTGTACATGTAACCGAAAACAACCACACAGATAAACCAATAGAATTTCGATCTAAAACCGGAAGTGTGTTTCCTAGCGTGAAATTCAAGTGGAAAAATAACTTACCTGATGCAGTCGTACCTGTACCAAACGTCTCGTTCCAGCTACTCAACTTTGAAAGATGGAAATAATTTCAGCAAGAAAATGTGCTATAAACATTTATAACATCAACGCTTATCTTTATTTTCATACATTATTCAACTGACTGCAGTATTTGGAAAATTCCAATAAGGTGGACATTGAACCGCTCGGATAGTAGCAATGCGCGAAAACAAAAAAAAGACAAATAACGGTCTCATTACCCTGTATCCTGAACACAATAGAAGGAGAGTCTAGAGTTGGGAAAATAAAATTTATTTTAATTTTATGAACCAATCCGACATGACATGTTAATACAAGGTAGAAATATGTAAATGATAAGCATATCCATATGTTAGATATGATATGAAAGAACATATTTGTAAATATGATATGAAAGGTATAACATATTGGAGAATATGATACAAGGATATACATATTGGTAAATATGATGTATGAAGAGAAGATACATATTGATGAATACATATGTTAATTGACAGGTGTCAATTATGGTATAGTTATACTAGTATTATGAGATAATACGTATATGTATTTGACCAGATGTCACGGATCGTCGTCAAAT
Organism: Alentia gelatinosa; assembly: GCA_950022655.1. Taxonomy (NCBI): domain Eukaryota; kingdom Metazoa; phylum Annelida; class Polychaeta; order Phyllodocida; family Polynoidae; genus Alentia; species Alentia gelatinosa. The sequence goes on from OX465582.1 coordinate 70,710,135, forward strand.
GGGTAGGGACAGGGGTAAAAAATAAATTTAGGAGTATGGTTAAAACCTTTTGTGTGTGAATAGTATATTGGTTGGGGAATATGTTGAATGTATGAGGGTAGGTTAAATACATATAATAAACATACACCACAGAGCCAAAGTTTGGTAGTACATTTACTATGTGGAAACGATTGACTCCCTCTTTCTGTACACTGCTGAGATAATACTGATAAATACAATTTTGAGGGCTAATTGTCCAATATATCTTTAAACTCCATGACTAGTTTGAGTAGGTATTCCTTCTTTTTGTTTTAAACCTTGCTAAGGGTAATATCAGCTAGGGGGTCAATCGTTTCCACAGGGAGTCAATCGTTTCCACATTCTAAGGTATGGGGTCATGATTATGTACAGAGAAGGAGTACAAGAACACTGGTACCATGTGAAGTTACATTGATATTAGGGGGTATTTATATGAAATGGGCAATAGTTAAATATAACATACATGTTAGCTATCACTGTAGGGTGGGAGTCAATCGTTTCCACACAAAAACTACACAAACTAAGGGAATAGGCTCCCAGTGCTATCATAGCATAGTTAGATATAATTTTTTTTTCATATATACATAGGTACATGTTAAGGCTTACCAGGATACATTTTACTCCTGTCTGTGCTATATGTAGATATTGGGAGGGTTCCTTCTTTAGGGAGTCAATCGTTTCCACACTAAAACTACACATGAACATTTTGCTATGCAAAGAGTATACTAGCTTGCCCATAAATGCTTAAATGGTCAAAAAAAATTCCTTAGACTATGGGGTCTCAGTTAAGAACGATAATTGTCAATATTATTATCTTTTCCCACTAATGCTGACAATTGCAGGAATGGTATTAGTATTATATTATGAAAAAACCCTCTTTTTGGGTAGTTTGGGCCTTCTAACTCCGTTATTTATGATCCCACATAGACAAAACTATGGTTCCCCTTCAAGATCTTAGCAGGCCCGACCAGAATACACAAGAAAATCCTAGGTATCTATTACATTTAGCTTGTTATTGATTGGAGAAGCAATAATGGTCATTTGACGACGATCCGTGACATCTGGCCATTTGTATAAAATGTATAAAATAACCCCTACGAGAGTAGGAAAAGAGGAGAGGGTGGGTTGGAGAAATTGTAGAGTACGTACGTACGTGGTGAAGAAAAGCAGGAGAATGGGAAGAGGTCAGTGTAGCGGCATACCACGTGACCGTGTGGTTCACGTGGCCTACACGAGGGGGCGTGCAGGGAGCGCTAGTAGGAGGGGAGTGCGTCAGGTGGAGCAATGACCGCCCCTGACCCTACAGCCATGGGCTACCCATTACCCTGTATCCTGAACACAATAGAAGGAGAGTCTAGAGTTGGGAAAATAAAATTTATTTTAATTTTATGAACCAATCCGACATGACATGTTAATACAAGGTAGAAATATGTAAATGATAAGCATATCCATATGTTAGATATGATATGAAAGAACATATTTGTAAATATGATATGAAAGGTATAACATATTGGAGAATATGATACAAGGATATACATATTGGTAAATATGATGTAATAAGAGAAGATACATATTGAAGAATACATATGTTAATTGACAGGTGTCAATTATGGTATAGTTATACTAGTATTATGAGATAATACGTATATGTATTTGTATAAAATGTATAAAATAACCCAAAAATACCATGAAAGGTGGTGGTGGGTGGGAAAGAAAAAGGTTTGCAAGTCACTTGTTGAGGGATTTTATAAGTGATTTGTTGACCTCAGTGGCATTCGCGTCCAGGATGTAGCTCCTGTGAGCGTTTGAGCGCCACCCCCCGTACCGTTGAATAGACAGTTCTGGCACCCCGGCCTGGAAGGCCTGGGTGGCGGCGGCCTTTCTCAGGCTGTGTAGGGTGTAGGTCTTTGGGGGTTGGCCGGCCTGGGCGAGTAGCCTATTCCACTGTTTAGTTAACGACCGGGTCGTTATCGGCGTCCTGTCCTCGTTCATAAGGAACGGATCTTGATCGGACCTGGTGGGGACCGCCGCGGTCATCCCCCTCACGGCCGTGATGGGGCATGTCGCTGGCTCCGGTGAGGGCTGGAGGGCCACCCGCTTCTCCTCTCCAACACACTGGAGGTTTTTGGCGGCCTTGATCCTTACTATCACGTGAGTCAACGTGACTGCCACGTCTCCACGTGAAAGGTGTCGATCGAAGCCCCCCACCGTTGCTTTGCCGGAGTGCGGCGTAGTAGAGCACCATGAATGCCGCGCGTAGTGTCAGGTCGAGGGGCGTGGCCGTGAGGCCGGCAAGGACGTCCCTGAGCACACTCATCGGGACCGGCGGCTTGATATTCGGCTGGTACGTCTTGTCCCTCCTCATGGCGTCGAGGGCCCTCCTCACCCGTACGTTCTCGGTCGCCGCGACGTTTCCACCGGAGAGCCGTAGGTGCAACCGTAGATGGGAGAGATGATTCGCCACGGTCGCTGGTGAGGGGGCGTGGTCGGCGACGTACTCCAGGTAAGCCGTTACAAAACTCACAGACGGTGCCTGAGGGTCCGTCCCCATCCTCCGGCAGAACACGAGGTACGTCGATACGGCGCTTCGCTGGTTTGCGACCGTGCCTGGGGCACGAGCCGCGGTCTGTCGCACAGATGCCCTCTGCTGGAGATAGCGTAGCGCCGGATCTGCATAGAAGCCGAAGAATAGGGACGAATGAAGCATGGTTACACGGTTTTACATGCACAAGATTATGGAAAGACATGTAGTACGCCGCCGTTCGATAGTCTGTTGAGGAGAGGTGGGACCGACTGAGTGCGTCCGCGACCGAGTTCTGCACTCCTGGTACGTGAGTGTACACCAGCTTGACTTGTAGCTTTGCCTGCACCATCCAGGCCTGGCGGGCACACTCGGCGAGGACTTTGTTACGCGCCCGGCCCGAGGTCAGTGCCTGGACGGTGCCCAGGTTATCACAAAATACCTTGACCCGTGTGCCTCGGTCCCGGTCGTGTTCAGTGCCTCTAACTCCGATATGCAGTTGACCGGGTCGTTCAGCGGGCACACCTGCGCTGAGTAGGCGCGACGGCCGTCGGTGCCCCCGACCCCGGTCAGGCACGCGTCGACCGTTATGCACTTCGTCGGCAGCCCCCGGGGGATGAGTGCGCGGCCGTTCAAGCCCTCCGCGAACTGGGAGAACCAGTTGAAGTCCTGGCGCATCTCGGAGGAGACGTTGATGTAATAGCCCTCCATCGCCCGTAGGGCCTCGAGCAGCTTACTTACGAAGGGCCTCGCGGGGCGGACGCATCTGGAGACGTGGAGTATCCGCCCGAGGATGGACTGCAGCTGTCTCTTCGTCAGAGACCGCTTTCGGGCCACGGCCGCCACGTGCTGTCGGACTTCCTCCAGCTTGTCCTCGGGGATCGTGAGAGTCATTTCGGCGGCATCGATCTGTATCCCCAGCCATCGCACCGTCTGGCAGGGTGCCTGCGCTTTCTCGCGGGCCTCGGGGAGACCTAGTTCTTTGAGAAGACTGCGCGCTGCGGCGAAGTCCGATGCCGCTTTCTCTTTGCTGGGGGAGAGAATTATCAGGTCGTCGAGGTACATGGCGGCCTCGACACCGCCCCGGGCAAGAATCTCCACTATGGTCTCGGCGACACACTGCATATGGTAGGAGGAAGCGCGGGCACAGAACGGCATCGCCGTATCGCAGAAGTACCCGCCGTCCCAGGAGAAACATAGCAGCGGCCAGTTGAGGGAGTCGCAGCGGAAATTCTTGTACGCCCTCGAGATGTCGATGGTCGCCATGTAGCTCCCGGTCCCCGAGGCCACCAGCCGGGAGACGAAGCCGTCGACCGTGGGGAGGCTTTGCTCCCTCTCCTCGCCGTACACTGCGTTCTTCATTATGTAGGCGTTAACGCTCCGCTCCTTGGGGAAAGTCATATCCGCGATCACTCTCCGGGCTGGAGAGTCCCGTTTCTCCCGCGACATCAGGGGAGACACGTGGCACCACGGGCCGAACGGCGCCTCCGGAAATGGCCTGAGGAGGTTAGAGAAGCCTAGTTCCTTTTTTACAAAGTCGCTCACCTCAACAGGGTAAGCAGTGGCGCTAGGGTGATTAGGCATGTCCCGAGTATCGGAGGCCGGCCCGAGGTAGCCAAGGGGGAAGCCGTAGCGGATGAATCCGAGGAGCTAGGCCTTTCCCTCCATTCCCGTCAGGTACGCCTCCCATGCCCGTAGATTCAGGTCGGTGGGGAGCGTAATCTTGGCACACATAGCGCTTGGGAGGCAGGACGCCCGAACGGCCCTGTAGATGTGCCCGTGCGCCGCGGGCGCGGCCTCGTGGAGGGACGGCCATTCTGCACGGCGGTGGTGTAGTAGGGCCTCCGGATCCGTCCGGACCCCGGGGGGAACAACTCCGGTGCAGCACACTTCCTTTAGTGTGTCGAAATCCGGAGTGTTAGTTTGTGGTACTCGGTGTGGCGCGGTGTGACACTAACACCCCTCACGTGCTGGGGGGCGACGCTCGCCACATGTTACTTGTGTTGTTGTTGTTGTTTTCAGGTCCACGTGCGCTCCCCGTCACGTGGGGGCTGACGTCACTGGTCCTGTCCTGCCCGGTCTGCTTGCTCCGTGGGGGCGCAGCCGTTGGGCCCGTATCCGGTCCGGGCCCGCTCACCACCTGTGCCCTGCTCCTGGCCCGCGGTTTATTGGGGGGCGTTACGCAAGCATCCAGGGGTGCATCCTGTGTGATCCGGGCTCGGGGGTGCGTGCATGTGAGCATCCTGTTTCGGGGTGCGCTCCGATCACTCGCGGGGCGCACCGTAACCGTTTTTTGCAGGTGCTGGCGGTGCGTGTTGGTGTACCGCTTCCTGCCTGGGGTCTACCGCCCGCATCGTGTGTCCGGCTTGGGGGGTGTATCCGGCCGGTCCGGCCCGGCGGGGTGCAGCAGGAGGAGCCGGCTGTGCGTCGTACCCCATCGTGTAGCCTAGCTTGCGGTTACACGCGTGTAGGGAATGCCCGCACTGCTTCCCAACGGAATCGCAGTACGAGCAGATGTGTAGCCATTTCACCGGCCCGTCCTCGTGGCTGCCCCGGTGCCGGCACCCCCGGTCCAAGTTGTACTGCCGGCATGGCAGATCCTTCGAGCTCGTCTTCCCAGGGTCCGACCTAGCCTGAGTGGTCCCGGTCGTCATGGCCAGTCGCACTCGCTCCTCTTGAATTAAACTGTAATCGCTCCACGCGAGTCGGCCCGTTTCTATCTGGTCAAACACATACTGCGACCACCTACGTACCCCGGCCCACGGGCGGGACTGGGCGTCGACCGAGACTTGGTGTAGGTGCTTGAACATGTGGTCCCGGTCCCCCGGGGCCACGGCACGGTGGTCGTTGAGGAGGCCGATGAAGGCGCTGACGTACTCCATCGGTCCCAAACTCCCTCTCAACTCCAATTTCTGAGAGAGAGTGTACACTCCCTCTCGGTCCAGAAACATATACGGCTTCGATGTGAGGCGAGCAATATTAAGATCAGAATACAGCTTACCGGCCGTGCGGTCGTGGCGTATCGTCTCCCGGTCCAGTTTGCGTTGGACGTAGGCGTCCGGGGCGTAGCGGTCCCTCAGCTGTCTCGGCTCCGGGAGTACCCGGGAGGCCTGGTCCTCGGCCCAGTCCTCCGTCCTCCGTGCGGCTGCTGATTGTGCCGAGGGCGCCCGGGAACCTCGGTCCTGGGACCGCGCCCTGGTCAGTGCTGCTACGGCTTGCACCACGCCATTGATGTCGGCTCTCATCTGGGCGAGGCTCGCGTCAACGGCCGTGGCCCTCGCGGATCTCACACTTCCCACCTGGGAGACGGACTCCACGTGGTCCTCGCTGGCCCTCACGGTCGAGTCGGAGACCTGGTCTCCCTCCTGCGCCTGCGAGGGTCCCGGCGTGGCCCGTGTCTTCGGCATTTTCCTCCCTGTAGTTGTACTTTCAAATCACCCGTAGTTGTCCTCATACGGCTCGGTCCGATATTCGTGGAGTATAGGGACGGCGAGCGATGTAGGCCAAAAAGGAGAAATTGTAGAGTACGTCCGTACGTAGTGAAGAAAAGCAGGAGAATGGGAAGAGGTCAGTGTAGCGGCGTACCACGTGACCGCGTGGTTCACGTGGCCTACACGAGGGGGCACGCAGGGAGCGCTAGTAGGAGGGGAGTGCGTCAGGTGGAGCAATGACCGCCCCTGACCCTACGGCCATGGGCTACCAATTTGGGCAAACAAAGCAAATAAACGGCCGATCCGCCTCCTAGCGACTGACAAGGGAACCTATTGGCCGAAATGCGACCAACGTCCACCAGTCAGCGCGATAGTTGGTGCAGCGTTCATGGGTATCTCTGTTATCGTGTTAATGGAGTAAGCGGAGTGGAGCAAGACCTTCGAACCAGTGGTGATCGCGGCAAGACAATAAAACAATTCTTACAGGAGTGGAGCCCTTATGGAGCAACACCACCAATGATAGTAACATAATGGCATGTAGGTGAAGAACGGGGGAAGAACGGGGGGAGAACATGAATGAGCTCAATGGAGCACTGCCTTTAATCTGAATTAAGACATATATTCTACATGGTCGTTAAACATAATTAAATGGCTCTAATGGCAGATTAGATGCAAATAATATGGGGAAAACTATACATTGTAATCAGTTTAGTTTTATCGAAATTTTGTCCTCCTGAGCTTGTTCTATGGTGGGGATAGAGAACCTAGATCAGTTCAGCTTGCAGTTGTCTTTCAATGCCGAGCAGACTACGAATCATATGTCAACTACTATCAGCAAGATGGATACGTTTTAGACTATTCTCTCCACAAGACGTCAGGACGGTCGGTCCCAAGGGACCCCAATTATCGCTCAGATCGTGACGCGGTAAGTCTATCTCTGTTCAATTAAGGGAGGTGCAGCCTTTACAGCCCTTTCAAATGTTTGTAAAGAAAGTCTTTGCAAACCAGAGGCTTTATTTTGCAACTGACAATATTGGTTTTCAAAGGTTACTGCAAATTTCAACTCTTTGGACATACACAGGTGTTTCAATTGATTATGGTGGCACGAAGTTCATTGCAGTCGTATTCATCATTCTGGAATCTATAGGAAGGCCTAGGGCAAGTCACCTACATCAAGTCCACAGTCATGGGCAAGTCGACTTGTGTATACATATCAAAAGATTAAGGTGTCTGTGAAAGAGTTTTCCATTAATACCTTTGGACATGTACAAATCTATTGAAATGATTTCATTATTGTACAGCAACGATGGAAGGTCGCATATTTGGCGGGGGGTAGTTCACTTGTATCACCAGCGATGACCACATGTTCACGAAAATCACCACATATGAATGTATAAAGCAAAAACTAAACATACAGGGATCTGCGAGATCTCATTAATTTGGCGCGTCTCGAATTCCATGTCATTATTCAACGGAATACCCAATATCAATTTCCAGACAACTAAAACAACACTTTTTCTTCATCAACACATTGAAATAGTCTCACTTTACCTTCCCCTGGGCCCCCTACAGTAGAATGCCTCAATGAACCATTAAGTGCGCGCCAATCATGACACCTTCTGGGAAATAGACAAATCTGATGAAGATTCCTCAAAGGATGATAATAGCACTGCCAAATAACGCTTGGATATGAAATCTAAGCGTATTATCGATAATGTACCTTCAGTGGTCTGGTCTGCCCATTACATTAGGAATCACGCGTAAGCAATTCCGTTGAGCTCAGTGTGCATCATCTAATCAGTATAACCCAGAGCATGGTACCCTCTATTCTAAGTGTGCAATCCCTCAGTTTGATTACACTTGGTGAAATGATAACACATATACAGCCTGATCCGTTATCCTCATCTCATCACTTTTTGTATTTCACCTTTTCCTTTACCTTTATGCTTTCCTAATTCTATACAAGACGTGATCTCGATATATAGGGGTTAGAACGGTACCGAGTTGAAGATCTTATTATTGTCCAGATATCCGTTTGCTCAATGAAGTCTCGAACGGCCAATTTGTAAGACAGTTGTTTGTCCTAAAATTAGTATTGTTCGAATAAAGTTTGCCTGACGTGAGTGTGATTTTAACACTGCATGAAAGAAGCGGTTTATTTGCCTATATATACCACCACGTAAACGCACTTATAGGTTGTATATATATGCTAATGTTTACATATTTATATGCCCATATTGTGTGCCCGCGTATGCAGTGTATACAAAATAATTTGTGTGTGTATGTATAAAAGGCACAATTTCGACAGGGTCTGCTTGGAGTTGCTCGCCCATATAGAGTCAGAAAGAACCAGACCTGTCCATAGAGATTCTCGTGTGCATATTCTAGTTGTTCCTTTTTGCATTTCTCTACTCCGATGTGCTTATTCTCTTATGATATATTTTTCTAGCCATGCTAAAAACAGAATTTAGTATTGTGGTTTTTAGATCTCTTTACCCTGAGACAAGCCTCTGACAGCCTCTGCCAATTAAAGATGGTGTAAGTTGTGCTGGTCCCTAAATCACACTTGAATTCCTCCTTGAATAAGCTATGATGATATTGACACTACCACTCTCCTTATAAATATTCAACTTAGCGGTTGCTCTGGTGACGTCATTATCAGGATTCACCTCTTATCATGTGGGATTTTGGTGCCAACAAGAGGGATCTCAGCGGGTTGGGTTGGGTTGGTTTACCTATCAGTATCACATATAAAATGTTGATATATGAAGTTAGCAGTCAGCGCGATGTTGTTATCAAACCATTTATTTTCACCAGATTGTTGGCTCATATGCTCTACCAACGAAGTCGCTAATAAATGAGCAAAAACAGGAAAGCGCCAGGTGGCATAGCAGAGAATTAAGTGTGGTGGCTTGTTCTGCTAGTCTCTACGCTGGTCTCTTCCCAGTTGTCTTCACTACACCTCTTTCGTCAGCCACGATGACTGATCAAAATCGGGAAGGCTGTTAACCCTTTCCATCCAGCCAATGCCATACGGCATTCCCACAGATACGACCGCACAATGTCAAATGGCAATCCCGCAGTTACGGCCGCACAATGCCATATGGCATTCCCGTAGATACGGCCGCGCAATGCCATATGGCATTTTTTTAACATTGTTTCTCAAACACAATTTTTTTTACAATAAATCTTTGATGGAATTTAATGAAACTTCAGGGTATCTGTGCATATATATGATATTCATAGAGATGAACTTAGATAATCAAATGTCTCCATAGCAACGTTGACATCTGACTATAAAGGTAGGAAAAATTCATTCCAGGCTCAGTCCTACGCCAGTGGTTGTGGCTTCACTGACAGCTATTCGAGTGTCAACAGAGCGAGTTTGATCAGAGAAAAACTAAGATGTCAGATTCTGAATGGGAGAACGATGAAACTGAAGAGAATGGACATGATCTGCTGAAAGATTGGGAGCTGAGACTGTCCAGTTCGGATGAAGAAGAAGAAATTTGCCTCATTGAAGCAGCAACAGAAGAAGGGAGGCAGTGGACCAAAGTGACAGCGACTGAGGACACGCCCACTTTGTCTGAAGCAATGCCACCTGCTGATTTGAAACCTGTGATAAACTCATGACAGTTTACAATTCCTTTCGTCTTTTTTTTTACTCTGGTGTTCATTACGAAGTTGTGCAAATATACAAACAAATACGCTGACAATAAAAAATGGAGGGAAAGCCTAAGAAGATGGCCGCCTAGCAAGATGTAACGATTGCAGAGATGATACGATTCCTGGCTTTGAAGTTTGTCATGGGGATTATAAGAAAACCATCATTGGAACACTACTGGACCACCATGAAGGAGATAGCCACGCCAGGAATTCATACGATGTCCAGAACTCGCTTCAAGATGATTCTACTCTAAGTTTAAACTCTTTAACTCACACTCTTGACATTGTTTGTTTTCAGTTGACGTCGCCACCTCAAAATGTAAACACAGGGAAGCCACATAGAGGCCCTGCAGTCAATCTCTGAGAACTATGCTTATATGTTGAATTATCGTGTCAAATGCATTCTGCCTTTTTAATATGATGTTTTCTATCGATACTTAAAATTTAGATAAGTTTGAATGGTTTTGTTTGCAGTTTTCTTCACTTTGGAGGCGACGTTGATGCCAACATAGCACTAGCGCAAGCGACTGCCGGTGGGGCGAGTTCCCGTCATCATGATCCCTGGCCGATGATTTCTTGGTTTATTTGTCATTTGAACACTGTCACAAATTTTGTTTATTTCCCAAAGAAGGAGCTAGCTGTAGATGAAACTATCATAAAACACAAGGGCAGGACTCTGCACAGGCAATACATGCCAAATAAACCATGTAAATGGGGGTTGAAATGTTGTGTCTTGGCCGAGTCTGTCATTGGGTTTGTCTTACAAATAGCTCCTTACTTCGGGCAAGATGAACGCACAGACAGGACCACCACAGAAAATGTTGTTATTAATTTGTTGACAAAGGCAGGCTTGTTGAACCGTGGTCACCATATTTATTTTGATAATTTTTACACTGGTATTCCTTTGCTGGAGAACCTCACTTTGTTTAAAACTTATGCTTGTGGCACTCTGCGGGCGAACCGGACTGGAGTCCCCAAGGGCTTGATGGGGAAAAAACATGTTGATTTAGCGCAGCGGGGTACTCTCTTTTTTATAAGTGGGGCACCCTTCTACTAACCCTGTGGAGGGATAGGAAAATAATTTGCATTTTGTCCTCTATTCACTCTTCGGCCATGTCCACAATAAAGTAAACTATTCATAATAAAGCTGGTAAATTTGAGAAATCTGAAATACCCTGTCTGGACTCGGTTTGTTCCTTTTGCCGATACATGGGGGGTGTTGACATCTGTGATCAGATGACAGGGTATTATAATTTCTGCAGGAAAAGCACAAAATGTCCAAAGGAATTCTTTTTCTTTTGTTCAGAGGTAATGCAGCTTAACTCCCGGCTTTTGTTCAATATGTACGCCCCCAAGAAGATGTCTTTTGTTGATTTCAGCCTTAGTTCGATCGCAAAGATGTTGGAACATGCAAACACACAGTCGGCACTTCCCCTTTCAGTCCCCATTGGTGGCAACAGTCTAACATCGCGATGCTTTCCCAATGCTTTAGGCAGGAAAAGTTACTATAGGGTTTGCTACCATAGGTTCGGAAATGGCCTTGAAGCATCGCGAAAGCAAAGCAATTACGGATGCCACAAGTGTGGTGTGCATCTTTGTATCACGCCTTGTTTCAAAATTTCTTCTTTTTTTTTTATGTACGAGCAGCGCTCTTCTTTATTCAGGGAAAACATACAAGCTTTACATGTTCCATTCTCCTTCTTAAGAACTATTGTAAGTTCTAATGTATTGACATGTGTTCACTCCCGCGATGCACATTTGTATATCCTATTTGCTACATGTGAGCTTTCCAATGCTGCACAATTACTTCTGAAAAGAAGGGAGACTCGCACATGGATCAATTCTTTATATTTTAGTTATTCATGATGAACCTTAATTCTTCGATAGACAATCTTTGCTACTAATTTGCTGCTCGGAAATTTTTTTGTGGGGAAAACCTCATTCCCTTCTGGTATTTTACACGTATACAGAAAATACAAGACAGGCACGTCTAACAGGACACAACACATTATAAAATAAGCGAATAAAACACGAGGCATGCAGTTATATGAGGCATACAGTTACAATGTGACACGATAACGCTATTCGAAAATCATACCTCCCCCTCCCCCCACCCCCCCCGGACCCTTGGGACGATCAGTACAGTTTCTCGTTTGCATCTCACCAGAACCATGGGAATCCCGTCTAAGAAGTCTTAATGAGTGAGTGAGCCTTATCACCTGGTTTATAACATGGCCTCCATCGTCTCAGACCATTTCACAAAGTATATATTTTTCGTTTGCATCTCACCAGAATCATGGGAGTACCATCTAGGAAGTCTTAATGGGTCGGCCTTACCACCTGGTTTACATCATGGCCTCCAGTATCTTATTCCATTTCCCAAAGTGTTCCCTTCGGCCCACCATGGTGCATATGTATTTCTCCACATGTAAACTGTTGCGGAGCTCCCTGCTCCAATCATATATAGATAGCTGACATCCGTAAAACAGTTTCTGTCGGTAAATATGATACTTAGCATGGAGACAGACATAGTGCATTATTTCCGCTTCATTACCTTTGTTCCTGGTACCAATAATTAAATCGATTGGATCAATATTCAGTTCTAGTTTTACACATTTTATTAACCAGTTCTTTATTTGCTTCCAGAACACCAACACTTTAGGACATTGAACAAAGAAGTGGACAATGGAGTCACTCTCCTCACAGTGTGAGCATTTAGGGAGGGAGCACTTTTATCCTGTATAGGAAAAGATTTGTTGGGATCACATTATGAATAGTTCTAAAGAAAAAAGCCTGTAATTTTGTTTCCCTCATGGCACGGCATGCATTTCTATAAACATTAGTCCAGTCTTTGTCAGAGAAGGATCTATTCTTCACCATTTGTTTCCAAAAGATCATACCCTGACAGATTTTTTTGTCTTTCGCTAATAGGAAGTTATACATCTTTTTATTGCTGCAAGACATCACATTAAAAGATCCCCCCCCTGTCCCCAATCATGAGACACATAGAATCCGTATGGAAGTTTTCAAATGACATACTTGTCATCCATGGAATGCTGTTATATATCTTCTCCGAAATTGATGTCTTGTACGTGACATTATAAATCCTCTCAATCTCAGTACAAGACATGAAGCGTTTGTTCAATATAAGATCCTGCACCTGTACTATGCCGGCTCCTCTCCAACTGCGAATTAACAAAATCTCCACCTCCCAATCCAGAGGAATGAACATGTTATTTAAGAGTGGGTCATTCTGTTTCTCTCTCTCGCTTGCAGGGGGTCTGTTATATAAAACTTTCCATTGACTAATAATCTCCTTGTAAAATTTTGGTATCTTTGGGGGGTCTCTGGAATCCATCTTTTCTAGAAAAAACTCCCAGATAGAGGTTTTAATGTTTAAGAAGCTTCTAAAAATCAGTGTCCATGGTGAGAAATCTTCTCTGCATAAACGAGAAACCCATTTTAGCCTGGACACCTCGTACATGATTCTAATGTCCAATAACTTTAGTCCTCCCAGCTCTATTGGTTGTTTTAGTACCCCATGAGACTTTGCTATTTTTGCTTTTCCAAATAAATTGAGCTACAATTCTGCGGAACTCAGAAAAAACCTTTCCTGGGGTGGATAGGACCACCGAGCAGTATAACATCTGGGGGATCAGCAAGCTATTTACCACTGTCACTCTGCCCTTGAGGGAGAGGTTCCTGTATGACCACAATCTTGTTATTACTTGGCATTTCTCCAGTTTATTTTTGAAATTCAATAAATAATCTCGTTCTTATTCCCAATATCTCCACCTGTGACACCACTGTTAGAGGAGGGAGGCCACTCCCTTCCCTCCCGGGTGCGCCCACTGGAAGGATCTTTGATTTTTCCTCATTAATTCTCAGACCAGCTCGGCTCCCAAAGATCCTGATAACGTCCAAAACCCTATGCATGGATAGTATGTCCGTTACTAAGCAGCACATATCATCCGCAAACATTGATAGCTTAATTTCTTTCCCATGTACCCTTATCCCTTTAATACCCTGGTTTTCCCTCAAGGCAATTGCCAGTAGTTCTATAGTGAGAATGAAAAGAAATGGGGAGAGGCAGCAGTCGGGTCAAAACCATTGGGTGTGGAAGCCGTTGTTTGAAACACAGACCTCAGGATCAGTGTATAGTATTTCTACCCACTCGCAAAAGTTTGGGCCAAACCCAAAAAGCCTCAAGGCGTTGCCTATCGCGTCCCAACTGACTGAATCAAATGCCTTCTCAAAGTCAATGCTCATGAAGTATCCTGCAAGTTTATTGTTGTTGACATATGTTATACTGTCTTTCAGCATTCTGATGTTTATGCCAATATACCTTCCCTTCATAAAGCCTGTCTGGTCCAGATAAATGAGTGAATCCATACACTTCTGTACCCTTTAGGCCAGGAGTTTGGTTAAAATTTTGTTATCCGTATTCAACATGGTTATTAGCCTCCAATTCTTCATGTCTTCTTTGTTGACCTTCTTTTTAGGGATGAGCGTTATGACCCCTCTTTTTTGTTCTATACTAAGGGACTTGTTCTCCTTTGCAGCCATGAGAGATTGGAAGACCAGTTCCCCAATGTCCCCCCAGAAATACCTGTAAAATTCTGCTGTGAGCCCGTCCGTACCCGGGCATTTGTTATTATCGAGACCCTTTAGCGTACTGTGGAGTTCCTCCCTATTAAGTGGGGCATCTATCTGGGATCTGTCCCTTGCCGACAAGGTGGGTATGGCCCCCTTGTCCACCACTCCGCGCAACTGATCCAAAAGGTTATCCCCTTTCCCTTCCTGAGTGTAAAGTTTTTTATAAAAGGAGTATATTCTGTGCAAGATACCATCAGGGTTGGAAGTGAGATCTCCCTCCTGGGTTTCTCCCCATGGATGGCCCAGTTCACCTTGAATTTAAACATGAGAAACAGAGCCTTCCATTTTTCTAATTCTTGATGCTATCAAATTCTTCCTGTTCAAGCTAATCCAGGGGCTTATCTCTGTTCTCCAACTCCGACAGCCTTTCAAGGTTGGCCAATCTTTCTCTGTTATCCCTTTTCTTTTTTTCCCTCATATATCCCATTGTAAAATCTCTGATCTTATATTTAATGAAATCCCATTTGAAATCAGGGCCAAGGTCCGCGTGTAGCGCTGACCAATTTTGAATAAGGTCAGAAAGTAGGGACGTGAAAACCCTATCCCCCAGAAGAAAGTTATTGAACTTCCAGTAGCCTGGACCCCTATATTGGGAGGGTCGTTCTAAATGCATCAAAAGTAGAGAGTGGTCCGTGTGGAGTGCAGAGACAATTTCTGGGAACTTGATTTTGTTTTTAAAGTTGTCAGACACAAACCAATAATCCAATCTAGAACATTGGCCAGACCTCCGGAAGGTGAACTTTTTTTTATTAGGGTTGGCTTCTCTCCAGATATCGGCCAGACCGAAAGCCTCTAGGAAGTCCAGAAGGTCCTGCCGATATCTGCTAATTCTTCTTTTGCTATTGCCATGTAGGTCCAAGTCCGGTATCAAGGCTACGTTGAAGTCTCCCCCCAAAAGGATGGGAAGGTCGGAAAAGCCCGACAACAATTCTTTTAGGGACACCAGAAAGTCTTTCTGTTGTTGAGTTTTATCTTGAGTGGGCGCATAAACACAAGCTATGACTATTTCCTCTGCATCCACCTGCAAGTGCGCGATCACGATCCTACCTTCGCTGTCCGAGACTCTATTCCGTAACACTATGTCAGAGTCCGGGGGCAGGGCGATAGCTACACCCCCTGACTGCGAAGACCAATTTGAGAATACCACCTGGCCTCCCCACTCCAGTTCCCACTGCCTGTTGGTCTCGCTTACGCTATGGGTTTCCTGGAGGATACAAATATCGGACATCTTTTTGAGTTGGGAAAAAAACGCTTTCCTTTTGACTTTGTCCCCCAAACCATTCACATTCAGGCACCCAATCCTCAGGTCCCTGCCTCTCTTTGTCCCCTTCCCTCTAGCCCCATCCACACCTGTATTTGTTCAGATTCATAGGGACTTTGGTCCCTCCCTCCCCATTCCTTGACTGTGTTCCTCCTTCATTCCTGATTTGCCGTACAACCCACCTGTTCCCACCCACAATAAAGAAAAACAAGAAACAGATAACCACGATACAGATAACCACACTATACACACAAGACACATAACACATCCCAACACATTCCATTAATCCTCTTGCTTTGAATTCAGAAATCACCACAAGATGTTCCGGGCGTCGGTGTTCCCCCCGAACCCCTGGAACATTACATAGGTGAGCCCCCTCCCCTTTTTTTTTCCTTCTTTTTTTTCCCCCCTCTTCCCTCCCCCTTTTTTTCCCCTTTTTTTCCCCCCCCTTTTTCTTTTTTTTCCCTTTTTTTTTCTCTCCTCCCCACCTCCTTCCTCCACCTTTTCCCCTCCTTTTCCATCTCATTTTTCCCTTTCCTCTCATCTCCTTTTTCCCTTCAATTTTCCCATCCCTCCCTCCTGGCCCCTTGGGCAACAACTTAGCCTACCTCTGTCCAACTGGCAGAGTCCCTGATGTCCAAGAGGGTATACAATATCCCTGATCAATTCACTTAACACTATCAATAGGAAGTACATATCCATAGGCAACAGGGCAAGTATGCTATCCAAGATCAAACACTTAACTCTAACAATAGGAAAAACATCATCGTAGGCAGCAATGCAAGTATGATGGTTAGAACTGGGTTCGAGTCCCCTATCTCTAAGAAACATATTGTGCAACAGTGCAAGAGCAATACGGAAGTTGACATATATGACTTCATTGGCAGTCATCCTTGGGTAGCCATCCCGGTAATACCATTCCTACCTGGATATCTATTCACTCAGCGCTTGTACATGTAAAAATATAACATACAAGAATGTCGTGGAGTGGCTATTTAGTTAATACCGAAGTTGCAACCAATCCAACTATATAATTGCACCTGTCAGGATTATCCCTTGTCGTTATCATTACTATTCATAGACTATATGGTACATTCAGTCATAAAAAGAAAATTAAAAAAAAAAAAAAACCTATAACACCGGGGAGGGAGGGTGGCCTTCCTCCCAGACCTATCAAACGACCGGTCTGAGAGGTGAACACCCTGCACGGGCCGCTATCGATCGACCACTTTGCGTGCCCTGGACCCCCCCCCAACCCCCCCCCCCCCCCTCCCATGGTTCAAAATTCCGGCATGACATGTCAGATATATCTGAAGGACATTGTACTGGTTACCTCGGTCAGAGTTTGTGAAGCAATTGTACTATCCTTTCAGCCCAATCCTCTAGCAGCTCCTGTCCGAGATATAAGCCATCAGTGTGTAGCAGTTTGTAATAAGACTTGATTTTACCGTCTCTGTGACGATGTACCTTGCGCTGTAGCCACAGGGTGGGGACTGAATTAGACTGATTTATGGCCACCAGGCCCGTGTTGATGTTCTTGACCGCTGTATCTATGACAGCTTGGCATCGGGATACTTCCTCCTCGTTAGAGGGACGGTCTGCACAGGTGGCAAAATCCAGACCCACCAGCGTACCAAAGATGACTCTCGTGCGTGGGAGGAGGGCCTTCCACCCATATTGGCCTCCTCTACTTGCTCCATGACAGCCGTGGCCATCTCCTCTGCCGTAGCTTTGGCTAGCTTCAAATCCCTCCTTCTTTTCCCTCTGACTGTAAGGTTATTAACTCCAGCTATTATCAAATACGTTGAGTCAGGAAATTCTCTAGCGAACCTCATGGCCTGACTAACAGTTCTTCTGAACGTAGCTCCCTGAAAGAATCTGATTATCACACGCTCGTCGTGGATAAAACAGTGCAAATGCCTCCCTCTGGAGTCCGTCACCACGACAAGGACAGGCATATCGGAAGAAGTTTAGTGATGAGAACTGAACGACACCCCTGAATACTGGCAACAGCGTGTATTAGTCGGCGGCCCTGTCGCATTCCCGTTCTCCCACTTGATTGGAGACGTTGTTTACCGAAGCTTCCGTACTGATGACGTCATCGCATGGCAGATCTTTCCGCGAAGCACTGTCTTCGCTGGCTGTTCCGGAGCCCATCTGACTAGGCGATCTGCCTAACTCCCGCCTCAGATCCATTAGAAGTAGGCCTAGACGATTGTGGCCTATCACTTTGGCACCATTTCGCGCATCCTGTATAGTAATCCCCCCTCCCCATTTTCTGTCTTGTGTCGCTTCAACAAGCCTTTTGGATCCTGTGCTCAAAAGAAGTGATTTCAATTCCCCGTTCTGGCCGAATTTTTCACGCAATACCCTCTCTATGACCATTTCTTCCAGATTATCCCAAGCACTCAAAGCCCTGACCTCACTCGAAATTTTCGTAGGGATCGCTGATGCTGAGGATGCGTTGTGGAGTCCCCGCACATGTTAGCCTTAGTAGCTGCATAGGCCTGTTCCGCTGAATTGTATGAAGATCCGTCCATCTTAATTTTACAATGGTAAAAGTTGGAGAAGGGGGCATGGGGACCCTGGAAGAGAACTGAATCGTCTTTAGACACGGTGAAGGTCCTGCTGAGGGAAATCTTGTCTGGTAGTTTATCTAGGTCACGCGCGCCATAGACCCTCCCCTCCACCACTAACCCGTCTCCGCCTCGTACCACTCTGGGATTCAAGCCTAAGTTAGATGCGTTGGCGGCAACCGCCCTTATTGTAGCTCTTTGATGTGTAATTTCCCCGGGGATGTCCTCCGAAATCCAGATTGATCTGGTTCTGTCCTGCCTTTGGGGTCTGTTCTTGTTCCTGAGGATTTCATTTTTGGCAGATTCGTGAAGTAATGTTACCCTAATAGGCCTGGGCCTTCTGCCGTTAACGAAGCCACCCACCCTATAGACCAAGTCCAATTCTGTGTAATGCAAACGAGTACCAGTAGCACTGATAATATCAATAGCCATTTCACGAATCTTTTCATATTTCGTTTCTCGAACACCCGAAATAAGGAGGGACTTGGCATTGAGTTTCTTCAACATTTCTGAGTCCAGATTAATCGGCCTAGATGATTCTTTGGCGGATTCCAAAACTCTAACCCTAGTTTCGAGATTTTTGACATTCTTATCAATGGAACCCCTGGTCTTCTCAACAGAAATCCTTAAGTCGTCCCCGTCTATGTCTACCTGGTCGGTATACTCTTTTAACATCTCTATGTCATTTGTCGCTACCTGTAGCAGTTCCTCTAGTTTACCACATCTAGTTTTTAATGACTCCGTTTCCTCCCTGAGAGAGCTTTTTTCCTCCTCCCCTTTGGCTACGCGTTGTGTCAGTTCGGCTAACTCAGTACGTAAGAAATCAATGTCAGAATGAGGAGGTTCGTCCTGGTGTTTTTGGAAGGAAGAAAGTCTAGTCTGCCGGTCGGTCTGCCGATCATTCATCTTGGAATAACTTCCAAATAGTAAATCGGAAGGGCACCATACGTTACACAGTGGACCAGTAATCGGACTGCTGTGTGTACGCCCACTCTGAAAGTGGGATGGCAAAAGTAGCCCAGGATTCGGGGGGGATGAAACCTGAGTGACTCTAGTCCTCTGTGGCGGCCGCCATTGCCCAACCGGAAGTCTTGTTTCAAAATTTACCCCACTGTCGCTAAGTTCTCCAATTAGATCTGCCCGTAGAACCCTGAGTTCATCTTTACATCCCGATTTGTTTACCCTGTCTCACTTATTTCCACCCGTGACCACACTCACACAGATATATTTTTGTTCATATTTGTTTGTAAAAATACCTGCCAGCAAATTTTTCAGTTTGTCTTTGGGTGGGTGCCTCAGTAAGGATCGTTCGAAGATTTTTCTTTTTTTCCTTTTTTTTGCCATTTATACTCCAGAATATTTCTTTATATTAATATTACTTTTCCAGATTGTACATATTGTGAATAATCGATCGACTTTGTACATATATAGTGTAGAATATCTGTAAATATGATGTAAAAAGAAAAAAAATCTGGGAAAAATCCTAATTTAACTTTTTTGTAGCTAATCTATGGTATCGATCTGAAACAAAGTAATCCTGGACGATCTATGTACCATCAAGATTCTCCACATTTACATTTTGTGAAAATATATCGATCAGTAGTTGTTAAATTGATTATTAGATTGGAGACAAAGCCCCCACCTCCAACCACGTTGAGTGCCAGACAGATACTGATCTATTTATATCAACCTGAACCATTCCTGCCTATGTGATCTAGTTCGTAATGCTATTCTATGATTCATATTAGGTAGACGAGGCGCTACCGCGACTATCGAGCAAGTGACTGACTTGGCGCTATTTCGGCATCTCAGGAATAATCATGAATATCAATTAGATACAGACGAAGACCTTCATTGGTTTAATTGATCACATGATCAAAATGCAATCATCTCATTGGCTGATTCCTCAGACAAAGAGCGGCGGGAAAGTCCATAAACCAATGATCACCTTCCTTCTGTAGAGTGAAATGAGAGCGCCACCACAGTGGCACCCCCGTTTCATCTGGCGGGTTCTAGCTGAACTAAAGTGTAGGTGATTCGAGCGCCCTCTGGTATGTGTTGGGCTCACTCACTGTATCTATTCAATATAAGGAAGGTCTGGATTTTCCAGTCTTTCCGTTCTTGCTCAATAGTTTCGACCTTCTGGTCTCATCAGGCGATTGTAGCTACCTTAATTGGTCTTTTTCTTTCTTTTGTGGATGTTTTTCCACTCATTTTCCCGATGGTTCGATTTTACATCCAATATTGAAGATTTAAAGTTCATGTCCCTATTTGGTCAGTCACTTTCGTGTCGCTCGGATATAGGACTGGGAAATTCAGTGTTTTGTATTTTTTTTCCCTTGGGTGTATATTCCGTCATACCGCGGGTATGGTTTGAGAATATACTCTCCAAAGAAATGTCTTTTTATGTTGTAGAGAAAAGATTTTTTGACGTGGCATTGATTTGTCCTTTATCCGTACTTGCTGTCCATAGTGTTGATGCCCTTAGGTGCCTGAGTCTGTAGTCTATGGATCCAGTTATACTCAATTTTGTCTCTGAGTATCCCTGCCTGTTTGCTGTCCGGGTGTCTATGGATAAAGTCCAAAATGTATACCCGTACATCATCAATCCCGTGGTGGCCTGGGCCATTGAAATGTCCTGGGATGTCGCTGGTGTGGGAGTTTTTCTTTATGGTTCTCAGATGTTCTGAGATCCTTTCTTTGATTTTTCTTTTGTTTGCCCAACATATTGGGCCCCACAGGTTTTACATTCCATGCAATAAATCACATTGGAGCTATTGCATGTGATGTTATGTTTGCAATTATGTCTGGTCTTTTTTGTTTTGGATTTTATTTTGTCCTTTTTGGCCAGCATTTTGCAATATTTGCAATTTTTCTTTTTGCACATGTTGTTCACGTTTTGGTTTTTCCCGGTTTGTTTGTTTTTTTGTTTTTCCGGGTGGAACGTTGTTCTTTCCCTCACAAGATATTCTTTTAGGTTCTTTGGGCGTTTGTATCCCTTCACCAATTTTCTCCAATGAAGTTTTTTGGTGGTGATGGATTTGCCTAAGATGTCCCAGTTTTTTTTTTCGACTACTGACGGGAGCGTGTTTTTTCCTTGGAGAAAAGTGCTGATGAGGAAAATTTCTTCATCGTTTTTTTCTTTCTGTGGTTTCGGAGTTAGGGTTTCCTTTCTCCCATTTCGTCTACTTTGCTTTTGCATTCTTTTAGTAGTTTCTGGGGATAACCCCTTTTCGCGAAGTCTGATATTTTCTTTTCAGATTCTGCCTCATAGTCTTCGGCCCTCGTGCAGATCCGTTTTACTCTCAGTAATTGTGAATACGGTATACTGTTCTTCTGGGCTGGGGGATGGGCCGAATCGTATCTGAGATACGTATTCTCGTCTGTGGGTTTATTGTATAACGACATATACAATGTCCCTGGTTGCCCTTTCCGCACCGTTGTGTCGAGGAAATTCACATTGGACGTGGACGTTTCCATAGTGAATTTGATGGAGGAGTGTGCCTCATTGAGGTATTGCAGCCAGTTTTGCAATTCCTGATCACCGTGTTGCCATATAAAGAATATATCATCGATATACCTCCACCATACTCTAGGCTGTAGGTGGTATCCCTCCAGGAGTTTTTTCTCCAAGTACTCCATGTAGAGGTTGGCATACGATGGGGCTAGTCTTGTCCCCATCGCTGTCCCACTTATTTGTAGGTAGTTCTGACCATTGAATTGTATGTTATTCATTTTTAGTACCATTTCGAGTAGTTCTACTATACTCTCTATGCTTGGATTCATTTGTTTTCCGCGTCGGGACCGCTCCAGACATTTTCTGATAGATTCTTTGCCCTCTGTATTGGGAATGTTAGTATATAGAGCCCCTACATCGAGGGTGCCTAGAATTTCATTCCCCTTCAGGTCTTTGATTTCATCGATTCTGCTCAAGAAATGATTTGTATCTTTTATGTATGAATCAATTTTCGGAACTTCTGGTTTGAGGAATTTGTCTACAAACTTTGAAATTTTTTCCGTTGCACAGTTATTTGCTGAGACCACCGGTCTACCCGGAGGGGGCAGTTTACCTTTATGAATTTTGGGTAGGAAGTAGATTTGTGAAGCCCTAGGATCATCATTTTTTAAGGCCTCTCCTATATCCCCTGTTATTTCGCCACTTTCTACCATGGCGTCTACCTTATTGTTTATGATACTGTTGAATTTAGACGTAGGGTCTATCTTCAGTTTCTCATAAATGGTTTCATCATTCAATTGTCTATGTGCTTCTGATACATAGTCTACTGTATTCATTATGACCGTGGCTCCCCCCTTATCGGCTGGAACCTTGCGGGGTGAAATTACTTTTTTTGTTTTTAAGTTCTTTTGCCAACTGTTTGTCGCTGAATGGTCCACCTGGGGTATTGGTGTGGGTCGGTATCGCCATCTTCCTTTCCTCCCGGTCTCTGGTTCTGCTGTGGAGTTGACACTTTTTTACCTGTTGGGCCTTGGCCCGGTTTATCAAAGAATTGTCTTAACCTGAGGTTGCGATGAAATCTATCTAGTTCTTGTTTCATTCGTCCTTCATCTACCTTTGTAGTATTAGGGCAGAAATTTAGACCTTTATCAAGAAAAAAAAAATTTCTCTACAACATAGAAAGACATTTCTTTGGAGAGTATATTCTCAAACCATACCCACGGTATGACGGAATATACACCCAAGGGGAAAAAAATACAAAACACTATTCTATGATTCAACTGAACAAACACAAACTATATTAATTCCTATGTAAATCTATCTAAATTCGCTACCCACCAAGAAAACTCGCTACATGTAGTGTCATTCTCTCATTAAACCTAAAAAACGTGTTCGCTTCACAGATTCACAACAGAACTGTATGACCAAGAACAATATTTGTTTTTTATAGATAATCTACTGTATTAATCTGAAACAAAGTAACTCTGGACGATCTATAGACCTTCACTGTTCTCCACATGTATATTTTGTGAAAATATATCTATCAGAAGTTATTAAATTGATTACTTTATCGGAGATAAAGCCCCCACCTCCAACTACGTTGAATACCAGACAGACACTGAATATATGTATACCTTGTCGAGTATTTCAATCTGAAACAAAAATCATTCCTGCCTGTGTACTATATATAGCGTTGAATCAGATAATTCTACTGAATCATTGTTGGAATTGTCACTCTCAGAGGTACTTGTGCAGGTTGTATAGGTGTTTGTTTGTTTGTTTTGTTTGTTTGTTTTGGTAGTTTAACGTCCAATTTGTTTAATTAGACTTACTTTGGGTTTGATCGAATCTATGAGATGAATGTATGAGAAATCCCACCCCTACACATTTACCGAGGTGAGAGTTCTTTTACTTCCCATACCACATAGACATGGTATGAGAAGGATTGGCCTTTGATATAGCAGTAAATCTACCACTGCTGGGGGGTGAAGGAGAAAAGTGGCCGGTCGCTTTAGTTATGCTTGCATGCAAGCATATCCGGTCTGCACCACGAGGAGGCGAGGCGACCAAGAGGGTGAACAGATTGGTAATTTCTGTCCACCCCAGCAGACCTAAAAGGTGTTTGTGCAAGTGGTACCGGTGGTTGTGCAGGTGGTGGAGGATGAAGTAGCAGGTGTACACAAAGTAGCAGGTGTCGTGGTGGAGGTGGCTGCACACTTCTTCCAGGGCCTGGTGTGTGCCGGGTCGGCCAGGTGCAGCAACAGGAACTAAAACCGATCCCAGATCCCAGATCTAATCATAGACAATAGTTTAAAGTTTGATAAATACTACAACAAAATCGTAAAAGATGTTTATGGTAATTATTTAGATTGAGAAAGATAAGACACTACATTTCGGAGGATGCAGCAATCAAGCTAGTAAAGCATATGATAATCCCAATTGTGGAATATTGCGACTTCATTCAATTTGTATTAACAAAACAACATCAGGATAAATTACAAACCTTGGTAAACAATGGATTGAGAATAGTAATTGGAGTTACAAGAGCGAGAGATATACATAACCTTGAACTACATGAGCGGTGTGGAATAAGAGATATGCACTATAGAAGATCATGTCATTTAATGAGCCTAATAAAGTGGGATAGTTAAAATGAAGAAAACCTGTCTAATCCGAACCAAGAAAATCTAAGACAAACTAGGCAATCGGAAAAGGTAATGTTGAAGATAAAAATACCGAAGGGTATGAAATATCGAAAGTCTCCTTTGTATGAGGGAAATTTATTGTGGGATAAACTACCTAAAGATGTACAAATGCTGCCTAGAGGCGATCTTTTCAAAATAAATGTAAAACAACAGTTTCTACTGGAAGGGGTTATTATCTGAGGTTATTTGATACTGTGTTAGTATGTCAAATCCTATTGATCAAAAGATCATGAACAAGAGTGAAAACGATCATAAGATCGACTTAATGCAGAGGAATGTTGAATAGGGTGAATGGCTCTCTTCTCTCCTTTTCCTTACTTTACCTGTGATGTCCTGTCTGTATGTGTGACTGATATGAGGAAGAACGCCAACTGCGGTGATCATATTATGTCGTAAAAATGTTGTTTACTGAATAAAAAAAAAAATACAAAGAATTTGTCTTGAGGCTTTAACTTGTCCACACAGCAGCCCCAGATGCCTGGAACCAGGCGAATTGAGCAAAGTCTGATCTACATACTGAGGTACCAAGTGCGAAGTTCCTTGTTTCGGCTGCTGTTCCCACAGCAGGTATTTGTGGTCAGTGTCCTGGAATGCAGTAGACCGTTGGCATATAGTTCAGGATTATATTGAAGGAAGATGATTATTTCCTCCTTCTGTTCCTCCCTGAATTTGGCAACGGCCCTGTGAAAGTGGCGATGTCGACCACTGCGAGCAGGAGTGGCACATGAATCAGGTGCAGGGTCAGTATCTGCTCCTTGATCACCAGCAGCATTCTCTGGCATGTGTGGAGCAGCATCTGGTGATCTGGTGCTACATCTTGTCGTGCAGGTTTGTCAGCAGGTGTGGCAGCCAGGCATGTCAGCAGGCGTGTCTTCAACAGTATTGGCCCTTTGGTGTATTCTTCTATGTGGAGGCATATTGGAGGCAAGTATGAAGTGGTGTGTATGGTAGAGCTCAAAGTGGAATGAAGATCTGCCGTCTGATATAGGTGGACGTGAAAATCAAATGAAAGTAGCTGCAAGTCGTTTGGCTTCATTACCCCCTGACACACGCATTGACCACAACAAACTTGGCATGACGTAATTCGTCTGGCTTCCCGTCGGGACTTGACTCAAGTCAATGGCCTCTGTGAGAAATCTGCAACCGGACCCCGGCAACTTAAGACCACTGAGCCCTTCGACTTCAGTTGAGTTACCCTCTGTTGGAGAAGCCCCGTCCATTCGAACCCCGATGGACATGGGGGGTTGCCAGGGCTGCCGTGGCAGATTTTTTGACAGTCAGAAATTTGTCCCGCCAATGCCCCAACAGTCAAGTCAACTTACCATTTGCAATGCCAACGACATAAGGTGAACACTGAAATACCCGTCGAGATATATTGAGGCTGTTCGGGGCTGTTCGGATGGTCGGGGAGATGGTGTAAACCTAGCATGAATTTCAGGAGCAATGTTTAGGCCCTCTAATTGCTATTCTGTGATCCACAACTCTGTCGTAAACATGGAGCAATGCCCCCTGGAGATCGCGCTTCATCATGGTAGGGAATGCCTTAGCTCATGGATCCTCTGGGAATCCAGGGGTTAGACATAATATTCAGTATGGCAAAAAGATTCGCGTTCCAGTTTGACTCCGCTTTCCTTTTGCGAACCAAAAAAACATCGCACACCCCACCAGGAAAGCGAGTCAAACTGGAATGCGAATCTTTTTGCCATACTGAATCCACCCATACCCCGATCAACGCAGAGGCGACGATATGTGGCGATCTTCAAAATTAATTCCATTAAATCACTTTCCCCAAGTTTACATACATTAAACATCTCCAACCAGTGGAGATGTACACATTCAATATCCACAAACTAGGGGATTGAATGACAAAACGATCAGCCAATAATAGCCTGATGATATTGTATGCAATTGAAACTGCTGGTATGGTCCAGACGGCCCAAGACTTCTGGACAGACACTGTACACACACCCTCACTTCCCCCTGCTCTCCAAAGAGAGCGCTACTAGTAAGACACCTTACTTCACTCGGTCCACTACAGAGGGCGCCAACATACAACAACAGGTTGGCCCCTCCAGTCAGTGACAACAAACACTGATGAACCACAACAAATGATTGACCTAACATGTTTCCCGCCTCTCTTTGTCTAAATCTGCACCAACCAAATGCACAATACAACACCATGTGACTGAAGGGAACCAGTGTGTGCCATGCTTTGAAAGTGACCGGAATAAATTAACTCAAACGCCGCTCGCCGGCCGAGTGAACACTGCCACATACCAGCAGTCGCTTAAGCCGATCGCACGTCCTGTACTGTTAGACATAATATTGTTTGTTTGTTTGGGTAGTTTAATGTCCAATTTGTTCAATTAGACTTATTTGGGTTTGACCAAATCTATGAGATGAATTTAGGTAGAAATCTCAACCCTACACATTAACCAAGGTGAGAGTTCTATTACTTTCCACACTACATAGACATAGTATGAGAAGGATTGACCTTTGATAAAGCAGTAAATCTACTACTGCAGGGGGTGAAGGAGAAAAGTGGCTGCAGGGGGACTTGAACCAACAAAGTCAACAAATTTGGGATGTCCAGTGTTCTTTAGCACTGGGCTAACTCCCCTACCCCAGTCGCTTGAAGATTGTTAGATTGTTATATTGTATATCCGGCCTACAATACAAGGAGGCAAGGCGACCAAGAGGGTCAACAGAGTAATCACTGTTGTCCAACCCAGCAGGCTACATTACGTTGGCAGTGAAGGTATTGACTTGCAGCTGAGCTGCAGGCGAAGGTGCCTGCATCTGGAATGAACCCCTGCTGGAACTCGTCTCTAGTACTGGAGTAGTAGGTGTGTTAGATGCATCAACACTGGCTGACTTCAAAGCGTGCGCACGATACTAACCTGCTCGCCCTGGCTGTCAAACGGCTCAAGAGACGGGTGTGCAGAAGAGGTGGCTATAGTAGTGGCTGCGGCAGTGTGGTGGCGGTTGCGGCGGCTGGTCGATATCTGATGACAGCTTTTCTCTATATATATGTACAGGACTAGAATAATAACCACGGAACAATCGTGTTTTCAAAGTAGGATCTCTTTAAAAAACCGTAAAAAACGATACCCACTCTGGTTTTAGAAAGGTTTTATAATACATCAGACATTCATCAATATCCTTTTAGGTCTAGTCTAGTACTCGGACATCCATCAATATACATTTAGTTCTGTTTCTCCATCCCATAAGTACCCTTTTCCATATGTGGGAAGGCTTCCCATTTAGATCCTACATTCATGAGTTCAGGAAGGAAACGTAGAGTGCACTGTCAGCTTCAACCATATTCCCCTACTCTTCACTTTGTGTAATGAGAGGGACAGTTCCTATTCCTTGTTGGCATCTAACCTGTCAAAGGATGATCCTGTTGAATAGAGAGTAAAATACTTCGGAACGTTTAGCAATAAAAAGCATCTTTCTCAAATTTTCAACAGCACAGGTCACTACACACTACAGGTCACTACACACTACAAACCATTATTTTACACATTTATATGCCCTGCGTATAAAGGTATCATTTTGCATATACAAGGTTGACCTTTTTTCTGTCGCGTATACGCCTTATCTATTGGCATATATACATGTCCATATATACGTCATATATGCACCTGGTTCTGTTGTATTTATGTCACTATCCAATAATTCTAATCTCTGCAACTAGAGGACACCACTTTTGTTTTATTTCATTTGTCATTAGCTATTTTTTTTTGTCTTTTTGACGTTTTTAAATAGATTTTGCTTTCAAAACACGACTCTTCTGAAGTTATACTTCGGATACTGTATAAGCCACAAGGTCTGATCAAATATCAACATACCACCGCAAGTGTCCCCACACAGCCGCCGCCCCCATACCGACTTCCATCCCCCACCTACCCCTCGCCTAACCCCCGCCTAACCCCTGCCTAAACTCCCCCCCCCCCCCCCCGGTGGCGGTGGGCCTCCAGAGCCTCCTGCCAATAGGCCTTTTTCCACTATCCGGTGTCTCACCTTATCTGCTTGGTTACCCAATGCCTGCAGCCAAACATACCCCTGGCAACATATTCTTTAGCATTGAATCATTCAGTATATGAGCGTAATATGTTCATAATACCCGTGTATATCATTTACAGAGAAATAACAGTGATTTCATCATATTCTATGGTATTCCAGCTCCAACTCAATGTATCATATATGTATATCACCTCAATGATACTTTAGATACAGCTTAGATAACATAGGATCACCGAAATTGAATATACATTAATACATTGGCAGGCCTAGCTATTATGTGCTTATCTTTCTCCAAATTAAAACCAAAACAATTATCAACTATAAAGTTTTGATAGTCCAGACTGGTTGATACAATGCCTTTAATTGTTCTAGCAGTCCAATCTGTCCAATAACAACGCTCCTGTAATCACATCCACCGTTCACACTCTAGGTGTGATTGCTGTGTTCTCTTTACACATATAGTCAGACTCGGCCAGGTTTGTCCGAGCGCCTGCGTAACTATGCAGTGGGCCGTTAGGCGGCGCTGAATGGCAACACCTGTATTCTTTTTCTTTTCTTTTTATCAGGATACATATACGTCCAACGTATATAACACGTATACGACCGGCATATACATGTTGCGCAGAGCATATTTACTCTCATATATACACCAGGTGTGAAATACAGCTAAGACACGTCCGTATACAAAAGGAAACAGTTTTGTATACGCTTGGTTCGCTGGTGTGAAATATATATATTTGAAAACAAGTCAATATACAGCCGATACATGCGCTACCGCGATGGCATATAGGAATAAACTGGTTAGTTTCGAGCAGTGGGTGTACTGCCTCATCTCCATCTCCAGGTGAATCGTCTGGTATATTCGATTGCCTCCTCACTTTCAGTCCCCAAAAGACATGACCGAACTCATACTGATTACCACAAAATATGATATATCTATTGCTAATACTTTCTTCTTCCCCCTTCCAGTCTAATTGATATACATTTGTGCAGTGATGACAACTCCAATATCTTTATGGCAATAATGGGTCCTGTTGAGGCCAGCTCCCGACGTCTAAAGCACACTTCCCAGTCAGAGAATCTATCTTATTTGCCATCCAATCGCAGACGTCGATGGGCAGTCATCGATAATTGTTTTTATCTAAAAAATTCGCGCATGCGCGGGGATCGGTACCAGCTAGCCGGAAATAAGTACCGCTTGTAGCCGCAAGGTCTTACCAGCACTGGAGCGACTAGCCAATCAGAGTACGCGTTGTAGAAGCATTCGGCGTTACATTGGCTGGTACCGGCGTGCCTCGGGCACTTATCTCATGACCGCAAGCAGAGTGTATTTCACACGTTATAGCGCCGTTTTCCCAACCTTAATGGACATCGATCGATGCCATTGCATGGCAGTGCTGCTGATGGTCCTGGTCGAGGTATAGGACCCCTTATTATCGCTCACATGATGCAACATCAAAGCTGCCGTGAGTAAGTGAAAGATGTGAAAAGGGAATTTCTCTAATGGCCATACTTTGCTAACATATAATTAGCATAGACCCATACGTCCATCTCAGCCTGCTTGGTAGTACATGGGGGTGGGTGCTTTTTCAACTTTGGTACCCTGTGTAACGGCAGCCACCGGATCTTCAATGAAGTGTCCTGTGCGCAGATCTGCCTTGGGTTTCCTTACTCTCAAAAGGGGGGACAAGGGTCTCGACAGAAGAGGCTGAAGAAAGTTTGTTAGAAAAGTTTGTCGTCTTCTTTATTTCCATTATTCTCCAGTACTCTCCGTGAAAACTATAAATCAAACCATATTACATATCTTAGGAAGGGTTAACAGTAGCTGTCATTTACATTTATAGCAAGAGTGACAGTAAACTATAATACTTCTAAATTAGACTCATAGTGATAGTGACAAAGTGCATTACTCATATAGAGGAACAGTTAACTGGTAGTGGCAGACTACAGTACTCAGTCAAAATGACAGTAAACTCATAGTGACAAACTATGATACCTTAAATCACTGTAATATCTCAATAAAACTCTGAACTGACATGAAGAGGGGCTATGGCCACAGTTACAGCAAAGACAAAGAGAGTTCCAATACAACTTTCTACATGATTCAACCACTATAGTACTTGGCTTCATAATCTACATATAAACATGCATCAACTTATGTAAAAGTTACATCAAACATGTTCCTTGGATCTATATTGACATATATATCTAGTTAACATACCTCCTTGGTCCCTTATTACTTGATTATTTCATCTTTTGCTGGAGAGGAACAGGAGCTACTCTCTCCTTTGTGTGGTTTTGGCTCCATGTGCTCAGAGGGAGCTACAGTATTTGGAAGGCACTTCCTGTATAAACAAAGTTGTAATCCTATCCCCTTTCCTTTATCAAACATTTGCGAAGGTACTATATCAAAAGACAGGATTGATATCATCTTAGTTAGATACATATATAACTATAGCATGACATTATTCTTGAAGAAATGATGTCTAAACTCTAAAGGTATAATCAAAATAACAAGCACTCCCTAGTCTCTGACACTAGATGGCAGCAGAAGTACTGTTGGTTAGTTCCCACAGGAAACACAAGGTGGCAGCAGTCCCTATGGACTGTCTGTCTTTACATGGCTCCTCAAAATTAGAATAATTTTTCTAAATATCAGTAAGTGGCAAGTATAGTCAGTCAATCTTAACGCTAATAATATCTCAAGATATTCATAACTATGAAACTATATGTCTGATGGTTCACTCCAGATCCACGACGAAGTAACCCTAAGGGAATAATATCTTACATTCCCAAAAACATGAAGCAATTTTTATCTTAAGGCTCCTTGACGGGGATGCCCTTTTTCCCTGATCCTTCAACAAGCAGGACCAACTTCTGGATTGGACGATCCAAATACGCCTGCTGTTTTCCACTATTGCCAATGGCAACCTTTACTCTACGCACATGGTTGTCATCACTTGGGAGAGTTTTCTCTACTCGTCCCAGTTGCCATTGGTTCCGTGGTTGGTTGTCATCCTTGATGATGACAACATCACCAACCTGTAGATCGCGTTGTGGGCGTATCCATTTCTGCCGTGGCTGCAGATTTTGAAGGAACTCCTTCCTCCAGCGAGACCAGAACTCATTAGTTAAGTGGTGGACTCTACGCCATCTTTTCCTGAGGTATATATCAGCTCGCTGAAACTCACCTGGGGGTGGCAAGACTATTCGAGATTTTGCTGTCAAGAGGTGATTTGGCGTTAGTGGTGCGAGCGAGGTTGGATCATTGAGATTGTCCACTGTTAGTGGACGGCAGTTGACTATAGCAGCAGCTTCACACATGAGAGTTCTTAAAGACTCATCATCCAGCTGAGAACCAGCTTGGTGCATCAGTGATTCTAGTATGCTACGTACTGTTCGTATCTGGCGCTCCCAAACCCCGCCTGTGTGGCTGGCTGAAGCAGCATTCATCTTAAAGTGACAGCTTTCTCTTGAAAGGACTTCTCGCACATGATCATTGTTTATCTCCTTCAAGGCCTCCTTGAGTTCTTTCTTGGCACCAATGAAGTTTGTGCCTTGGTCTGATCGCATGAGTGACACTGGACCACGGATTGATATGAATCTTCGCAGTGCATTGATAAATGAATCCGTCTCGAGAGAATTTGATGTCTCAATGTGAATTGCGCGAGATGCTAAACAGGTGAAAAGCACTACATATCTTTTCAGTACCTTGCGACCCTCCTTGATGTACCAAGGGCCAAAGTAGTCAACACCACAATATGTGAATGGTG
This sequence comes from Alentia gelatinosa, assembly GCA_950022655.1. Taxonomy (NCBI): domain Eukaryota; kingdom Metazoa; phylum Annelida; class Polychaeta; order Phyllodocida; family Polynoidae; genus Alentia; species Alentia gelatinosa. The sequence continues at coordinate 70,742,228 of OX465582.1, forward strand.
GTGCTGAATTCACTCTATCTGCAGGCAAATCTGCCATCTTTTGTTCCTGCACCTTGCATCGGAACTTCCTGCATTTGGTGCACTTTGATATGAGGCTGGAGACAACAGAGCTGCAACCCACTATCCAGAAGCCATTCGCTCGGATCTGATTGATGGTCAGACCACGGCCTTGGTGCTGAGTTTGTTGATGACAATGCCATATCACCAGATCTGTGATGTGATGCTGTCTAGGAAGAATCGCAGGATGTTTTAAATCCTGGGATATCTCTGCATTTCTTATCCGACCTCCCACACGCATTATGTCATCGCTGTCTAGGAAGGGATCTAAGTGGTATATTGTGCTTGTGTTCTTTATGGCTATGTTGTGTTCATTGGCAAGCTTCCTGTCAGTGACACTCTCTCTAACTTTAAGTGCCTGAAGAGTCTTAACTTCGTCTTTGAAGTATTCTCCTTGAACTTGCCTGATTATTTCAAGCTCTGCCTTCCGAATTTCCTCTACAGTGACTGGCTGATAAGAAGGAATTTGTTGTTTTGAAGTTTGAGCATGCTTCACAGTCTGTGGCTCCTTTGTTCCATTGGGTTTTAGCTTGTCTTTGAACTTTAAACAGACAGCAACAGCTCTTTTTGCTCTGTGCCAATCTGAAAAGTATTCTAGTCTTTTCAGAAGTTCTATTTTACCCAAGGAACCCTTGACATGCACAGAGAAGGTCTGTACCTTCTTTACTTCTGGGTCATCAGTGCTAATCCTGAGATCAGCTGCATCTTTTGCGTTGACAGGGATTTCTTCCTTCCAGAGGAAATCCGGTCCAGTTAACCATTTGGACTGGTGAATCAGTTCCTCGACAGTGAGACCTCTAGAGGCATCATCTGCCGGGTTTTCATGTGTTTTGACATGTCTCCATTGTGATGGGGTGCTGTGGTCTCTGATTTGTTGCACACGATTTGCAACAAATACATGAAACCTTCGTGTATCATTAGCAATGTAGCCAAGAACTACCTTGCTGTCTGTCCAGAACACTTCAGCATCGACATGTAGTTCGAGTTCTTTTTGAAGGAGTTCACTAACCTTCACAGACACGAGTGCTGCAGTCAACTCTAAACGGGGAATGGTCACCGGTTTTAAAGGGGTAACTCTTGCCTTTCCCATTAGCAGTGAGCAATGTACCTTTGACCGGTCATCGATGAGACGCAGGTAAGAACACTGCCCATAACCATTTGTACTGGCATCAGAGAAATGGTGCAATTCAACTGAGCGTTGCTTTCCGAAGCCATCTGGTTTAAAACACCTTTGGAGTCGGACCTTCTCTAGATTTGGTAGGTCACTTCTCCATTTAGCCCACTGTGATCTCAGTGCCTCTGGGACTGGACTATCCCAGTCAGTTTGATCTCTGCACATCTGCTGCAGTATTTGCTTTCCAGTTAGTATCACTGGTGCAATGAAACCTAATGGATCGTAAACGGAACATAGAGTGGACAGAACCCCACGTCTTGTCAATGGTTTGTCCATCAATGTTATTCTGAATTGGAATGTGTCTGACTCAACACACCATTGAACCCCTAAGGCTCTTTCAACGGGAAGTGGATCTTGAAGGAGATCAAGCTCCTTCACTCCCTTTGCACGGTCTTCTGGTGGAATGCTCTCTAACACAGCCTTTGAGTTTGAAACAAACTTATGGAGCCGGAGTCCACCTCGCAAACAAAGTTCTTGACTTTCTTTTATCAGTGTGATGGCCTCTGCTTCTGTTGCCACAGACTTCAGTCCATCATCGACATAGAAGTTAGAGCGAACAAAGGTCGCTGCTTCTGGTCCGAATTCAAGCTCATTATCATTTGCGGTCTGTTTAAGACCAAAGTTCGCACAGCCAGGTGACGATGTAGCTCCAAATAGGTGCACTTTCATCCTGTATTCAACTGGCTGTTGTTCTGAGTTGCCTTCCTCCCACCACAGAAATCGTAGGTAATTGCGATGTTCCTCATTCACCATGAATTGGTGGAACATCTGCTCAATATCGCACATGAAGGCAACTGGTTGTTGGCGCATACGTATCAGTACCCCAACCAAGGCATTTGTCAAGTCGGGCCCTTGTAGAAGGTGGTCATTTAGGGATTCACCTTTGTACCTTGCACTGCAGTCAAATACAACTCGTATTTTCTCTGGCTTTTTGGGATGGTACACTCCATGGTGAGGTATATACCAGATGGAGCCATCCTGTTTCTCTAGGTCAGACACTGGCACCCTTTCAGCATGACCATTCTCTATGATACTCTGCATGAAACCAGTGTAGTCTTTCTGGTACCCTTTGTCCCTTTTGAATCGGGCCGCCAACTGTTTTAGACGATGAAGTGCGAGAGGTTTGTTGTTCGGGAGAATCACCCTGGATTCCTTTAATGGCAGGGGCATTTCATAATGCCCATTTTTTTTATGAATCCCTTCTCCAATTTTCTGGAGGAACCTTCTGTCGTCATTAGAGAGAGCTGTCTCTCTATGAGTTTTCTCACTGAAATCAAGTTCCATCATTTTTGTCACCTGTGAGGGATTGATAACCTCCTTGACCTTTGTCTGGAAAGATACCAAGACCTGATTAGGATGGTTGCAATCCGCCTTCAATGAGAGTGACCCTGGAACCTCACAGGTCATGACTCTATGGCTAACGCCAATGGAGTCATAGCAGTCTACCTGAGTCGGATCGACAATCCCTACAATTCCCCAACCTAGGTCCGTTCGCTGACCATAAGGTTCATTGTTTGTAGGAGGGATGATATCCCTAGGTGCTAATGCACGGGGACAGTTGTATCCTATCAGTAAGCCAACTTCACAATCTGCCAGTGGCATAAGCTTGTCGGCAATCCCTTCAAGGTGCGGCCATTTCTTGGCCACTTCTGGTGTTGGGATGTGCGACCGGTTGGCAGGCATTATCCCTCTTGTGAAGGTCACAGGGAGAGGAATCTTTAGATCACTGTTATATCCCCTCACCATAAGCCCAGATATTTTCCTACTATCAATTAACTGGTCTTTAGACAGCATTGTAGATAACGAGAGTTTTGTCTTAGGTCCATTTAGGTCTAGATCCACACATGTCGCTTCTAAGATAAAGGAAGTGTCCGACTGTGTGTCAAGTAGTGCGTACACTAGCTTTTCTCTTTCTGGACTGTCACGATGAGAGACCAAAACAGGCACGATCATCGAACACTTACTGTGTTGTCCTGTGTCATTGAGATGACTGACTCTCGACTCTCTGACATTTCCAGCATCTTTCTGACTTTCAGGCTTATCTACTCTATCTTTCACTTGGCTATCTTTCTTCTCGGCCTTATCAAAGTGCCTCACATCACCATGTAGAGATGTGGGATGTTTCTTCTTGCAAGTTTTACAGATTTTCTTCTGTTTGCAAGTACTTGATCTGTGCCCCTTTTCCAGACAACCATAACACAAACCATGGTCTCTGATTAGGATTTTCCTTTCCTGCATAGGCTTTCCCAGGAATACCCTGCAATTATCTATATCATGTCCTGACCTACCTTCATGAAGAGGACATGACCGTTCAGCGTTCTGTTTTGTCTCTGTTGTTTCAGTAGAGAAAGAGTTAGCGCCAGGAGTATGTTTCCGGCCCTTACCACCAACAGATGAACGATCCTGTTCTAGTTGCTTATCTCCTTTCAAGGCCTGAAGTGAGGTCACTGGATCACACGCTATATTTGCTTCTCTTGCAACAAAGCTCATGAAGTCCTTGAAAGGTGGGAACATTGCTTTCTGTTCCCTCGCATCTGCAACCACTCTTGCCCAGCGAGTAACTAGCCAGTCAGGCAGCTTGGCAAGCAATTTCTTGTTCTCTCGCTCATCGTTTAGTACGTTTAGACTTCCGATTGTCTTCATAGCTGTATTACACTGTCTTAGAAAGTCTGCTAGTTTTCTTAAGGCGAAACCGTCTCTGGGAGCTATCCTTGGCCATGCATCCAGCTTATCTCTGAACGCATTGGCCACTATAAAGGAATCGCCATATCTCTTTTCAAGGAGATCCTTGGCTTCCTGAAAAGCCTCTCCTGTTGATAGAAGAAAGAAGCCCTCAATAGCTTCTTTTGCTGCACCTCCGAGGTACTTCTTCAGGTAATGGATCCTCTCAGAGAGTGGAATACCCTTTTGCTCAATTAGAGCCTCAAAGGAGCTCTTCCAACTCGGGTACTGTAGTGGATCACCTGAAAATGTACCTGGCTCTGGAGGAGGTAAACGGCCTAAGTTTACCTGGTCTGCAAGTGACTTTGCTAGGTCAAATAGCTGTCTTTGTGATGGCAGGTCTGGTGGTGCTTCACTACAGATCTGAACTTCATCACTGTCACAAACCTGGGAAGCAAGTTGTCGGCCAGAATTAGGGACAAACGTGCTTGCAGCAGGATTTAGACATTTTGAGGAACTGGCTGATACTAAACCAGTCTTCTTAGCGGGGACAGGATTAGACCTATCCTCTTCAGCTTTTGGAGGAGCAGGCATAGTATTCATGGAAACCACAGGAAAAGTGACAACAGGATCTGAACACTTGTTCAGATAATCTTGGACATAGTCATTCATGCCATCTGTGGGCAATTTGCATTCAGTTTCACTACTAATGGATTCTTCCTGCTCCACAGTATTGATCGCATTGAGCTTGGCCTCGGCCATGTCAAGCTCTTTTAAGGTTTGCAACTTTTCTAATTCTGCCTTCTTTTTAGTTTCCACGTCTAGATACTTTAGCTTCACCCTTAGTGAAGCTGCCTCCGATGCTACCTCTGCCTTTTTCGAGGCATTTGAAGCTCTTGAAGATCTAGAGCCCCGAGAAGATTTGCTTCTTCTCGACGAGGTCTCACTAAACTCTGCTTTAATTTCAAGTATACGCTGTGAGACTTGGCCCATCATCTTGTGGTGATCTGACTGTATGGACTCGAGTCTCTTGTACTGTTCCTCAAGTTCATCCTCAGACAGAAGGTCAGAAAGTCCTTCATAGTCTGATGTCACCTTCTTTATGTCTTCTCCTAAGAGTCTGCGCTCACTCTTGAGGAGAGAAATATCACGTGTATCGGTAGTTAGAGATTCCAAATGGCTCGCACGTTTACGCCATGCGATTACTGCTAACCTGAAACGCCGCTGAATTTGGGAAACTTGTTGTTCTAGACCCTTTTCTGTAAGTTTTCTCTCTCTAAAACTGATACGTACCTTGTTGACATCCTCGGAGTCATTCGCACCTGGATCTGCATGTGAACCATCAGACTTCTCTGAAATTTGAGATTTTTCATTTTTGCCTGTTAATTGTTCAACCTTACCTGAGTCACCATTTGATTTGATCTTACCCTGATCTTGCTCTGCTGCCCCTAGGGTAACCTGAGGTGACCCTTCTGAATCCATTTTGATATATAAAGTATCACAATGGTTTTATGGATTGACATAAACTTTCTAGAATTTGCTAAGTTTGACTCACAACAAAAAACTTTACCCTATTCATCCAAGAAACAGAAAATATACTCCTTTAGCACACCGTCAGTTCAAAGGCTTGTCAGTCAGAATATATCCCAAATAACTTATATAACAGTGAAGTGTTAGTCAAAGTTATAACTCAAATATAGAATACCATGTAAATACTCTTTGTAAAACTACTGTTTACATTTACACTGCAGGATGACATACTTTGTCATATTTTACCCCAAACTTCAAAAATATCCTGTTAAAAGGAAGAATCACAATGTTATTAATCTGTGACATTTAAGGGTGTAGTTAGGTTAAATGAGACTTATTGCAGTTTCTTTGACAACAGTTCTCTTTACACATCTAGTCACTGTGCCACTTGCTGTCTTGTCCATGTCAAGCCCCACGGGATCTGGATCCTGGGGCGCACTTGCTCTTCATGGAACCGTCAGCTATGCCTCATGGAACAGTTTACTGGTTGTGTGATGACAGCTCATTCTTTGACGTGTCAGTCAGACTTGCTGTAGTTTGGTGTTACATGGAACCTGCATCTGCTTGATGGAATTTGCTTGTAACACGATTCTTCTCACGAGGAATGTTTTCATTAACGAGGAGTTTTCACTGTAACGGCAGCCACCGGATCTTCAATGAAGTGTCCTGTGCGCAGATCTGCCTTGGGTTTCCTTACTCTCAAAAGGGGGGACAAGGGTCTCGACAGAAGAGGCTGAAGAAAGTTTGTTAGAAAAGTTTGTCGTCTTCTTTATTTCCATTATTCTCCAGTACTCTCCGTGAAAACTATAAATCAAACCATATTACATATCTTAGGAAGGGTTAACAGTAGCTGTCATTTACATTTATAGCAAGAGTGACAGTAAACTATAATACTTCTAAATTAGACTCATAGTGATAGTGACAAAGTGCATTACTCATATAGAGGAACAGTTAACTGGTAGTGGCAGACTACAGTACTCAGTCAAAATGACAGTAAACTCATAGTGACAAACTATGATACCTTAAATCACTGTAATATCTCAATAAAACTCTGAACTGACATGAAGAGGGGCTATGGCCACAGTTACAGCAAAGACAAAGAGAGTTCCAATACAACTTTCTACATGATTCAACCACTATAGTACTTGGCTTCATAATCTACATATAAACATGCATCAACTTATGTAAAAGTTACATCAAACATGTTCCTTGGATCTATATTGACATATATATCTAGTTAACATACCTCCTTGGTCCCTTATTACTTGATTATTTCATCTTTTGCTGGAGAGGAACAGGAGCTACTCTCTCCTTTGTGTGGTTTTGGCTCCATGTGCTCAGAGGGAGCTACAGTATTTGGAAGGCACTTCCTGTATAAACAAAGTTGTAATCCTATCCCCTTTCCTTTATCAAACATTTGCGAAGGTACTATATCAAAAGACAGGATTGATATCATCTTAGTTAGATACATATATAACTATAGCATGACATTATTCTTGAAGAAATGATGTCTAAACTCTAAAGGTATAATCAAAATAACAAGCACTCCCTAGTCTCTGACACTAGATGGCAGCAGAAGTACTGTTGGTTAGTTCCCACAGGAAACACAAGGTGGCAGCAGTCCCTATGGACTGTCTGTCTTTACACCCTGTCTCGGAAGTTGTCCCTCTTTACTAAACACCTCCGCACTTCGTACCTCCCATTACAGTCCTCTGCTCCCCATATTGTATATATTGTGCGGCCCAGGTTAAAGCATCTGGCCTGATTATTGACTGGGATATGACTGAAGGAAAAATCAAGTCTTACTTGCTTACTTATAGTGTCAGTGATTCTAGCAGAAATATTACCTCATGTCAAAGTTCTTTGATAAAATGACAGATGCTACCAAAATCTTTAGAAACTTAGGCCTGAAAAGTTCTATTATGTATTCTTTATGAAGTTCTCATGATTTCTATCTACTTACTTTTCACAAATATTGTCTTTTACAAATGCTGGTTTTGATCGAACTAGATATTGTGATTTTACCCATATTAAACGCTCAGGACTATACATTTTTTATAGAAGGTTGATAGTAGAATCTGTGAGATGGTGCCACCATTCGGGGGATAGAACCTGTACAGTGGATGTTTGTTCATATGAAATTCAACTGACTCTCAAACATTTACCATGCCTTCTGTATCTCTCTTACCAGTGTAGTGTATCCCAGTGTAGGATAACTTAAAGATGAAATCGAGGTTCTCACGTGAAAGGCTGTATACACATATGTGAGCCTTTTCGAATCCAGTAGTGTAAAAACACCTACTTTTTCAGCTCTTGCAATGGACAATACCTACTCATCTACCGAGGAATATTACCTATCTGAATCTGTATCCCTTCCGTTATATGTATATATCCAGACAATATGTTTGGAAATCATTGGAGATTGATCTCCAAGCACACCTGTGGGCGGAACAAACTTACTGACTGCCCATACGTCAGGAATATTATTGTCTTGTTTCATGGCCAACGTTAGTGGAGACACTACTCTGGTATCCATGAAATATATCATTCATATCGTTTAAAAAGAGAAGAAATAGAAAAGTAGGTTTCAAATATCAACGCAATCCTCAATACCGGGCCTAAAGGTAACAAAGGCTATTGAAACCAATTATGAATATAGGTAATACCTCATGTTAGTTAGAAATACTTATATGTACCATTGAAACCAATATATACTGTATGTAGCTGATATAACGACACTAACGTATTGTTTATCTAAGAAATAAGGCCTCTTATTCAGAAAAATGGAAATATTGCAGATATATTGCCAGTATGCATGTGATTTATTAGGAAAAATAATTCCACCTGTTCAGACCCAAAAGCATGATATGATTTGATTTGATAATGCAAATTGCAGTTCTTTTTTTTTTAAAGGTTTTTATTTCATGAAATCGAATATAAAATTCGTTCTTCCGATCAAGAAATTACATATGACAAAACAGGACACAACAGTTAACAGTACATGTTTCAGTATTATATACAAATCCTAAACCATAACTTAGTTCAATATTATAAATAGCTGTGACAGACAGGTATACATTCGCTTGCAGACAGTATATCTGTATTACATCGTTCCATATGTACATTGTTTCCAGACAGTCCTGTCTTAGTTATAGTACAATTGATGAGCATTTGCAGATTATTTACATATACACGAGCGATAAATATTCATTGCCACGAATTAAATCGATTATTAATGACTCAGTTTCTGTATATCATAGTTTTTTCAACACAGCTTTCTTAAACTCTTTCTTGGATCCCGTTCTTTGTTCATTTATACTCAGAGAGTATCAGAGTAGAATACCGGTATATAGAGCCGATTTCCTATATTTTTCGTCTGGTAATATTATCTGGTAATGCCTTTAACCGGGCATCGCAGTGTGACATGAGCAGTGCAATGTTAGATCACGAGCCTAGAATTCGATTTCACGCACACAACCACGATGCAAAGCCTTTCACGGGTGAACCACCTGGCATGCAACATGGATCGTGCTATTCCTAACGCTAATAAACTGGATCGGTTATGTCTGATGGTGATTTTATAGCAAGACATCAGTGTATTACCCTCCGACTCAATTATATCACCACTCAACTTATATCCAAAAAACTCCAGAAGCGAAGATGTCGTGAGTAGATATCATTTATATGGAAAAGTGTCTAGATTGCAAACTTCCTTGGTATGATGTGTCTACTGTATAGTGGCAGAAGCAGACATTGCCAAACTCCTGTCCTTCATGGCTCAGATTCTCACGTCTATACTAAAACAAAACTAGGAATAAATGTTTCTTTGACTATTGATTGGGGCATGGAATTATTTAAAAAGAAAACAAAAGCTTTGGGCTTAACCCAGTCTGTGATTCATTTGTGCAGCAAGCGACTTCTACAACTGCCTTTGTAGAGTCCAAATATTTCAAGCAGCAGTGGGTCAATATGGGCATTTTGGTCTGAAGTGATTGGTCATGGTCAGTTAGGCACTCCTCTGAGAGGTTCAGACACTGGTCCTCCGCGTCCTACCAATGTCGCGGAATTGGCACGCAGTGAGGGGTTGTGTATTGCAGGAAGCTCAGAGTCTATGTGACCTCTCAAGGATTATGACCTTTAGGTAGCATATCTGAGCTCAAGAAGTATCCCACGCCCAAGAAAGAAGTGTTTTGGTTAATTACTAGTGATTCCTGTACGTCTCACTCCTGTAATGTCACCCTATTGCATCGGGTCGAGTGGTTTGTTATGATTTTAGAATACGAAACTACGAATCCAAAAACGCAATTGGAATACATCAGAAGAAATATGGAAAACAGGCATATTGTCCTATTGTATCATAGTATATATTAATTTTCCTTCAATCAAATTAGTTGTTGATAGTTCATTTTCATTTTTCAAACAAAAAGGTCATATGGCAGCAAAGCTGAGATCATGTGAATGGATCGTCTACTTGGTGTTGGCGAAATGGCATGGACACGATTTGCCTCAATCAGTGCCGCAGTTGCATCATGCACAAGTTTAGAGCATAATTCGAAAGCACCTGCTAGAAGTCTACATCTATATGCATACGACTATATAATCTCGTATGCCCTTAGAAAATATCACCAAATTACCCAGGGTTGCCTTGGCTACACTATTTTACATATACTAGATTAGAAATATATCATAAAACTAGGTAGATTCTTCTCAAATTTAGCTTTTTTCTAAACGCCCAATAATATCTTAAGGCATCATCAGGACTCTCTTGGACAGTGGAATGCCTGGAGGCTTATTCAGTATCTGCCAGGGGAATGCCTCCAGGCATTCTCAAGGCTCAAAATGAAATGATCTTTGGAAGGCTGGCCCTTTGCCCAATGATAATAAGGATGAACTTGTAAACTTTGTTTTGTTACATGCCAAGCTTTTTTTATCCACAAGCAAAAACTGTTTCACTCAAACAATCTAGATGTAGCACTCTTTGTAAGAGAATTGAAACAAGAGATTGTGATAGAGAAAATGATCTGTGGTCCTTAAATCAGATGAGCAAATTTTGGTTTCTGTACCGGGGGGTTGAGATGAGGAGAACGTTCTTCACATAAGTGGTTATAAAATGTCACCTGGATGATGTCTCACCATACTATCTCTCATCACACCCAAAAGCTCCTGTTTGTGTCCTGTCAGGTTGCCTTACCAGGACCTGTACTGTAACTATGGCATGTAACATGTATGTTCTGTGTATGTTCTGTAATATATCCATCATTTCTACCAAAAATAAAAGCCTGAAAAGGAAATATCCAAATGTATCATCACTTCATACTCATGCAAGATGACGACAAAGAAGTGTGACTATATACAAGCGATGTCCAAGTTCTACTTATCGCATTCTGACCTCCTCTGATCATGATATCCTCTACTGTTGATGATGTGTGGCCCAACTCATTGGAGATGCAGTCTAATCGCATGTGTGGCTTCCTCAGTAATGGCACGCCATCTAAGGCTTTAATAACAGAAAGTAGCTTTAAAATTTGGTATCGGTAAGTAGCCTGGAGGTAATAGCTGCAGCTTACTGCTATCTGTTTGGAAATACAGGGAAACTGGTCCAGGGTGGAGGAATATGGAAATTATGAGGTAAGAATTGGCAGAATTGGTTAACTTGGTATGGAAACGTCAGCTTAGGTATGAAAACGTCAGCCTTGATATGAAAACTGCTATCCCTAGAAGCGGTGTGTAACTAGAGTGTTCGTCTATAAGCTCGTTTCCATTATCCTTAAAATCTGTCGATGGTATCATCGACTGTACGCAGATATCAGGGAATCGGTGAGGGTGCAGGGTATTACTGTAGGCCTATACATGCACTGTTTCTCCTGCATTCTCTGGATTCTTACTGATTTAATTGTCACAGTAATACCCTTTAGATCACGAACGAAAGCAAAGTGCTTTAATTCTGTTGGTCATTGTCTAAGAGTCGGTTGGTGGTGGCGTTATTACGTAGACTTCGTCACAAAAGTCGATGACCATTTCAAATGCAGGGTCGTTTTCATTCAACGGTCTTGCACCGGTGATTCCCGACTGGAGATCGGTGCGGATTTATCAGCCATTTGAAACAGGCTTTATCGGTATATATATAGTAATACTCGTTCCCCGATGTGCCGCAGTTCTTGGACAGTTCACAGTCATTGAAATACGAGCGGTAGCAGGGGATGGTCTATTAGGTTATGCTTGAAGATCTCATATTCCCGTTACCCCTAGAATTAGCAGATGTTGTAGGAGCACGCAAAGGTCTCCCCATTCAAAATTCAATTTATCTTTGAATTAGCATCAAATCCATTTTTCATAGGTTTCTCTAATAAGCAATATGGTTCACGTCCATTGTAATTTATCCTGATGTGTTATCCCAAAATGGATTTCGGTATTCGTTGAAGGAACTGAAGTGGATATGACTACATTGAAATGGGTTTCTGTTTTGTACTGTTATATGGCACTCGTGCTTAAATTCATTAAGGCGGCGAATATCAAATACAGTAAAATCCCGCTTAAGGGACAGCCCACGAGAGGTTCCCCGTGATGAGTCAAACCAATCATGTCTCATTGACGAGTATTGAATATTCCATACAGAGTATTGCAAAGGTCCGATGATGGACAGTTATGTATCGTATGACAGTGTGACACATCCTGTCTCTAGAGACCTGCTAGCACTAACCTGTGGAGATGGATCATCCGGCCTTTTGGTGGACAGACTGTGATCAACGCGTGAGCAGACTGTGAGCTGCTCGTGAGCATTGGACGAGCAGATCACAGCATGAGGGAGTGGTTAGTGCAGATTGGGTTCGCTGTTCTGTCACAATGGAGAAGTAAGTGAGCGCCACACTCAAATGATCCAACGCGTCTGCCTTCAATCAAGCCGGACGTCATTGGTAATGACGTCACGAACTGTCATGTCCCGAAGAACTGGGCAGTGAACTTGTAAAACGTCATGACAGCGCATTGACGATGATTGCATTTTCAATAAGGAGTACTGTCAGCTGTGAAATAGGCATTGTTCACGTGAAGATGACATGTAATACAACAAATCTGTTACCATTTAGTCGTTGGTGAGATATTCAGTCAGGTTTTCTGTTTACCCCTATTGTATTTAATTCAAACAGCTTACATTTGGTATTGATAAGATCATTAAATTTTCTTTTATAGAAATACCTTGCTATCCTCAAACTGGTACTACAGATCCTAAAATCTTTGATTTCATTGGCACTGAAATTAGGAGAAATTGCTATGCAATAGAACTCATGTCATATTAGTCAACCCTAATCTTTCCTATCTAGTCCTCTTCTTGTTTTCGTCAAATATCATTATTTAACGAAGTGTAACATCTTATCAGATAATATTCTAATTCTTTTTATAGTAATACCTCATTTACCCATCAAGCCTTCAACATCTTCCATTTCATAGCCAAGGAACTCCTGCAGTACCGTAATACCCAGTGGTAGCATATCATAGTATTGGGCGAGTATGAATTAACATGGATGGTACATGGAACAGCTAAACACAATTCACTTACTAATTTTTCAGGGCTTTCAATTCCATTCCACAGGTGAATTGCATGAGCAATTAGATCTGTTAAATGACAGCAGGCAAAGGCTACACGGCCTTCATGTGTCATTACAAACGAGAATACCTTACACTACGTTCTCAATAAAGCACTAGGTGAAGGTGTTGACAATTCATGGCCTAGAGTTGTCAAGTGCACTACAGGTATGCACTGGGAGGTCAGCTTTTGATGTAGACTAGATCCTTGTCAAAATGAATATGTGGTGGCCGCCGACTTTGGTCGTGTGGAGGAGTCTATCCTCAGAAAGTTTACTTCCCGGCGATATCCCACCCTATGTACAATTACATAGGTTGGTTCAGTCTTTTTGGTAAGTATGAGCAAACCTATTCACACAGAACACAACTCTACAACTTAGATGAACAACAGGTTGTTTATTCTTACTTCACGGAGTGATCCCAGTTAGATCACCCCCAAACTACAATACCTTGGCACTGCTTGCAAAGTAATGCTGGGGAGGCTAATCTAGAGACCAGAAAATAAAACATGGCCCCGTTTTATTTTCTGCCCGAGGAGTCTTGAAACGCCCGGGGAGAGGTCCTAGGAGAGTTTGGCTTCGATATTTCAATGTCTCCCGAGGAAGGAGAGTTGTGGGCCACGATCTAGGAGATCTCCTCAAATTTCGTTTTATTCTCAATCCTCGGGCCAGGAGAGCTCCTGAAAAGTGTCCTGCAGCTCTCCTGGCTGGGGACACGTCTAGGGGTATCGTGGGTGATTCAAAATAACAAATAAAAGCTATTTAATTCATTTGAACTATCGGAAATATATTTATTATGATTTTAATTAAAACTGGAGGTCTCAGATGGAGAATTACTGTGCTATTTACTTCGATTTACATACATTCATAAATGATGAAATTAGTTCCCCAAAATACCACTATGTGCCACCACCTGCAGTATACACAGCCTCTCTTTCAAGTCTCCTCAAAAGTCTCCTACAGGTTTAGTTTCTCCTGGGGCTCTCTCAAAGGGGACTACGGCCGAGGATTTCTCTCCCTCCCGAGGACAGGGTAAATCGAACGAGATTGAGGAGATCTCCTCAAAAATATCCTCAATGGAGCTATCCCTCGTGGGGACTCTCCTCCCCCAGGAGAGCTGAAAATAAAACAGGGCCCAGGGTGCTGTTGAATAATTACGGATATGTCCTAGAAATGATCCTCATACCATCCTTGGGGAAATATTGTTGCAAAAATTTTGAAATCCTACAGGCAGGACAAGTAAAGGACAGGATCAAATTTGGGTGGACAAAAGTCGTTTCATAACAAAATCCTGAAGGTGGGATTTCTCCTCCAAATTGTCCCAACTCGTCCAAACTTGTCCTCCAAGAAGGACAGCTAGAGGGCAGTCCTAGATGCAGCTTGTCCTCAGAATATAGTATAATAAGGTGATATTTTTACTGGAATCAGCAGTATATCTTTTAAATAGATGGTCTTAATCTAATGTGAAAGGCTGAGCCTCATTTTAAGGATAGATAGAACCCTGTAGAGGATCTGGGTGATCGTAGATTTATGCAACGATTCTGACTGGGTCCTGGGACATGTCCCAGACTTGTGGAGCCTCAGAATATTGCTTCACTCTGTCTACCACAAGGGGTAGCTTGTCTGCAAGTCTCCTAGGAATCGTCTTGGAATTGTCCTGAGAAATTATCCGTGTCACAAGAAGGATAATTTGCAGGAGGGATTCTATTGTTCACCAAGGATCTAGTTTATGAAACGATATTTGGCAAGGATCCTCCAAGATCTCCTCCGTCCTGAGTTAGATCTTATCCTCCAGCCTGAGGATATATCCTGGATTATTCAACAGCACCCAGAGTCCTAGACTCACCCAACCACCAAGAGGGTTCGGAAAATCCTACCAGTTTGAGGATCCAATGATTCCCTCTTCTCAGAGAGAATGCAGAAGGAAAGCCCTGTCGACCCACTGTGAACCCGGCCTATATATTATATGCAGAGTTACATAATCCCAGGTTGCACTGCGCCACTCTCGTGTGTGGCGTTACCTGGGAGCTGTTTTTAAAACTAAGAACGACGAAATAATTGATCCTATCGTGGTCCTTGATGCATTCTCATTACCTAAAGTGATCCGTCTTTATGGAGGACATTCCTACACAACGATCAAGAAAATATCTTTATTTTGAGTGTTTTAAAAAATCTCAATCGTGATCCACATCGTCCATAGGCCTGTCCTACCTCTATTATCGGTCTTATTGGAGGACAACCCCAAGGGGTGTCGTACCAGTACTTGGATTACCAGAATTAAGCAACTTGGCTATTCTCAGCTCAAAATGGCAGCTTAAAGTGTGATTTGATTACATTATTATATTTCCCTATGCATAAATCTATTGTACAGGTACAAAGAATGCTTATTTGTTAAGTGGTACTCCATTGTCCTCCACCAAGATTTTTCCTCCACGAGGATTATCTTTGATCATTGACTAAAGATAATCCTATTGGAGGACAAGTCTATGTCATGTGACTTTAAAACTCAATATGATTGGTTGTCCACTAGGACATGTCTTCAACTATGACCAAAAAGGCTTGAACGATCAAGATTTGATCATTTCTGTAGGACCATGTTAAGAATACGGACTGACACGGATATCCTAGTCAGCATCACTTTAGTGAGTCCTAATCGTAGTCGTTCAGTTAATATCGTTCTTAGTTTTAAAAACACCTCCCTGGAACCACTAGGCAGCAGAGAAAAATATTGCAAAGGGAGTTTTGCGTTGACATTTGCCCTAAAAACGGAAAGGTCCTAAAGTGTGCGATGCCCTTTACTCTCCAGTCATAGGTTCCGTATTCAGTTAGCGTAAGCTTAGGTCACCATCATCTGGGAGAGTGTATTATGTCTACAATCTGATAAACTCATAAACTTTCTCTTCAACAACTCATGAAAACGCCTCTTTCTATAATAGTTCAACAACTCATTCAACTCTTTTCTATAACATCAATATTCTTTAAAGAGTGAAATATCCTGTCGTCTAAACGTAAGTTATCTGCACTTGTTCAATTAATCTCCTTGTTGTATAGCACCTATGGTTATGTTTGGGGTGTAAGAGAGTCTAAAGGTAGCTCCTCATGGCGCAGGGGAATTGATCTTTGATTGGCTAGCTGGTTGATCTGCTAAAACAATGGAGGAAAAAACTGGTCATGCAACTATCACTGTATCTTCTCTTGCAGTACCAATATGATTTTCAAATGGGGAAAGCCATTATTAGTATTTGTCCTGATAGAGTGAGTGTATAGGCTTATGAATCCTTGTTCCATCTACGCACAGACAGCCAATAAATTGGTTATGTCACTCCCTGCAACTCAACACTTTAAAAGACCTTCTCAGAATAGATTATGATTTCGACGGATTAAGGGAAAGTGTTAGATATTTTTAAATGGATATTTCTGGGAAATTACATTGAACGATCGTCTAATGTAATCCTGGAGAGAATAATTATTGATCATCTAATTCCTCGATTCTGGATTAATATTAATCCTACCCGCTTCATATCTGACAAACAGTGCCCAAGCATGGCATTTCCTTCGTTAGAAGCATATCCTGGCTTTTCATAATTTGTGAAAGTACCATTCGTAATTCTAGTTCTACTGAAACAAAACACTGGCCTTTTAACAAAAGAGTACTGATTTACAAAATCTGGTAATTGTCCCCTTTGTCAAACAATTAGAAAAACAGCTTCTAATAAGTTCAGTATGAAGGTGAGTCTCTTTCATGAACAGAGAGTCGGCTTTTCATGAAATCCAATATCGTCTGAAGGTTTTGACTTTGATCAGGGAATTCTCTCATAGAAAGAACAAATGTGATAATGTGCAAATAGGGATAAATCATAGGAAAGCAAGACCCATATCATGTTTTATTAAATGTTGTTCACAGTCAATATCAAAAGGCAGACTGAGAGAGCTTCTGTGACTGTATATATTTGTCACGATCAATGGGCACAACTACTTCCGATCATGATAAAATGGCGCATAACTTTGGTATTGATATGATTTTGAAAGTGAACAATCAAGTAAAATGGACTCCGTCATTGTTAATGCTAACAATAAACAATATTGGTATTCAAATGGCGTACCGGCGGTATGTCGAAATCCATCACTAATTGTATACTTCACACTCCATCTCAGCTCATCGTTTTTTAACCCCAGAGCAGAATAGGTTCAAAACACACAAACTGAACAATATTTGTTGAGCACCATAAGCTGCACTATATGTAAGACATTATATTATACTGACTGTTACTATTGAACACGAGAGACCGGGTGGAAGAACGGCGATGCCGAACCCGTTCATTCTTGTATTCCAAGGAACTCTGATAAAAATGATAAAAAAATATATATATTTCAGATTTATCTAACCAGAAAAACTACGGATCATTATATTACGTGATGAAGGAATCAAAATATCACAATAGGCCTATGATGCCTCGTCCCCTAATGGTATTCACCAAGATGAGGACTGGGCCTTAAACTTCTGACACAGTCACAGGTCTACCTGTCGTAGATCAATACTGATGGCATTTGTCCGCAATCGACTGATTATTTCATGGAACTCGTATCATTCGTACAATAATTCAAATTGGACATATTTGACTCCAATGCCGGCAGATGTACATAGGACTCAAATAGTTTGTCATATCCGAGATAAATCAATAGAATAAGTACCACACCTTGATATGTCTATTTATTTCACAATCAATTGCGCAAATATTGTTCAATATAGATTACTTTACATTTTCCACTTACTTAGATTCATTTTATGATTATTTTCTCAATCCTTGTTACTTTCATGACTTCTGTATGTTGGGCATAATGAAGCATACATGTTATTATGTAGGTATGGGTCAACTCCATTTGATCACCGGGGTCACTTTACACTGGCTCCTCTCGCTATATACATGCCTATGATTAGCGCAGGTATATTTTATTCTATTCAAGAAGACGTACAGCAAAATATATCACCCAAATGTGGACGCTCTTCCATGTCACAATCTTACACAATAAACATTACAGTTACTTGATACCCTTGTTGTTTATTAAAACACAATACAATGGAGTTTTGAGGGGCATTGCATCGGCTAGACTGTGTGTGGCTGCATGGGTGCAGTGGTGGCTGCATTGTACCTTACCTTGCACAACGGATCTGCATGCTAACCTTGACCCTACAGCCACAGAATATATGAAAATGGCTTTTGACTGAATAATATCATATTCCCCAAACCACCAAGATTTGGTCAAAGTCGCCGTTCCCCATGAGTTTGATGCAGAGCGATATGAACAAAGCGATAGCCGAGTGGATATAGGAGCATTCAAATGAGTTGGAGAGCAACTGTACACACTAGAAGAATGGACAACACACTGGATATAGACCATGGAGAGCGGACTGTAATACTCGTAGGGGCATGGGGAACTAGTTCTCAATGTTTAAGCCTATGGGACAAAAATACCAGGGGTGAGATATTATCAAGAGACGTCACGAGTTTGAGTCTGAGTTTATTTATGCCACTCATTTTGTTGGCTCCATAATTTCACGAATTTCACGAGTCTTCGACTCGTGAAATTATGGAGCCAACAAAATGAGTGGCATAAATAAGCTAAAACTCAAACGAGTGGCGTCTAGATTTTATCCTACCCCGTTTCCATATTTTTTCAGTATCAGAAAGTAGTGGCATAAACAACACTTTATGTCACTACCCGTGACATAAACAAATCCCATGTTAAGCCTATGGCATTTTTTTATTAGGGGTACGATAAATCCCTATATTTCCTATATGGTTGCGCGGCCTATAGTGCTAATACCCTTCAGATCCATACCACCCAAAATGAGGGTATCAAAGTATCTTCTACCCACATAGTAAGTAAAAATATATCCGTCATTGCACAAATGAGATCAACTGCGTCAGGTGACGGATTGTCTAGTTTAACTCCTAATACCAATCTGGAGGAGATGGAAAGAGATTAATCTTAGTATCAAATATGGGTAAAATTAAGACAGCAGCAGGGGAGAATATAGCAGTATGAATTATCACATTTTAAAATATGAGGTTATAATTAAGAGAGATCAAACAAGAAAATAAACAATTGCAAATATGTATTAGCGACTTTGTCGCGACAGCCTGGCCACATTCAAGGATGGGTTGAGCACCGGGCCACTATGGCATTAGGTTGGCTCACTGCTGCCCCCTAGCATCTTACACACACCCCACACAAACATTCATTATTTTACCATTTCTCATACCTACCTTTCATCCCTCACCTTCTGCCTTCATTCTAGTCGTCATCCGCCATCATCATTACAGGTTTGAGTTTCCCATCCACCATCTCCGTCTTATTTCCTTATCTCTCTGTTATACAGTCGCTATTTCAATAGTGGTCATTATTGCTACCTTACATTTACAACACAAAAACAAATCATATATATTATCAACTATCACAAATATGTATACATAAACGTACTTATAAAATCAATTGTCGATAAAAATTCCATTTGCCCAAGCAGCTGCTGTGTACATTCTGTCTGGCGGATGTTGACTGCAATGCAGGCTACAATATAGCCACTGACAATGTTTTAGCCAGGCTGTGATTGGCTACGTGCGCGGTCACTCGCTGGTTACTCACTGTCAACAAAGAACTATACCACAAGAAACAAAACTCCCATGCTATAACGTGACACTGCATGGACGGTGGCGCCACACGGTGGCTGACCTCTATCAACTTAAATCTTTAAGTATGTGAGACTTTTTCAAATGTGTGATGTGGACATATTGAATCCCAGAAAATAGCACAATGCATAATTAATTTGATTGGCTCTTATTTCTGATAGCCCTAGACTTTTAAATCATCATTCTGGACTGATGAAACGTGTAACAAGCATTTGCTCTGGTGGCCGGTGTACCCATGGCAGTGCAAAATATGCTCATTGCAGTTCCTATTGTAAATTTATTGACCCAGTAGGCCGACCTATTTGCTACACTTCTTAGTAGTTTAGTTCTTTGCTGTCAATCGCTTAAGTAATGTTAGACTGCAGTGTCATCTGTTTCCAGCATTTTGCATTTTGGAATTCTAAGAACAAACTCACAATGTACCGGTACCGAGATAGGAAAACAATCCTAAATCACATCTGAGTACCGGGGTATAGACTTACGAAAAAGAATTACAGGTTTGAGTTTTTTTCCAATGAGAATCTCATCTACTTGGCATTTCAGTCTCCAAGCCTAGATCTGCAGGTCCCGGGTCTCTGGTTGATGTGTCTCTGTGTAGGGGTGAATCTCAAAGATGACGCACCATCTTATGAGGTAGGTAAATGGCAGTCAATATTCAATATGATCAAATTTAAGATCTAACATGGTGTAATGTGGGACTGTGAATGGTAGAGGCAAAATGGATGATCAGGTTTTAGGCGTTAAAACATAAATCTATCCTAAACACTGGTAGTTCTCTATAAGGAGGTCAGCCTGTGTCTGACCAGTCAGCAGCGCCCCGTGTGTCGTAGAGTAGAACTGTGGATGTGTAGCCTCCCCAGCAAACAGTAGCAGAGGCTGCAACCAAATGAAAGCAACTTAAGTTTTATACACAAGCGAAAGGGGATTACATCCATTCGTACACAATACCGGTCTTTCTTGTATCCATTATCCTCCTATA
Organism: Alentia gelatinosa; assembly: GCA_950022655.1. Lineage (NCBI taxonomy): Eukaryota > Metazoa > Annelida > Polychaeta > Phyllodocida > Polynoidae > Alentia > Alentia gelatinosa. The sequence continues at coordinate 70,762,898 of OX465582.1, forward strand.
CGATTTTAAAGTCTATTGGGATTAACACCTGTAGAATTATGGATATACTATTGCTCAGCGATGGAACGTGCACATGTAAACATTATTTACTGTTTTGAATAATGAAAAAGAAACAATCACATGTAACTGGCTTTAGAGATCTATAAAAAAAAAAGAGAACAGTCTTCGTTTTGACATATAGCTCCAGATCAAACCATAATGCAACAGCACTGTATAGTATGATTGTAATCAAGCATAGACTGCACCCAGATAGTTAGCTTTATTTCCCTATCTTAAGCATGCAAACCAAGAACCTTATTTTGAAGTACATGATGATTTTAACTAATTTTGGTTGGGATTATTGTTCCGGAACCTTTACCCTAGATTGCGGGAATCTCCTGTTGGCGGATGCCAGGCCCCCTATAGGTTTCCTATGGTGACTCCATAATAGGGGGATAATAGGACACTGTAATCTGACATGAACTCTACAAGTTTGAGAGTCGTTAAAATGGTCCAGATTAAAATGACATATACTGATGGAGGGCATGGCGTGATATGTCAATATAATATTTTAAACAGCTACTTACTCGACATCGGATAAACCTACTTTGAAATGTTAACTTTAAACGCGATTTACCTTCTTAGTGTCAGGGTGAAGAATTGGAGCCGCCAGTGCCTTCTGTACTTGCTGCGTGGCGCCGACTGGTGGAAAACTGTAGGAACCACGGAAGTATTGGTTTGTATACCAAGATGACCTGCAAGAATAATATACATTAAACCTTTACAAGCTGTGGCAGAGTCACATTAGTCGGGATAGGTACGAGGGACGGGCACAAAGCTAGGGAATGGGCCGATTTTCCTCTAAACACATATATCCGTTTGTTTGATGATGTGAGGACATTTTATCCTTAGTTTTGCTACTTGTTTACTGTCAGTATTAGATACAGAATTATCTCTATATTCTCTACACAATATTTGTTTATTGAGCCAATATTTCTTAATGAAACCAATAATATCGTAAATAGTCATAGATGTCGTCACTAATGCCTCATGGCATGATCTGGGCCCTGTTTTTCAGTCACGACAATCGTTATGGGCGACGTGTTTTTGCCGTCAGTGTTCGATAGACACAACACTTTAGTGAATAGGCGATATGTCGTGAGTCTAAGAGGCGTAGGGCAGCCAAACGTGTTTTTCAGTCACGACAATCGTGGGGTCACGTGATTGAAAATGTCGCCCAAATTGTCGCTGGTTCATGACACCTATGGACATGTCGTACAGAATGCGCAACTTCACTTCCCGTTGGAGTTAAGCAATGAAATTTTTACACGAGTGGGGCATACATATATCCTATAATCGTACCAAATATGAAGAAAATCGGCCGCACCGTTATGAAGATATCAGCGATTGAATTTCGTCATAGCAATCGTCTGCTCTGGTGGCCAGTGTATTTCCTCGACGCCTCCGCTAATTTATGCAGCGACCTTGACATTAACTGCGGATCGGGAGGCGGGAGGGTGACTGGCCACCAGAGAAGACGATTGCTATGACAAAATTAAAACGCCGATAACTTCGGAACGGTGCAGCCGATTCTCTTAATATTTGGTACGATCATAGGTTATATATATCCCTTACTCGTATAAAAATTTCATGGCTTAATTTCGTCGGAAAGTGGAAAAATCCTCTATATACGCACAGTGATGTGTTATAGAACCTAAGACAGTTCTATACTTGTCGTTATGGCCGACACTTTTAGCGGCGATCGTGAGTGGCGCACTACGATCGTGTCTATAGAACAGCGGCCATTTTGTGTCTTCCAGAATGTCGTGGAATCGCTGGACGATCGTACCGTATCGTTGGCCGACGATGTCGTTACTGAAAAACAGGGCCCTGGTCTACGCTGGGGAATGCCACTGAAAGGCATTATTCGCTTTGATTGTGTAAAGAAACTTGGGTATGGCATATATAACCATGAAATTCAACGTCAGTCAACTTAACTGCTATTCCATTACATTGCACCAAACAAAGGACAATTATATGGGGCTCGGCCTGGAAGTTCACCATTAATGTAGAATTGCCTCTATGGGAGCGTTCAATAACTATGGCCGTTGGGGGGCACAGTTTTTAGAGGGGAGGCCAACCTTATTGGCGGTATTCCAAGGGGGCCAACCTTTTGTTTGTATTCCAAGGAGGGGGGGGGGGGTCTTTTTGAGGGGTATTCGATTGGGTGGGGGGCAACGTTTTTCACTATTTCTGCCGGGGGTCAACGTTTTTAGCTAGACAAGGCAGCCTCCCATATTTGTGTTCAATGACAAAAATTTATATTTATAATGAAATGCATTTATATCATATCACAAGAAAGCAATGTAGTTGTACTACTATAGTAACGATTAACGCACAAGGTATCTATAGTTATATCACTCCCTGCAGTTCAGTGTCTATGGTTACAGACCAGTTTCTCTACTGGGAGGTCAGTATGCACCCTCACTCAGCCTGACTGACTGATGCGGAGGGAGACAACAATAGGTAAACTCATACATTTGTCCCAGAATCAATGCAGTCTGACAAAATCATTAGTATTTTTTCTTCAACGTTAATGAATTAGGAGCATTTACTACAACATCAAGTGCTACAAAACGCCCCTGTTACTGCCTATTTCAATAAGATTACCATATTCATGGAAGACAACTATGAGCAATGAGAACTCTACATTGAGAACCCTACATTGAGTACTTGAAGGGCTCTGCTTTAAAAAAAAATGGGACTTTGTGTTCCTTATGTAGTGCCACACCATGGGTTGACCTAATCATACCAAGGATCCCACACACCATGTCTGACTATCACAAACTGCCCACCCTCTGACCTAACATTCCCACTGGTCGACCTAACCTGCCTACCCCTTAACAAAGCCTGCCCACCCATTAACCTAACCTGCCTACCTGTCCACCTAACCTGCCTACCCTTTCTATAACATCTCGACAAGTCATTAAGCTGTCTCTTCAAAAGCTTATTAAAACACCTCTTTCTATAACAGTTCAACAACTCATTTAACTATCTTTTCTATTACATCAATATTCTGAAAATAGTGAAATATCCTGTCGCCTCTATGTAAATGTTAGTTGCGCTTTTACATCTCAGACGGAAGATCTGCTGCTTTTCTTTCCTGTAACCCTGTTTGGCTTAAATATTCCCTGGAGGCTTCTTATTATGTGGATAATAAAATGCGTAATGGCACCTTTAATATTGCATACCAGAAGTATTAACGACATGATAGTGATCTCTTTACCAATTGCGAGCAGTGTTAGTCGAATTTAGATACATTAAATATTTTGATGGATTGGTAAACATACCTTATTATCTTCGTTGGAAGTGGAACTTCGGTAGACAAGAACTGGGCCAGCAATGCCCTACATGATTCAGCTACTTCTTGATCACTCAGTGTTTCCATGTATTCAGCTTCCTTCCCTGATACCCAGGCTGCACACAATAGAATTTCATTAAAGTTATTGTTCTGTTGCAACAGAGGATGGGAACAATGATTATACATGGCCTAGTGCTAACTTGGGAATATTCATATAGATGAATAAAAACTAGCTTTGAAGATGTGATAGATAATGATATTATATACCTATGCTAAGCAAGGACTAACTTTAAGAAGATGGATACTATAGTGTAGGCTGACCATAAGGCATTTAAATAGGTTTTTACTGTTAACAAGTTTCGATCAACCATTATTAACCTGTGATAACCCTTGATGCTTCTTGTAAAGCTAATACAAGTTCTGTTAATTTTTACTACATTAGATTACATTTTTCATTTAATCATCTTTATACACAAGAGGTTATCTACGATTTGCAATACAACATACTATTAAAAAAAAGACATGAACTTAGGATAGGTGTTTGATCATATGTATCAAAAATGTTATGCATTACCTCTAAGTCCTGGTTTGTCCCCAATGTTATACACATACATGTTGAATATTTTCTTCATCCAAGTCTTTTCCAAAGCCATAGTGTCGTCCTGAACGTCATCTATCCATAGAAAGTCCAAGTTGCCGACTTTTGGAGGCAGGAAATCTAAGTCCTCGAATTCTAGGAAGATTTTATCAACAGTTCCTATGGACCAATTGTTAATTGCCGACTCTTTCCAGTCGGGGAGAAAAGGGGTGAATAATTCCCGATGGTTTGCTTTGAGAAACCCTAAAGAAGCAGTAATGATGAGGCAGTCAGCTTGAAATATTGCACCATTACTGCAAGTAACCTTACATGGAGTTCGCTCTAGGCTTTCTGCAGCTTCACTCTGGGGTATTGCAGCATTTTCAGAAACATACTCTATATGAGTGACCGCATGTTCAAGCAGAATCTTTTCACTCGGAATCTGGCTTTGCATGAAATTTATCACTGTACTATAGCCCCTGGGAAAGACAAGATCCGGTCCTGTCAAATCGATGTAACCACCGAACATCTTCAGAGAAACTTCGTCGAGATTGTGACACCCACTGATGGTAGTCTCGAACTTGAGACGATGATTTAAGATGGCTTGTCTTAATCCGGGGTTCTGCTCGGGAAATCTGTAATAAAAGATCTTTTATTGATACAATTGCCATAATTAGCCATCTACTGATAAAGTTAGTCATTCTGTTCATGCAGGTTTTCAGTCTAATTATGTATCATGGTATTTTCATACATAACATGACACTTTATACACATAATACATGCATCTAGACAAACTAACCCATAATGTGAACAGGACAATGACGTGCTGTAGGCAGATTTAAAAATCAATTAGCGTTCATTTAATTATGGCCATGGGGGGGGGGGGCAGCTATTGGCACACTGACCGGTAAAGAAAGTTGCCCCCCCCCCCCCCCTTGGGAATACTGAAAAAATAAGTTGCTATGGTCAGACCATACAGTAAGAAATTAATAGAGTGGTGCAGTGACCACAGTTCTTGGTCTGAATAGTATAATGGATCTCACAAAGGAGTTGACCACCAAAGAAACATGAAAATCGAGACATGGGTAAAAGGTACATATTGCATTGTTCGGAGCATGTTTTTCTTTACTAAAGGCCTATTCCACCAAGGAGGCACAAGCCCAGGCCGGGCCCCTTGTGGTCGCCTATTGGCGACCGGCGGCAATAGCCGGCCCAAACCTCCCACCGGCGGCGATAATCTGCTTGGTGGAACAGCTCATGAGAGCTCACAGGCCTCTCACGGCCGGACCCTGCCGGCCACCGTGCCTCCAAAACCCCATAGCCGGCCAGTATCGGCTGACCTGTTGGTGGCCGCCGGCCGCCGGCCGGGGACAATACTCGGTGCAATAGCCAATTTTGGAGGTGTTCCACCAAAATATAGTGATAACGACAGAGGCGGCCGGCCGGGTGGCCGGGCTTTTTAAGTGCAACCTCCCCCGCAAAGCCCTGGCAGGGGAAAGCTGATTCATTTGATTTTAAGCCCCCGGCAGGCCGGCCGGCGTGTCAAAAGCTACACCAAGAGTGACGCCGAGAGCACGCCGAGAGCTGTTCCCCGGGCGCGCGTTGACAAACACCGTCAATATAGGCTCGCGGACGGTATCCCGATACGAGGACACCGATATTTCGAATAGTTGCGGCTGTTTGGGCAAAATATAAGCACCAGTGTCAAATATACACATTCATAACATCAATACTTATCTTTATTTACCTTCATTGTTCGATTTAACCTGTAATTCCGCGGTTATTTGACGTTTTCTGACCGTTCCCGTACAATTCCCGACACGCTGACACACTGCTGCGCTCGATACGCGACTTTTGCGGGTTCAGAGCGTCGTAGTGTATCGCCGCACGCCGCGCCGCCTATCGGATCGATAGAGAACCGCGGGATAGCGCGTTAGTGCCGCCAACGTCCACCAGACGGCAATAGCAAACCCACCCGGGTGTAACGCCGCGCCGGGTCCGGCCGGCTCTATTGGCGCTCGCCGGGCGCCTTGTGTACGCCTGTTGGTCGCCTTGTGGGGCTTTGGTGGAACAGCTCCTAGAATTTAGGGGGTTAGGGGCAGCCGGGCGGCCGGCCCCGGCGGCAATAGCCGGCTGGAGGGCAAAAACCCGCCTGCTGAGGGCTTTTTTGGTGGAATAGGCCTCTAATGCCCCAGTCACACTGGCGTAAAAAACGGCGTTTTTCCGTGTACGCACGTCTACCTTCTTCTACGCATTTTGGAATCTCAAAATACGCCGCAAAACGCGGAGATGCGTAAATGAAAGTCGGAATGCGCCGAAAAACGCCACAATGCGTACAGAAGCGTAGATAAGCGTTGATGAACGTTGAGAAGCGTACTAAAACGTAATGCCTCAGTCACACTGGCGTAAATTTCGGCGTTTCTTCTACGTATTCAAATTGGTTGGGAGTACGTATTAGGTACGGATTTGGAACGTATCTGTTTGGTTTGCTTTAACGTTTCAGTACGTTTCTCAACGTTCATCAACGCTTCTTTACGCTTTTGTACGTATTGTGGCGTTTTCCGGCGCATTCCGACATTCATTTACGCATCTCCGCGTTTTCCCGCGCATTACCGCGAAATTTACGCCAGATTATAATATCTGATAAAACATGTTTTAAAATTGTTGCTTTGTTCAGTACGATATGGTAGACCCTCTCGTGAACAGTGGCAGTACAGTGACAGCAACAGCGAACAGAAATGATGACTGCCACTATTGGTGCCGCCCATATTCAAACTGCTGCTCGTTGTTGTGGTCAGAAACTATTGAAATGAAAATAAGACCAACAATGAATGGAATATCAGCTATTGAAACGGGTCACTGGTATGTGTAATAATGACTGAAATTTGCTATTTTAGAACACTGCCCAGATCTTGTCATTTGATGTGTTATTCATGGTATGAACACACTCTCTTCATCTGATGAGGAATAATCCCCTTCTGGAGAGATTTCTCGTATGACAATCTCTACTGCCTTGTTGTCATCCTGATGCCCCAGTCACACTGGCGTAAAAAACGGCGTTTTTCCGTGTACGCATCTCTACATACTTCTACGCATTTTGAAATATACAAATGCGCGGCAATGCGCGGAAAAACGGGGAGATGCTTAAATGAAAGTCGGAATGCGCCGAAAAACGCCACAATGCGTAGAGAAGCGTACAGAAGCGTTGATGAACGTTGAGAAGCGTTCTAAAGCGTTAAAGCAAAGCAAATAATACGTTCTAAATCCGTTCTAAATCTGTAGCTAATACGTGGTCCCCATCAATTCAAATACGTAGAAGAAACGCCAAATTTTACGCCAGTGTGACTGGGGCATTAGGCTTTAGCTATGAGAATGAAAAATTGAAAAATATATCTATAATTAGAATAGTATATGCAAAAGATAGCCTGGAACGAGAGGATCACAAAGGTATTTGATTTTTTAAATCAGTCAAGTAGTTCAAGAATTATGGATGAAAGTCTAGTCAAATTAAGATTGAATTTGAGGAAATCAAGTATATAGAAAACAGTAGAAGGCATGGCACCACATAATGATTATGCCCCAGTCACACTGGCGTAAAAAACGGCGTTTCTTCTACGTATTTGAAAGGATGCGAGTTCTGCGTATTTGGTACGCAAATACAACGCTTTTATATTTTAGTACGCAATCTAGTCACACTGGCGTAAATTCTGGCGTATCTAGTACATATTTTAGACGCATTTGGTACAGATTGTGAACGTTTCTATTTTCATAGCTTGTACGTTCTTTTACGTGTCTCAACGCTTCTCAACGCTGATCTACGCATCTGTACGCCTTGTGGCGTTTTACCGCGTTCATTTACGCATTTAAAATGCGTAGAGATAAGTTAAAAAAATTTAAACTCATTCTGAAACATTTTTTCCGCATTTTGTTTACGTTCGTTTACGCATTTCGGCTTGCGTCTACGCATCTCCGCGTTTTCCCGCGCATCGCCGCGCATTTGTAGATTTCAAAATGCATTGAAGCACGTAGAAGTGCGTACAAGGAAAAACGCCGTTTTTTACGCAAGTGTGACTGGGGCATTAGCACATATGAACAGATTTATAACAATATCTCTCTAGATATTGGTGATAGGGACATAATATTTAGCATACAGGGGTATTTTCACATACTGGATTCAATGGAGATATTTATTTTCATGTATATTGATGATGTCATAGTTAGTTTGCATATTGATGGGAAAATCTGTAATAATGATGTATAGATTCTGCAAAAAAACACTCAAATAATACTCCTCTCTAATCTAGATCATTTCATACAAGGCAAAACATATCTTTGACTGCTGATGTGGAGGGAGATAACAGTGGATAAACACTAGTATATTTGTCCCAGAATCAATACAGTCTCACAAGATCATTATTTTTTTCTTTAACATCAATGAATTAGCAGCAATTACTATAACATCAAGTGCTACTTGATGCCCCTGTTGCTGCTTATTTCAATAAAATTACCATATTTATGGAATAGCTAAGAATGTTGACCCCCAGCAGAAAAAGTGAAAAGAAAGTTGCTCCTAAACCATGGAAATAAGAATAAAATATTGCCCCCCCCCCCCCCCCCCCCACCTTGGAATATCCAATAAAAGGTTGTCCCTCTTCCTTGGAATACCTCCCAAAAAGTCCCCCCTCCCACTAAAACCTGTGCCTCCCCCCCCCCCCCCCTCCCGGACATAATTGAATGCTTCCTGATACCCATAATACTTTATCATTAAGGATTGCATGAACTTCCATTCCCTCCGAAATATGTATATAGTGTTCGGACCCATGAGCCTATTCTACAGCCGACGACGCACGGCGGCCATGAAGGTCATGTCTACAGTAATATGAAAAAGGCTCATTTATTAGGTGTTATGGGTTGTCCCTGGTTTCACCACCATAGCTCTAGCCACCCCTGTTGAGCATGTGCCTGCTCTACTACACCGACGTCTATACCAGCCTGAGACATAGTGGCCGTGCGATGATCTTTTGTGGTCTTGCAAGCAGCACGGTAGAAGACCCCCCTTTAAGGGGACAGATTTTATATTAACATTGAGAAGTTACGAGATAACGGTTAAGAGTGATAAGAGTGTGGACTTACTCATCTATCCAAGGCTGAAAAACATCTCTGAAAAGGTTTCCAACCCCTCTGTCAATGTCAGAACAGGATTCCTCGTTCATAAAATACGTTTCCGCTTTAGAGTACGCAGTGTGATATAGTCTTCGAAACTCCTTCATGTCCATCCTGGAAGGATCGACAATAGTCCCATCTTCAGCCAATGATAGGCTTTTAGTTCTGAAATGAGAAACCCTATTTATAAAACAATAACCACGACTAAGTGAAAATATATATCTAGAAGGAAATAAAAATATATATAGATTAACATTTATTATCCTTTAATAAACCTATCAATATCGATAAGTCACTGCTTATACACTTGCACGTACAAAAATGTAATCTAATTTCTTAGCTAAGCAAATGTACCTACCCTTATCTTTTCCAAAGCCATTTCTTTGGTATTTTCTACTTTTTATCATTGTATGACTGTTTACCTTCTGGCTTTGGAGGTGGTGGACTTGGGTATGGGTGGTGACTCAGTGGTCTCGGCAGGTGCGAGAAGTTTGTGATCCTTGGCCAGCTTGAAAATAGGGTTGCCATGTATGCCATGAATCCACTCTGCCCCAAGCTCCAGGAGCTTCCGCCCAGGCACTCTATCATCTGAAAGTCACATGTATGGCCATCCCTTAATGAAATATTGTTTTCACCAATGAGGTCATGGCACTTCTCTATGTAGTCATGTTGTGGGGCGCTCATTCAGCATTTTAGTCTTTTTTACCTCTATCCATTCGTGTATATGTTGATGTAAAGAGTAATGCCAATACCAATCATCATGAATGCAAGTCATTATATGACAACGAAATTGTAGTACAATGTATATGATAAAAAAGCCGGTTTAGGTGTTGGGTGAGTCAAGCATAAAATGGTTTACTAATAAGTGAAATGTATTGCTCCTTCTCTTATTCCATATTTGGTATTGTGAACAATTACACGATACTTTGATATGTAATATCGGTCACCTTCTTTATCATACCATTATCAAAAACTTGGGCAAATAAGACACCTCTTGATTGCACAGTCTACTCATGGTTTTTTGTATTTCTAATTCAGAACGGAGAAGTAGTAGTGGTAGTGGTAATGGTAGTGGTAGTAGTAATAGTACAAGAATCAGTAAAAGTAGTTAATATGAGAAATAAACTACAATGCAATCAAACCAATCACCAAAACAAGCCGCCTCGTTTATCTAACATAGGATAAAGGAGAATTTTTAGGTGAGTGATGCTACCCCGACCGCCCTGGAGGGAAATATCTGATCTATATATTAGAAAATTTAATATAACTGCCCCTTTACTATATACCCATGCCGTATATACTGTAAATACGCACCGTTTCGGCATATAACGTAAAAATACTGTACGGACCGCCGGTCCATACACTAAAATACGGACCACCTTGCCATACACGTTTATTAAAAAATTGGTTGTTAAGCCAAATGAAATTGATTTTTTTTTAAATTTCGGGTATATAGTAAATATATAACGTCCAACCATGCTTGTACAAGTCACAGAACTCGATGATAATTTACCGTTTGTACGGAACTCGGCATAAATACCTCGGTCCGTACAAACCGTAAATTAGCATCTCGTTCTGTGACTTGTACAGCATGGTCAGGACGTTCTATATAATTACTATATACCCATGCCGTATATACTGTAAATATGCACCGCATAAATGCCTCGGTCCGTACAAACCGTGAATTAGCATCTCATTCTGTGACTTGTACAGCATGGTCAGGACGTTCTATATAAGTACTTATATATGTGTGGCTTCAATATATCTTTCCCTATCATGTATGTACATGTGTTACTTCCTGTCACTCAAGTATGAAGGATTGTCATCGTTTGAAGACGAATAAAGGTGTCATTTAACTTAATTTGAATAAAGAAACAGTTTCTGTCACAGATGGATAAGCGCAGAGTTTATAAATTCATAGTTACTGTAGTAGTCATCGGAAAGTTGATCTTATGTACTAGCAGGACAGTCATATCAACACTGACGATATTGTTTCAAATAGATGCCCCCAAACCCATCGTGGACCTAAATGATGAAACCATTATCTGGCATAAGAACAATTCTGTCTCTGAACCTCACAAAGGATAAATTCCAATTATTAACTCAGAGACAGTTTTTCAATATGAAAATTTTTTATGATCATTATTTTATTGATGATAATTTTATCAACCAACGCAATGATCTATAAAATAATTAATTATGGATACTAAACTAAAAGATTATTATCAAAACCATGCTTGTATCTGAACACCATGGCGACCACTGTTACCTAGATACTAATAAAAAACTGCTCCAAAAACCGCTCTGTAAATGATATAACCATCTCTGATCAAGCAATAAAGCACACCCTCATGAAGGACTGAAATAGTCCGAAACATGTTGGTAAATAATGTCTCATAATTATTTTGTTACTTAAGAATGGATCCTGCCCATCCCCGAGTTAGTGGGAATATTTTCCTCTCATCTTAAGTAATATAATTGCGTTCTTAGCCATTTTAAATATCATCTTGTTGACATCGACAATTCGCCGCAGCAACTGCTGGTGGTGGTGCTTTTTCAAAATATAATGAACATAGATCTTGGTTTCTTTATCAATTTGTTAGCTATGAATATTTTATATCAAGTATGTCATTGTCTGTTTCTAGAGCATACATAAAACAAAAGTACTTGGTTTGATTGTTTGTTTGGTTTGATTTAACGTCTAGTCAACTATTATATGCCCTTACCAGACTTTCTCAACGTTCTTGTACACCACAAGGGGGGAGGGATTGAATCTGTGTGATGAATGTAGGTGGAAATCTCACCCCTACACATTTACCGAGGTGAGAGTTCTTTTACTTCCCACACCACATAGACATGATATGAGAAGGATTGGCCTTTGATACAGCAGTAAATCTATCACTGCTGGGGATGAAGGAGAAAAGTGGCTGCATTGGGACTCGAATCAACAAGGGGTTGGTTGCCAATCTAAATCCTTCACAGGTCGATTCCTGTCCTGTACCTGTTATTCCAATATACGTATGGCCGAACACTTTATACCATACTACAGGGGGTGGAATAACTTACGTTTACTACCCAAGGCTGACGTTTATTAACCAAGGTCTCTTATAAAATTCACATGAAAAGTACAGTGGGGAGAAAAGATAGAGTGTCAAATTACTCATTAAGGTTGGATCTGGTATTGCATTTGATGGCGGATAAGCAAATAACGCTTTTTATCGTTATCAAACTATATTTGAAGGTATGTAGGAATAGGAAAACCAAGTTTCTCTCTATTTCTACTTCAGAGTTCTTTTTTGCTGCCAAACCCTCTACTTTACTTACAGGTCACTATACCCCATTACTAGGCCTACCGTCTACTAAAATTCAAAACAAGTATAGCAACTTTGCGCGTAAAAATATTTACCATCAGTGAGGGTGGAGATACGTCCACCAACCCTAGAGGAGGCTTCCAGGACAGTTACTGAGTCGATGCCTTGTTGTAGAAGACGTGCTGCCGCAGACAACCCAGCGATGCCCGCTCCAACGATAACCACCCGCGGTTTCCGCATCTCGGTATCTTCACTCGTGCCTGATATCACCTTGAAAATCGTAGAGGTCTATAATTAATGGATATATGTGATTGAACAATGCATATGGATTGTATTGTTAACATATTACAGTAAAACCCTGTTTAACCTGGGAACAGCTTGTATGATGTATGAAATCCAAGTGCTTCCAGGGTTTAGCCCCTTGGACTCCCAAATGTGTTTTGCCACTGGACCCCTCACAATCTTCCCAGGTAGTCTCAGGTGAGTACATTTCTTTCCCCAAAACCTAATCTAGGTTACGGTTTTGCCCCCTTGATCCTCATGAGGGCTCTACTGCTGGACCCCTGGTAATATTCTCAGATAACATAAGCCTGGGTGTACTCCTAGAAATAAATTCCTGGATCCAGCTTGTCTGCCAATTTTCAAAGATGTGCCCCCCCCCCCCCCCCCCACCCCCACCCTGAAACAAAATCCTGAGTATGCCCCTGACAATTAACTAGAGATTTTGTCAATGTTTATACATTTTTAAATAGGTATGATAGCAGTTAAGTCTGCAATGTCAGTTAGAAAAATTACATTTACTATGAGGATTATTTGCCCTGAAGCGATGGACAGGAGTGTATATGGTAAAAATTGTAATGCATGATTCCTGCACCACATGATAATTTAATATAAAAAGTTCTGATAATTTCAAAATATAGGGCGTATAGGGCAAAATTGCAAAGATATAGGTAAATATAGGGCAAGCTAAAAAACATGGGGAAATATGGGAAATATGGGGCCAGTGGCAGACCTGTATGCACCAGCTATTCGGTGTTGCTAGGCAGGCGGAGTAGCACCATCTACATAAACCAGGATGAGCCTACCATCAGGCTGGATGCCGCTTCTTTCTTTCACGACTGTACAGGGTAGACTGGTTCCCTGCCCAAATGAAATATGGGACTGGTAACGACTTCAAGATTACGTAATACTAGAGAAAGACCTTGAAATGACAGTCACGCCAGCTCTCTTGGCTCTATATAGAATTGCTCAAGTCTTTGATTATGAACATTCATCAAATGAATAAACAAAATCAGAATAAAGTTTATATGTATATATATATATATATATATATATATATATATATATATATATATAAGGAATATAAAGCCACCGGGTTTTATAGGAGTATAAAACGAAGAGAGAGTCTGCTACATCCCACCAGAGGTCCTGAGGTTCTCCTGAGGTTCGCGTTGGATCCACTGAGGCGCTAAAGTCAAGACACGTAAGGGAGTCGACCTGCTGAACCTAGACGAGTCTCAACCCCTCTTTCACCTCGCACCCTCAACCAGATCGGATGTATATCACCAGCAGCAACTACTCTATATTTTTATTTTATTTTTTTTAAATTTTGGGGAATAATTTAAATGATTCCCATGCATCTAGGGCATTGTAAAGCAGAGTCTAGAACCATAAATACCACATAACTCCAATATTTAGACAAATTATGGCTAAAAATGTGAGGGTGTCACGTTACGACACCGGCATAAAATCATGCATAAAATAAAATCAAAAAAGAGGTAGAATAAAACAGTTTTCACAGTTTTTAATTACTCTCATATATGTGTCTTCCCAGCATAAAATGATAGGCCTATACATAGCTTTCTTCATATCAAACTCAATTTGTGCTATTTTGGTGTAGTTTAGGCATTAACGTTACAACACACCTTAAACTATTAATAACTTTGGTGCCCTTTAATATTAGTAATAGTTCTTGTGTGGTATTAAAGGGTCAATATATACCTACAACTTGGCGAAAAAATGAAGTCTCTATATTTACTAGAAAAAAGTTATCAGCCCCAACATATTTTTTCTTCACGTTACGACACCGTCACGTTACGACCCCGTCACGTTACGACCCCGTCACGTTATGACCCGCAGTGGGTCACGTGGGGTCAGGGAAAAGGTAAAAGTAGTGTTCATGTGTTGGGTATGTATATACCTGTAAGATGGCGAAAGAATGAAGTTTTTATCTTTACTAGAAAAAATGTTATGAGGCCCTACATATTTTTGCATCACATTACGACCCCCGTCACGTTACGACCCCCAAGTGAATATAAAGCCAGGGAAAGCAAAAAAATGATAGAAATGCATTTTCTATGGATCTAATGCATTTCCCCATTGTCAGCCCAGTCCCTGGTGGGGTTGTGGGCATAATCTCTGAATATGACCAGATCTAGGGGGGGGGGGGGGGTCGTAACGTGACGTTTTTATTTTCATATTAGCCCTGTGCTAAAGCATGGACACTGTCCATGGCTAAAGCTATTTATGGTAGTTAGCGTTCCCAATTTCGCACACAAATCTTTTGATATATAGAGATAATATTTGCAAAAGGAATTAATGATCCTCTCAGATTTGATTTTTTTGGTACCTGTAGTTGCTGCTATTTCGTGATTTTCGACCAAATATGTCAGCATTTCATCAATGTTTTAAAAGAATCAATAAACAAAATAGATTTTGAAGGGTAAACAAAAACAACATTTTTCTTGCATTGGGCCAAAGTTACCCCTGCTGGGCCAAAGTAACCCCATTTTACAGTAATTGAATGACTCTTGATACCAGCTTGGTGGATCACAAAATTTGGATCACAATCAAACTCTTGACTATGGTTAATTGTGAGAGTGCATAGATCTACCGGTACCTTGTTACACATGTTTTACAGTCAAGCATGATAATTTGAAAATCCAAGGCTATGAAAAAAGAGATTTGGCATGTCTGTCAGTTCAAGCAAAGAACTAAAACCTTATAGTCGTATAGTTCTTTGGTTCAAGGTCTTGAAATCTCTAGTATTACCGGTACCGTTACGTAAGATTACTAAGAAGTAGTTACGGTACCAGTCCCTTATTTCGTTTGGGCAGGGAACCAGTATAAGTTCTTTGGAGGCATACACGACGCCGTCTGGTGCAAGTCGGCCGCACTGTGGGCTGGTGCTTACGCTTGCAGATCAATAGTCCAGTCCCGTTATATCGCTCAAATGAAAATCAGCCAACAAGTTGAAATAAAAGTGGATGTGTCACATTATTTCTGGAGTGTAGCTGGAGGTATGGAACTTAATGTGTTTGTAAAGTTGAGAGTATATTGTGAGGCCTAAAGTGTTATATCTGTTGATAGAGCAAGGGTTTCCTTTGTTTACTTAATTCCTCCCGAAGTGGAATGTAGGCCTAACTGTGCAGCGGTTTTGCTACCCTGTAACTGTAAGTACCTGGTACATATATATATGCCCGTAACTGAAGCTCTTATGAGTAGGTCTACCTTTACGTAGTCAGACGTAGTGCGACTCAGTTCGTCGTCGGCCGGCTGTGGGAGTGACGCTAGCGGACACAGCGTTGTACGTACTGCGTATTCTAACCTTTAATTACTCTTACGCAACTGCGGCCGACATTCTCACACTGGTTCCCTTTCCGCTGTGTGGTACTGTAACACAGGCTGCGATGATAACACCACGATCGTAGCACAGTGGTCATCCCTAATTTGCCTTACAGAATTAAAGATACACAAAACATATTAGTTTACAGTGAATTTGTGATCTTTTAGTTTTAAAAACACTAGATAATCTAGATCTAGTGTTAATCTCATTAGGCCTACTACAAGCAAATATAATAAGCTAGATCTATCTTATAACCTGGAGACGATTTGTTGTTCTATAAAGTCTTGTCTGAACTGGATATTAATATGTTTACTTGGCTAGACCATTAAAAACCAGCCTTACAAACAGGCTGAGGTCTCAGCCCCTTTATTGGGTCGAACTTTGTGACATGTACAATTCTCATCGTGGATGTAACTACTTAGTATTTAGACTCAATAAAGAAATTTCACCCCCCCCCCCCCCAAAAAAAAAAAGAAGAAACATTGATTTAGTCCCCCCCCCCCCCCCCCCCCCGAACCCGAAAAGGTCAGAGCATGGACAGTGTTACACTGTTCATGGCCAGAGTAACAATGGAGTTGCAGATTAACCATAAAATAATATAACATACCTTCATCCTTCATCCCCACAAACCTAAATCCTACATCCCCACATTCCTACGTCCTATATCCCCACATACCTACATCCTACATCCCTACATCCTATATCTCCACATCTGTACATCCCTACATCCTGCATCCCCACATCCTTCATCCCCACATCCTTACATTCTACATTCCCCACATACCTACATCCTATGTCCCTACATCCTACATCTCCACATCTCTACATCCCTACATCCTACATCCCCACATCCATACATCCATACATCCCCACATCCACATCCTACATCCCTGCATCCCCACATCCTACATCCCTTCATCCCCACATTCTACATCCCCACATCCATACGTCCCCACATCCCTACTTCCTACATCCCCACATCCCTACATCCTACATCCCCACAGCCATACATCCATACATCTCTACATCCCCACACTTCCATATCCCTACATCCCCACATCTCCACATCCATACATCCAAACATCCTCACTTCCCCACATCCATACATCCCCACATCTCCACATCCATACATCCCTACATCCATGAGGCCTTACGAGCACCTATGGAGACCACGTAGTTGTGCTTCATTGACACTGGGGGGCGCCACTAGAAGTCTGGTGGTTCCAATAAACGCCACTAGGAGATGTTGAATGCAGCCGAGGCGGACACATCGCAGAACAAATACAGAGATAAGCCAGGTTTCCTATCCATAGTGTATAAGTCCATGCGCAAACTCAAACGAGTGGCATCTAGATTTTATCCTACCCCACTTCCATATTTTTTCAGTATCATAAAGTGGTGGCATAAACAACACTTGATGTCACACCTGTGACATAAACAAATCCTATGTTAAACCTATGGCGTTTTTTGTTAGGGGTAGGATAAAGCAGGCTACAAAACCTTTTCCGTAAACCAGTGCATTCTCAGTGCTACCACCTAGAGTTAGATAGGTGTACTATTAAGTTTTAAACATACACGTATGGTGCTGCTACCTCGTGTCAAATATGGAGCAACTCCATATCCCACAAGGCATAGAAATAGACCCTATTGAGGTATCCCAGAACTCAGTCTGTTTACAGGTCCCGGTGTGCGCTGGTTACCGACGTTGTATGGTGATAGACCCTTGACCTGTAACCCACAATCATTGCTTTTTAACCGTTTTTATAAATCTTCAAATGGGAAATCCGATGTCAGAAATGGAATTTTCAGCTATTTCTACATTTAAACCCAAAATTATATTCAGGTTACTCAAATATAAATGGGAAAACTGTGGTTCATGTGATCGTGCTGTGTCCAGCCACTCGCGAGCGGAACTTGTATTTACCCTGGGCGATAATCGGGAGTCCAGTAACCTCTGGAGGGCATATGAACATCCAGGGGGCTGTTTCACTAGGAGCTACAAGTCTCGCTGTTTGTAACAGTGGCAGCAAAGCGGCAGTTTGCGTTTCATTAGAAGGTGCAGTCAAGCGTGAACAGCACCTGGGACACAAGCGGCACCAACAGTGGCAGTGACCGTTTCACTAGTAAATTGGGTCTCGCTGTTAGTGCCACTGTGGAGCTGCTGTAAGCGAGAGGGTCTCTACTGTGTTGATCAAATAACATATCTATTGCCGAGACCTAATTAAAATTAGGAAGTTTTTGCCTCATGTTGCTGGTCATGGCAACCGCCAACTCGCACACCGGGGAAACCCCCGATCATCGCTCATGCGACCCGGCAGAATTCCCGAGTCTGCCCGGTACGCCTGCCGCTGAAATAGCGGTAGAAGGCCTGGACACTGATACCGTGCGTAAACGTAGCCGCTCAAATGTCTCAACTCCCGGTTCAACAAGTTCTCCCTCGAATCACCAAACTAAACGTAACAAGGAAGATCCCACATCGGATGCTGATCCATTTGTGTCAAATTACTGTGGTATTGTGGACCAAATGAAAAACTTCTCTACTAAAGGGGATATCGAAGACTTGAAACAATGTATGCTAACAACCATGAGAAAATATGAATCCAACTTAGAGCTACTAACTCAGAAAGTCAACATAATTGAGGTGAACACATCGGTATCAATCGACTCGATAAATGCAGAACTATTAAACCAAAAAAACAAGCTTGAAAACACCTTAGCTGCCCAAAATCTAGAAATTGCGCAAATGAAGACCAAGCTAAGTACATTGACCCCTGGCTCCGATAGTAAACTAGACTTGCCAAGCACTCAACCTTCCACTTATGCTCACGCAACGGCGAGGAGACCGAATGAAAATACCAGGTTCTATTATTCTTCTGAAGAAAGAAACGTAATTGTTATGGGTTTGGATCGTGAATTTGATAAGGATCTCAGGCAGGCAGTGAATCACATCTGTAAAGAAATAGGCATCTGGTTTCAGTTGTATTATTATGTGATATTAATGTAGACCTTAAAAATAACAAAAGTGCGGACTATAAGATGATACAATCCTTTATGCGTTCGAATGGACTGCGTCAGCTGATAAATGAAACCACCCGACCTAATGTTAATGGGGGAACCACTATCGATCACATTTATACAAATTCTCTGATGGTAAGCGATGCGCATGTAATGAACAATCTAATTAGTGACCATCATCCGACCATGGCAATGCGGAAAAAGGTGACGAGGGCTAAAGAAAGTAGTACCTTCCGAGGTAGAAGCTATCGAAAACACACTAGTGAGCTACTAGAAGATTACCTAAATAACGTAACCTGGCCCTACAATTGGGAGGCCATGAATGTCGATACCCAATGGGAAATAATGCTTAATCACATAAATAATTACCTAGATAAATTTTGTCCGATAATGGATATTAAATACCAGGACAGTAAACCCCAATGGATGAGTCCTGAGCTTATAAATAAGATTAATCATAGGCGTAACCTAATACGTAGCTTGCGCAGAGAAATCTGTAAAAGCAAGAATGCACAAATAATGAAAGAAATAAGACGGTTAGGACGGGACATAAGGGGCAACCTAAAGAGGGAGAAAAGTGACTTTTGTAAGAGAAAATTAAATGAATCTAAAGGTAATCCAAAAAAAATTTTGGGGGTAATCAAAGATCTTCTGTCACCCAATGTCAAAGCTCAGCATTGCTCACTACAAGACCAAGGTATAATGATAAAGAACGATGAAGTCCCGGACTTTATAAACAATTTTTTCTCTGAAGTCGGTAAGAAGCTGTTCTGTAAGCTAGAACAAGCTGAAATAATAAATTATATACAACTACTAGACCATGAAGCACTTAGTTCTAATGTACCCAGTCTGGAAATAACCATCAGTGAGGAGATTGTACTTGAAAACCTGAACTCAGTAAAGATACATAAGTCAAGTGGGATTGATTTCATCCCAAGTGGTATATTGGTGGAATCACTACGTTTATTAATTGATAAATTTACGATACTATTGAATAACTCAATACATTCCGAAAAATTCCCTGTGCACTGGCAGACAGCCACTGTAATCCCTATACCAAAGACTGGAAAACTAACATCAGTAGAAAATTGGAGACCCATATCTTTAATTATGTTACCCAGTAAAGTTCTTGAAAAAACTGTACATAAAGTTGTTTATAGCATACTGATAGAGGCCAACATCCTGGAACAAAAACAGTACGGATTCCGACCAAATAGAGGAACCACCGATGCAATATTTCAATTTACTAAAGATCTATATTCATCACGAAATAATAACCAAGTGACCCTAGCCTGTTTTGTTGATTTTCGCAAGGCCTTCGACAGTATTCATCATGCCTTACTTATTGCTAAATTAAAGGGAATAATTAAAATACATCTAAATATTATTAAATGGATAGAAAGTTACCTGTCGGATCGCAATAAAAAAATCTCTATTAATCATCTTGTATCCTCTTTAGCCAGTATTAAATTTGGGGTTCCACAGGGGTCCGTCTTAGGGCCTCTTTTATTCATTTTATTTATAAATGACCTAGGAGAAAGTATTATATCTGCTAACTATCTGCAATACGCGGATGATTTGGTTGTATACGTCAATGACAAAGACCCGACTCGTGCTATGAAGACCATGCAAGATAACCTAGATAGCTTAACTAAATGGTGTAACAAAAACTGTCTCACCGTAAATGTTGAAAAAACAAAGGTAATGTGGTTTGCCAGCCAAAATAAATTAAAGTTGTGCCCTGAACCCAAAGTTAAGATGAATCAAGTCGAGCTACATTCGTGTAGCCATTACAAATACTTAGGTGTGCAAGTAGATGGTTTGCTATCATGGATTCCCCACGTCAATGAAATAGTAAAAAACGTCAATTCTAAATTGTTCAAATTTTCTAAATAACGAAAAAACCTCACGCAAGAAGCTGCTAGACTAATATATCTGTCGTCCATCCTACCACTATTAGAATATTGCTCATTCTTGTTCGATAGTTTCAGGCAACTAGACCTAGATTTGATTGAAAAATTAAACAACAGAGGTATGAGAATAGCTTTATTGGTATCATGCAGAGGTAACTCAGTTATTTCGATGTATGAAAAAATTGGAATAGATCCCTTGTGGAAACGCAGGCGGAAGCAACTTGCTGTTATTATGTACAAAAACCGTGAAAACCTGGATTGGATCGGAAAAAAACAGCGGGCCACCAGAGCGGCAAATAAAGTTAATTATAAGATATACTTAGCTAAAAGTAACCTTGTACACCATAATCTGTATTTGCGAGGAGCGCGTTTGTGGAACTCACTTTCGATAGAATGTCAAAATTCCAAGGATGTGGACACTTTTAAAAACATCTTCCATGTGTGATACTGTCTGAATATCCCAGATGAAATCAACAGTGACTATAACTCACTTTCATTTCATCCACACTACTTTATTTCATTTTGTACTGTATATGATTTATTTTTTTCTATGGATATGTATTTGTGTACCCATTAATGTAAGACGACGACCATCTCATTGTAACTCGCAACCAGCTGTTTGTATCGGAAGAACTCATCCTATGAGAGATGCAATAAACATATAAAAAAATTTAAAAAAGGGTCTACCCTCTCGTTTGTTACGCGTATAGAATAATCTCACCCACTTCCCATGGGAATTAAGCAATGACATTTTTACACGAGTAAGGTATACATATAAGCTATAATCGTACTAAATATGAAGAAAATCAACCACGCCGTTCCGAAGTTATCGGCGATTGAATTTTGTTGTCCCTCCGTGCGATTGCGTTAGTCGTTGTTCTTTTTCACTCCCTCCGTAGTGTGGCGGGGTTTCGGCGGTTCTTTTTGTCTCCCCCCGGAGGCCGGCGGGAAGTGCAGTATTTGCTATGACAAATTTCAAACGCCGATAACTTCGGAACGGCGTGGCCGATTTTCTTCATATTTGGTACGATTATAGATTATATATATACCTTACTCGTGTACAAATTTCATTGCTTAATCCCTATGGGAAGGGGTGAAATTCAACGTCATCGCGGCCAGTCGTCGAATAAATTTGAATGTCAAACGCGTGTGCATAGCGAGACCTGTGCCAACAGTGAGAGTTGGTCTAACCTCAACAGCGAGACCACTGATGAAACGCAAATTTGGGATTAACACTGTTGGTGCCACTGTTGGAGCCGCTGTTGCGGTCTCACCTCTCACTTTCGCTCCACTACTAGTGAAACAGCTCCCTGCTCTGCTAATAGCTCAAGCATGTAGTTCAGATACTTAATATCTCTCTTCAATATCAAGTTATATCATAAGTACCCTTTACCCATCTAACCATACCGGGTTTAAAGTTATCACGGTACACCACAAGCCTAGGATAGTGATTGAATTCAGGTACCGTAGGCCTACTGTATGAAGGAATTGTGATCTACGGTACTTGACAAGTCTTGCAACATCAGAGAATTGTACAAGAAGGACTGGATAGTGGCTCACAGAAAATTCTGAATCTGCGATCAATACTTAAACTTGTCAGAGCATGCCTCCCACTAGCCCCAACTGAACCAATACCGCTATGGTACCCACTATACAGAGCGCAAATATCTGCCATACCAGAAATTGCTGCTGCCGGTACTGCTCAAAATTACAAACCACCGACAGGGTAATTCAATATGAGCTGCAAGGGCTCCAACCAGAATTATAGTAGCCTATCACTTGCAAACGCTGTAAGATATACATAGGCTAAACTAAAAATCGTCTCATGGACTATTTCCAGATATATTTTTACAACATTTCCAATAACAATCTTAACTCTGAGGTGGGAAACCACTTCAACAGGAAAGGCCATCAAGCCTACAAGATGTGGAGATTCACATCTTGGATTTCATCCATGCACACCCGCAAGGAGAAAAATCCAAGTATTCAAGAGATCTAATTGAATTTACCGGGTAATTGGATCCAGCACCTGCATACCAATGCCCCATGGGCCTGAATGGGATGGTACCACACAAGGCCTAGGCAGTGACCAAGTTTGGACTTCAAGGAGCAGGGACAGCTTAGGGCTACTTAGCCACATCAAAATATATTTACCATTGTGTAGGGTGTTCTCTCTCCCCCTAGCCCCACCTATGCAACGCATACCGGTACATCATCACTTTGAACACACACTTTATGAGTTCACTTCACAAATTATCCAAAATCATGCCTTACGAATCTTGGGTTTATGTTTGTGCACATTCCAAATACATTGATGCACATGTGATGAATACCTCCACGTCGAAAGCAACTTTCACCCAAATACACCACATAAATGGCGACGAGGACTTAAATGAACCTACATGGACTTCAAATATTGACTGTTTTCTCTGGCAATGGGGGAATAAGAAGATAAATTTGGCAAACTCTTGACAACAACTGCAGACTGCTCACCATGTGCTCCCAAGCAGAGGTAATGTACTAGTTTGTGTCAGCAGTACCAAATGGAAGGAAAATAGGTAGGACAAACCCATAATTCTGGCAGAACTTTTGAGACATTGTGTGAACCATCATATTTGTATTGAGACAGAAGTGCAGTTTGAGTAACTCAATCTGTGATACTCATCTGGTCACTTACTCAACTACAGTTTATTTACCACTTCAGACTGTCACACTCTGGATCTAGCCAAGTAGATCTAGCCAACTTGTGTGTTGTGGTAAACTGGTCATCACTGTCAGGACTCTCAAATCTACATTGTTTGGACATTCTTGAGTGAATTGTGCATTTAGCAAAAATGAGTGACTTTGTTCTACCGCCATTCCAATTACAACCTCTAGAGTCCGTGGCTAAGCGGTGGGAAAGATGGCTCTTAAAATTTCCTCATTTCCTGGTGTACAAGGGTATCACTGATGAAAACAAAAAGACATCAGTATTGATACTGCATTTGGCAGATGATGCATTGGATGTTGCCACATCCCTAGGCATTGATGAAACTACAATGTTTGCCACTGCAAGAACTAGACTCACTGATTACTTTGCACCAAAGCGTAACAAGGAGTATGAAGTTTATCTGTTTAGGCAAGCATACCAAGAAGCAAATGAGACTATTGATCAGTTTCATACCAGACTTATCAGTCTATCCAAAAACTGTGAGTTTCATGATGTTGAAGCTGAAATCAAATCGCAGATTATTCAGAAGTGCCAGGTGGAGAAGGTTCGCCAAAAAGGACTTACTGAGCCAGATATGCAGCTGACAGCTCTTATGAAGTTTGCACGTACTGTGGAATCTACAAGTAGGCAAGGTAAAGTGATGGCCCAATCCATGCCTACTGCGACAACTACTACTGCAGCAACGGCTGAGTCAAAGGTCAACAAAGTGACGTCAAGGCCTCACATGTCAAGGGGACGAGGTAAAAATAGACAGTATGCACCAAGGTCTAAAGAAACATCCTCTAACAAGAAGACATCGTGTCCTGGCTGTGGGGGCACTCCTCATCAGAAAAGAGTGAATGACTGTCCCGCATGGGGAAAGAAATGCCATAAATGTTCTCGTTTCAATCATTTTCGTAATGTGTGTCAGCAATCTGGAACTAACTTTGTTCAGGCTGAACAGGGTGCAATGGCATCGCAGCCAGATGATGATGTCGAGTATCAGTATAACCTATATCACACAGCTGGTAGTAAAAAGGTCAAACCGTATACGGTATGTGTAGATCTAAATGGTGTTTCTACGAACATGGAAATTGATACAGGTTCTGGGGTAACAATTTTGAATGGTGTTCAATTTGAAAATGTCAAGAAGAGTAATCCTGATCTGGTGTTATGTAAAACTAACTTACCTGTACTTAAGATGTTTTCAGGTGCAAGTCTTCTTCCACTTGGTCGTGTGACATTGAATGTACAGCATGCAGGTCAGTCATTACAACTTGATGCATTGGTGGTTGAAGGGTATGGACCATGTCTACTAGGTCGTGATTGGATTGAACAGTTACGTCTAGATTGGTCATCTGTGCATGTACTCTCTGAGGTAGACTACAAGAAGTTGTTTCCAGAACTATTCAAACCAGGCCTTGGTAAGTTGAAAGGTTATGAAGCGAAACTGTACATTGACCGTGATGCTAAACCACAACTATTTCGAGCTAGGCCTCTACCTTGGTCATTCAAAAGCAAAGTTGAAGCTGAGTTAGATCGTCTTGAATGTGATGGTGTTATCAAAAAGGTTGAATTTGCAGATTGGCATGCACCTATTGTCCCAATTTTGAAACCAAATGGGGAAGTGCGTATATGTGGGGACTACAAACTAACTGTAAACAAAGCTGCTAAGGTTGATAAGTATCCAATTCCCAACATTGATGACTTGTATCAGAAACTAGCTGGAGGTGTGTGTTTTTCTAAACTGGATCTTAGTCATGCATACCAACAAGTAGTCCTGAGTGAGGAATCTCGTGAGCTCACTACAATCAATACAACCAAAGGTTTATTCCAGTATACGCGTCTGTGTTTTGGGGTATCTTCAGCACCAGGTATCTTTCAGAGAATCCTGGAACAATTATTGCAGGGTATACCCATGGTGACGGTCTATCTGGATGATATTTTGGTGTCGGGCAGGACAAGGGAGGAGGCACATCAAAACTTGACGACTGTACTGGGTCGACTGCAGCAGGCAGGGCTTCGCCTAAGAGGTGAGAAGTGTGTTTTTCTCTGAGATTCCTTTGTCTATCTAGGTCACAAGCTGGATGCTCAAGGAATCCACCCGACTACAGAAAAGGTAGAAGCACTACAGAAGGCTCCGAGACCTACCAATGTGAGTGAACTCCGCAGTTACCTGGGGATGGTGAACTATTATCACAAGTTCCTTAGGGATCTTAGTTCCACACTCGCACCCCTGAACCAACTATTACAGAAGGAAGTTATCTGGAAATGGGGACCAGACCAAGAACAAGCTTTCATCAAATCGAAACAACTGCTGCTTTCGTCACAGGTTCTGGTGCCGTACAATCCGTCATTGCCCCTGGTTTTGGGCTGTGATGCATCGCCATATGGTGTAGGTGCGGT
Organism: Alentia gelatinosa; assembly: GCA_950022655.1. NCBI lineage: Eukaryota > Metazoa > Annelida > Polychaeta > Phyllodocida > Polynoidae > Alentia > Alentia gelatinosa. Next base: position 70,788,937 of record OX465582.1, read on the forward strand.
ACTCTCTCATCGAATGTCTGATGGTTCAGACAAACCTATTGCGTTTGCATCCAGATCTCTGGCGCCGGCGGAGAAGAACTATGCCCAAATTGAACGCGAGGGACTTGCTAACATCTTTGGGGTAAGCAAATTCCATAATTACATCTATGGACGAGAGTTTGTCATTGAAACAGACCATAAACCGCTGTTGGGTCCACTCAAGGAAGACAAACTTATCAGCCCAATGTCAACGGCAAGGCTGCAACGTTGGTCATTGATTATGTCAAATTACCAATATAAACTAGAGTACAAGCCAGGCAAGTACCACGGAAATGCTGATGGACTTAGTCGTTTACCGGTAGCCATGCCGCCATCATTGGTACCTGTGCCTGCGGAGATCATACCTTTTTCAATTAACGATTAATACAGGCATATTCCCAGAAATATGGAAAACAGGTCGAGTCACACCGATACCAAAAAAGACAAATAGCATGAAGGTAACAGACCAGAGACCAATCTCCGAATTACCACTACCGGGAAAAATCCTAGAAAAGATCATACACAAGAATATACTAAATCATATGCTTGAGAAAAAACTGTTAAATGAAGAACAAGGTGGGTTCTTACCAGACCGCTCGACCATAAATACCATAGCTCAATATACAGATGATCTTTTTGAAAACATAGATAATAAGAAACTTACACTAGCAGTGTATATAGATTACGCTAAAGCATTTGATACAGTAGACCTCACCATTTTGAATAAAAAACTTAAAACCTATGGACTTCACCAAACAACCTGTGCTTGGATCCAAAACTATCTTAGTAACAGAAAACAGTATGCAATAGCTAATAGAAAATGCTCAACAACAAAAGGAATAACCTATGGTGTACCACAAGGGTCCACGCTAGGACCCCTGCTTTTCCTCATTTACATAAATGATATTAACGCAAACCTAGAAAAATGCAAAATCAAGCTTTACGCGGATGATGCTGTATTGTATACTGCACATAAGGAACCACTAATGGCCCACAGAATTCTACAAGAAGACTTGAATAGACTATCACGGTGGTGTACAAACAACAAACTGACTATAAATACAGCTAAAACTAAATACATGCGTTTTGGCACGTACCACAAACTTAACGAAAGAGTGCTACCAAAGATCACATTAAATTTTGAAGAAATTGAAATGGTAAAAACCTTCAACTACCTCGGTGTAAAATTGGATGAAAAATTAAATTTCAATGCTCATATTAACAACCAAATTCAAAAGGCTGGATATAAACTGCACCTATTAACAATCATTAGAAAGTTCCTAACAGTAACACAAGCAGTCAAGATCTATAAAGCGAAGGTCCTCCCCTTTTTTGAATATGGGGACATCTTTATTCACAACTGTAGTCCGACTTTACTGGACAAATTGCAGAAAATGCAAAATAAGGCACTTAAAATATGCTTAAAAGTAAACCAACGAACGAGCACAGGCTTGATACATAAAACCAGTGGAATAAACCTCCTATCTGAAAGACGAGAATCACATATAATAAACCTAGCATATAAAAGAAGCCAGGAAGATAAGTATCTAAAAGAAACAGCAATAAAAATCACGAGAGCTAACAATGCCCCAACATTATCACAAAAAGCCTTCAAAACTGAAACCTATAGACGTAGCGTTAAATACAAAACTGCAAAGTTATGGAACGCACTCCCAATGGATACCAGATCGATTGCAACCTATAAAGTTTTTAAAGAAGAAAACAAAGCGAACTTACTTGCCAGACAACTAGAGTATCAATGAATTGAACTTTCTCAATCGAATTGGCAGGAGACATGGACGATGCTCCAACCAGACCCTACCCACACATGACTATAAATATTATAGTACTAAGATATCATTGTATATACCATACCTTATACTCTTAGCTAGACAAATGATGATATGTTATGTAGAAACTTGAATATTACTAGAAATCATCTAGATGTACTTATTTGTTTAATAAAAATTATATTACTCAATACTGGCAAACATAAATGGCCCTGGAGCCTACTGAAAATAGGACGAGACAGTCCTAGTAGTTTTACTCCAGAATAAACATTAACTTAAAAAAAAAAAAAAACTCTCTTTCGAGGTCCTGGGATCTAGCATGGTGACTGCCCCACAGGTAGCTGCCTGGACTGCTAAAGACCCAATCCTGTCATCAGTACACCAGCATGTTGTACAAGGTTGGCCTTACGAAGTAAGGGAAGAGATATCTCCTTACTATCGCAGGAGGGAAGAACTATCTTCGGAACAAGGGTGCCTGTTGTGGGGCGCTAGAGTTATTATTCCGCCTCAAGCACGCGACAGGGTTCTCGAGGAATTACATGAATCACATCCAGGAATTGTAAGAATGAAATCTTTGGCTCGCAGCTATGTATGGTGGCCAGGTATTGATGCTGAGATTGAACGAAAAGTGAAAGAATGTCAGCAATGCCAAATACAATCAAAGTCTCCACCACCTTCCCAACTACATCCATGGGAGTGGCCAGGAAAACCATGGCATAGAGTCCATGTGGACTATGCAGGTCCTTTTGAAGGAAAAATGATTTTGGTAATTGTGGATGCACATTCCAAATACATTGATGCACATGTGATGAATACCTCCACGTCGAAAGCAACTTTCACCCAAATACACCACAGTTTGTCACGCCTTATTCACAGACTATCAACTTTATATATAGAAAACTACAATGCCAAGAACTTACAACCCCGAAGATGCACGAGAGCTGGTCAAGCACCCTTATTTGTTATACCAACACCGAATAACGCCACCTACATGAGAAGTGTATCCCATCCTGGTGCTCAGAAATGGAACTGTCAGATGGCTGAAGTCAGAAATATTAGACACGCTGGAAAGTTTCAAGAAAACCCAAAGGACTTTCTAGCATTAGCAATCGCATGATTTAGTCCCGTTTTGACCTTTTTCTGCTTTACTCCGTTTTTCATACACATTACATCAAATCTCAATTACTATAGGTGGGGTCAATGCACATGTCAACGAGTCGTCAATGCTATCTTTTGTTTATACGTTACACGATGGTTAATATTATTGTACATATATTTTCTTACTTGTTATACTATCATTTACATGAGTGGAACAAATGTAAACGCAAAGATACTGGACACACATAGAAACCAGCTCTCGAGCTGAGTGAGTTTTTTCTCAGTATAAAAAAAAACTTCTTCTGTCCACTGTTCTGTGTACATGGGAGACCTTTGGTACAACCCTGTTTTGAATGTTGGAACTTTGAATTTTATCTTATTGGAACTCTTGGTATTTTTGCCTGTTCTCTTCTAACAGTGTCCTTCTTCTATAGTTTGTACATAAGCTTTAATATTTTCAATGTTCTTCTTGTTGCTAAATAGTCTATACCAAGTTCGGCATGTATGCCTCGTATTTTGAAGCTTTTCCACCTCTGATAATTTACAACCCTCTATAAAATGTGAATGTTTTATTTGTTCTTTGTATGGTACTGTATTGTTTGGCGTTTATTTCCTGAATATATGTGAATATATATATCAAGTGCAAGTGGTACAGAGCATAATTCTAGGAGTGCTGCGTCACTGATTGGATCCATGGAGACTGCCAGAAGGGGCGTGGCTAATATGCTAAACATATAAGCTAATATGCTAATTTTGGCCACCGCCGGCGTCCAGGGTGACCGTGAAGGTGAAATAAACGCCAGTCTTGCTCTGACCTCAACTTGAGTGGTTCATCTTTTTCCGTCCTCCTCCAGCAGATTTTTCATTGGCGATCTTGCCAGGATTCCGGACTGTGGAATTGAGTTGTTAAGAGGAGACTCAGTAGAACTGCAGAGGAGGTGAATACGAATAAGGATATTACACGCAGACCGGAGAAATAGATGGAAACGACGCGGTAGGCCTACAGGTCGTCAACTCGGACCAGGCTAGGGTGGATCTGGATGTCAACCGGGAAATAAAAGAAAACCTTAAAATGCACGCCAAAAGCATCAGGCAGTGGATCCAACGAGGGAATGGCTGGAAGCTGGAAGCTACACCCGACGGATGACCGGAGCTGGATCACAATTAATCCTGCAGATATTATGATACCTGGCACATAGGGGATTGGCAACATTTATTGAAACTGCGATCAATGCCGTTAATTTGTCTATCTCACACTAATCAAGTTTTACCGGTTTACGAACAGCAGTAGATTCCAAATTGTTAAAGTCATCTTATTTGGCTGTCTATAATTCTCTCTGTGTTTTGTCAAATAGCCTACTCCTAATTTCGGAGAAGTATTCGTTCACATAATCAGAAGTCTTATTGGTATTGATAGGCTCCTCGGTAAGCTAGTCTACTGAATTGCAGTTAGCACAAGGAAACGTAGCTGGTTGTTGTTGTTATCATAGCCCCGGTAATAATTATTATCATAATTATATATCCACCACATGTAATAACAAACGAAAATCTCTAGGTTTAACAATTGATGTAGGCTTTTATTCGATCTAGCCAAAAAGATACATAATTCCCATTTGTTTATGAGTATACATAATCGTGATAACAATTTCATCATCTTTGTGACCATTATCACCAAAACCAAGGCTTTTTTTTTGTCACCAATCAAATTAATAATTGTTAAATGGTGTTGATCAGAATCATGGGACAGAAATACTCCCTCAGAATTCCATTCTCGTGTTGCATCTGAATTAATTCAAACAATATTTTAATTTATTTTTCGCATCATACATATTACCTAGTGCAAAGGATTGCTATATCGTATTGCATCCCATTTAATTCAACCAATATTGTATTTCATTTTTACATCATAGGTTACCAAGTACATGGGATATTAATCATTTATAACTTAAAATGTACCCGGCTGACACAACCAAAAACCTAAATATTGGATGTTTTTCACACATTCATTTCTACTGGAGTCTCACTGACTACCACTTGCCGCCCTTCTTCTTCTTCTTGGACTTGCTGGAGGGTTTCTGCCCGCGCGGACCTGACGGTGCAGGCACAGACGCGGCTGAGGACGCACCGGAAGTCGCTGCTCCCCCACTAGGAGGCGCCACCCCCGGACGCGGCGAGCCCACCTCGCTTCCGCTCGCGCTGGCGGTGGCCGACTTGCTTGCATCTCTGAAGTTAGAAAGATGAGAACATGTTATAAATGAAACAAATGTGAAATGAAAACTGTTGAACTGACGCACTCCGCTAAAGAACAGATGTTCACTCTAAGATTTTAGAAATTTTAACCCTTTTTAATTATTCTGAAGAACAAAACTTTCGGCAGTTATTTATGTAATCTAGTATACTGTAGATAGATCGGCGTTTGTGTACATGGGCAGAGTGAAACTTGTTAAACTTCTCAGTCAAAGACTCGGGAAGGACAGGAAAAGGTTTCTGTGAATCTACAGAAGCAAAATCTAAGATCACCTGTATTGGCAAATTTCGTTCAATAAAACAAACAAAATGGTAAATCTTGTGCTAGACTTACAGGTCAGTGGCTGCGCTTGTAGAAGAGCCCTGCGTGCCCTTGCCCACGTCCTTGCGCTTGTCCCGGCGTTTCCCCTTATAGTAGGAACGCTCACGTCGTGGTAACCAGCGTTCAGGATCCGGATCGGAAGTGGCGTCATAGTTCTTGGGGAGTTTCCCTGGTGAGATAACACATTACTATGCAATCAATTTTTTTATTTTTTTTTTTCTCTCAAGGTAGCATCGGCTGTGTGAGGAAGTGTTCCTGCCCCGTATTCTAAACTACTATGCAATCAACATGACCGCGGCATACACGTATATATCTTTAGGCTTGGGCAGGCTACAACCTCTTTGTTGAATAGGGACATTCTCTTAACTTATACAATAATATTTCAAGATGTACCCAACCAGCAATTATGACATTGAAATAATTTATTCCGTGTGGATGTATTAGGACCACGGACTTTGATGACAAGTCCATGGTTAAGACAAATCTACATTCTAAAAAAAGATCATTTGCGTTCAATGAAGGATACATTTTTTTCTTGGCAAACATTTTGTGTTGAATGAACGAACAAACAAAACGTGAATTCTATTTGTGTAAACTTACCCTTCTTCTTCTTTTTATGCTTTTTCTGAGCAAGGCCTTCTCCAGCACTGAAATGAAAAATAGATTAAATAGTCTGAAGATTTAACTTAGGTGAGTAGAGTTTTATTTGTTTGATGAATCTTTTCTAGTGCTTCACTGATAAAAGAGTCATAACTGCCGACTTGCCCAGGCTACATTCATAGACATAGACATGGTATGAGAAGGACTGCTGTGGATGAACGAGAAAGGTTGGGTTGAAGTTAACATACCGTACAATTACTGATGCAGGTTACAGGTATTTGATTGTTTGATTTTACCATTACAGGTTCTTTCCAGACTTTCTCAAAGTTCAGCTTTTTCTCATTGGTATTACACCACAGGGGTATTGATCTAATTTAAGAGATTCAGTTTTGAAATCTCGCCCCTACATATTTACCGAGATGAGAGTTGTTTTAATTCCCACACCATATAGCCATGGTATGATGAGGATTTTGATATAGGGGACAGAGCCATTGTTAGTTCACGAAGCAGTCACCAGGTGGTCGGGGGACAAACCTGTATTCTGGCTCTTTGTTCTTACAAAATTCAACTGCCTTTCAATATTTTACTATGGTTCCCTTGACTCTCTACACCCATCCCAAAGCAGGATGACATAATGATTAAAGCCAAGACATGATATTTTCCATATGGAACACTTTATATAAATATGTGAGCAAGGCTAAAGTTGTGACATTTCCCAATTATCACTCACTTCTTTTCCACCTCCTTTAGTGAAGAACACCTACTTTTTCACCTCCAATAGTGAAGAACACCTACTCGGGGGGCGTCATGGCGGCCCCCATGGATCATAGGCTATATGCCGTATAGCAGCAAGTATAACACTGGTGGGGATGAAGGAGGAAGGTGGCTGTAGCGGGACCCGAACCCAAAATCTTGAGATGACAATACTATTGCTTTAACCACTAAGCCAACTCCCAACCCCGTGGTTACATACAAGTTTGAATCAATAAGACGGGCTAGACTCACCTTGTTGGAGAGGTGGGCTTGGGGCTCTGCTCTGTCTTTCCCATCGTCTTCTTGATGTACTTCGGGCCGAGCGTGCTGACCGTCGCTTCCAGGGCCTCTACATCCACACGTTGCGCCATCTCGTTTTGTGAAGGCAGCTGTCGGCTCATTTCTTGTGCCTTCACAGGATCGTACTTAGCATAGGTAGCAATCAACTGAGCCAGCACCTTCTGGTCACTCTTATCCCTCCTACAAAAAGAAAAGTTCAGCTTATTTTGAATCATAATTGTCATTTTGAACAATTTTCTTTTTTAGAATTTTGTCAGGGCAAGACTACCAGCGGAGTCTTCACCGGAGACCCTACCAAGGACAATCGCTGTTTGAGGCCGAACAATTGTAGATATTGCCCTAAACTTAACACCACTGACAGGATCAAATGCAATATTCTTTATATAAAATGAATCAATGTCAGGGGGGAAAACCCGTATTCTACTCAGTAGCGATCTGTAGTCTCCATAGATTTATTATGGAGACTCCATATTAGGTGGGTATTAACATACTAGAAAAACTAAAAATTATAATACTGCAAGCACACGAAGAGCTCGCTACTTTAATGCAGTAGCTCACTGAATAAATAAAGCCATGTATCCAGATTGTTTGATTGATTTACATCCGGTCGACCACTACAGGTCCCTTCCAGACTTCATCGCTGTTTGAAGTCCTAACAGTCATGGATTTTCTTAATAATTTGTAAGTGCTCCCTGAAGGAGCAAGAAAACTTCTGATCACAAAACTGTTTTAACTAATTAGAAACAGGAAAATCTCTTACAGAAAGATTAGAGAGGCGCTGACGGTAAAAGCCTGCTGGTCACAGTGCACTTACTTGTGGAGCTCCTCCAGGACCTGTGTGGCCTGCTGCGGAGTGCCGTGCAGAAGCAGGAAGTCAGCCTGAGCGCGGATCAGCATCGGCAGCTCCTCACACTTCGCCTGCCAACAGAAATATCGCTTTGTCATAGAGACTGTCAACATAACTGTGTCACTGCTCACCAAATTCCATGTCACCTTGCCATACAGACTGCCAACTTAAATATGCTACTGCTATGAGATATCAGAGAAAATCTGCTTTTTGGCGGAAATTTGCGAGATTACTTACATCATTGGCTTTATACCAGCTAACGGCATCTCGGAGAACAGCTTGTGCTTGCTCAACATCCTCCTGACTCAAGTAGAGTGTCACTAGCGTCGATACCTGCCAAGTCAAGGATTAAAAGTTAGCTACAAATCATGTATGCGAGGTTATATCATATCACTATCTCTTTCAGTCCTGAAGATGCCTGATGGCATTGCCTTGTAGGGCCTTACGATGCCTCCAGACTTTCTTTTACGTTTTATTTCAAATAAGAAATAGGTGCAAATTCAAATAAGAAAGAATTAATTAATTTAAACAATATTTTCACTATATATGGAAAACAATATTATCGTTCTAATTCAATGTGGGCTAGAATATTGTAATCAAGGAAATCCTGGGTTCCATGGTTTTACTCGTAAAAAGTGTGACCTCAGTGCAAATAGGTTCAGGGTGTCATTTCAAAATGACGCCTAATACAAGCGTGTGATGCAACTGCTAGGGTACAGGACTGTCACAGGACTGAATGAGTTAAACATCCCTACACGAGTATTTTCCCTTTACCCCTTCTACACTACACCCTCAAACCTGGGGTACAAAACAATTTTCCCATATGGCGCATGGTGTTTGGGGAAGTTCAAACCACTGTCTCATTGGCTTGAATGCGGCTCAACTAATTATATCTTTGTTTTATACAAGGAAATGGAATTTAATATAGTAAGAATTAAAAATTGGATACCATGGATAAAGGGAAAGCTGCCATCTCCGCTATTAACAAAGAAATAAAACTGGGCTACGTCGTACCCTAGACTGATGCTACTTAGAACTGTCCTTCAATACTATAACCATAGTGAACTCTGGTGCGACATCATTGAGTGATGTCCTACCTGCTCTCTCATGATGGGCTAGGACTTAGCCTAGCAACACCTACTGATTCAACTTACAGATTGAATTCGTAATCGATAAAAGGAAATCTGTAAGTTATCCATTGAACAAAACTATTACATATCCAGGGAAGGGGTTAAGGTTTCACAAAGATTGGCTCATCAGGCATCATTTAGCGCTTATTGGGTGGCACGGTAATCAATTTAACGTAATTAAATGTTTACTATAGCCCTGACTGAAGTAGTTTACATGGATACAGTAGTGTTTACCGTGCCAGGTTAGAAAACCATCAACCTGTATGTAATGGTTGATCCTATGGATAGATTTAAATTTCTACCAGTTGAGCGAGTTCATCACCAGTATACACACTTCTTTTTAATGCTATTAACAAAAGGGCTGGAGGTTGTTCTCACCACGCCAGGCTTATGACGAAGGGGCCCCAGGTCCTGGAGAACTTCACACGCCGGATAGATAGAGGACTGCATCAGGTAGAGCTGGCACAGTGTCAGTTTGACGTCCACTGATGCATTGCCTTCAGCAACACGCTTCTACAAGTTAAACATATCGACATATTTACACCAAGTAACCATAATTAGTTATTGATAGTATATTGTACTACACCTAATTAAAAAACGCCATTGGCTTAACATTGAATGACTGTTTCGATGAGGCGTGACAAGGAATGTTTTTTTTAGGCAACTATTCATTCGATCGAAATCTGATGGAGACGGGTTAGGATAAATACTAAACGACTATTGGTGAGAATCAATTTGGATTTAGGCAAATCAGCCCGTACTGCTAATCTCTTTTAGTTACCCTATGCCTGGTTCAGAGTTGATATCTGAGTGCAGTGCATACACCCCCCATGACAATACCTTGAGTGTTTCGATGGCAGCAGGGATCTGCTTGTCTCGCACGTACTGCGCTGCATCGATGAGGACCGGAGTGTCAAGGTGAGGGTGCTGGGTCTGGAGATTGCGCGCGGTTACGTGACACTGCTCGCTCTGGTTCATATACATGTACAGCAGACTCTGGTTCAGCGAAATGGTCTGTCGCTGTGGGGACGTCAGCTTCTGTTGCAGACCGTCGCCAACTGCCACCTTCATCTTCTTCTTAGAATCAAATACGTTTTGATCCTGGAAACGAAACAAATATTCATTAGGTCCTTTAAATACATCAGATCTAAGGATACTGGTATATCATTTCATCATTACTTCATTGTTGACATTTTACAGGGACATCAATTGGGGTCAAGAAAAAAGGTAAAAGTATTTTTTATGTGGAATTTACTGCCTCAGAAAAACCGAGAAAACATGGACACATGGGTGTTGGCCATGGAATGGGCTGAGAGTGTGAGGGGAGGTTCAATTGAAAGTTTCATTGGCTTGAACTCAATTTATACTATCTTTGTTTTACAAATGAAAAAGGTTTCTTTTCAATAATTCCTGCATCGAGTCAATCACATACTGCGTATCTCAAGTGAAAGGATAGGTAACAACTCACCTTGTTGATGGTCACCGTGTTGTTAGAGGCGACGGCTGAGAGTGCGACATCAGAAGGCCTGCAAAATACAGGGATATCAGTTGGTATCAGAAAACAAAAGGAATTATCTTTCATGTGGAATTGACTGCCTCTGAGAGAGTGAAAAAACATGGAAAACACATCAGTTTTGGCCATGACATGGGAGTGTTTGGAGAAGTTCAATCCATTGTTGTATTGTCGTGAATGAGGTTCAATAATACACAGGAAAAAAGAAATTAATATATTGAAAATGGCTGGAAATATTCATTGCAAACAGTGAACATGCTGATGTGCGTATTTTCAGAGCAGGTCTCTAATTAGCTTCAACAACCTACAATCTATGTGAATTTCTGGCTATTTGGGTAAGAATTTGTTGAATTAAAATCAGCCTTAATTATATAAAATTTTGAGGTTGAGGAAATGGCCTTGCCGGAGACGATATGTTGAAAATCAACTGAAAAGTGGAGTCTGTACACCCTTTGTGATACCTAGGGACAGAGACTGATCAGGCAAAGACCTCAAGAGCAAGGGACTCAGAACTGGGACAAAAGAAGTACAGGGTACAACTCTGAGTCATGAGAAGACTACATTGATTTTATTGACAAAAAGGGGGGCTCATATACAGAAGGTTGAAACTGCAAGGTTGTCTTGTGCGCTTTGTGTTTTGATAGGGGATGCAATCTCGTAACGATCTGCCGCACATGCCTTTAGGTTGCTCACGATATTAACATTTCAGAGTGTCATTGTTAGAGCACCCTGCTACCATATCTATAGATTAAGTTAAGTTTCGACTGTGAGACTAGAGGGCTTGTAACTATGCGATTCAAAGCATGGCAGCCCAAATGTAAACATCAGGGAAGCAGGAGAATAATCCAATATGGTGACTGGTCCAATTCAATCGTTCTGTTGTATTAATAAATACGGAAACTTTGACGATTACTTTCTTCTCAGAGAAACCACTTTTAATTGGCAAAGACAGGGATATATAGACCTGAACTTTACACCTGGTGTGAGCACAGAGAGGTGGCACCTACTTGTTTTTGAGGACCTGGTTGTAGAGTTTGAGGGCCTCCTCACTGCGGCCCAGACGCTGCAGAACGTACCCAGTCTGGACACGAATAATACCCAGCTCAGCATCCATATCTTCATCTGTCACTTCTGGGTCATCCTCAAAGGACTCCCGACACATGGCTGCAACATTTTAGATCTATTTTACAACGAGCTCATGATATTAGAGACATATCCAACAATTTGCAGGGGCACCACCTGCTGAATTTTAAATATTGACAATTTTATGTTTAAACTGGTTCTTTGTGACATATTCTAATGTCAAATGAATGAAATATCTAGTTTTATAAAGTTTGTCATAACCCTATCGGTATGAAAGGCCCCAATTTGTATAGGAAATGTACTAAAAGATACAGTTTTCTTCATTTCTTTCAAGAACAAGGACGGTTGAGATGAATGTATTTTATACATGATCCAGAATGTATGTCTGCAATCCTTGGCCGCTAATATATTCATGTCCAAGTGTTTGGAATTCACGCCCAACTAATGCATATCATAGAAAGGTGGCAGATATGTAATAGGAGTAGCCGAAGTGTGAGTCTAAATTGCAAAACGATTGGTGGAACACTGTTGGTACCAGAAAGACAATCTGTAAATATAATACACAAAGCGAATTGGATTTCAAGGACGAAGTTTTTTTTCAAAGACGAGCGTTACATGATCGAGAAGATCTCACCTTCAGCCTTCTTGAGTTTCTCCAATGCCTCCTTGAACTGTCCTTGGCCGATGAGGAAGCAGGCATTGTTGTAACACAGTTCATATGTGGCCTCGGCAAGGCCCAGGTCATCCTGAAACAAGAAGCATTCATTTAATTATCTCATGCAAAGATACAGACAATATTCTCTAATGATGACTAATATTCATTATAGCAGCAACAAGGCTACACCACTTACTTATAGTGAGATGAGGTAAGATCATGTTATATGTTATAATTGATAACAACAACAAAAAGAATAAAAACAGTAATGATAATATTGATAATAATGGTGTAATGATTTTTTCTATTGACTCACCACGTCTTCGTCACTCCACAGTTGAAGGGCTGCCATGACAGCTGACATGTTTGTCTCCCTCTCTTCTTCGTAATCATCCTGAAGGCACAATACACCGAGAAAATATTCATGACGTCTTGACCAAATTGACTCAATACAAACAATTGGATCGACAAGGTAAGACTGACGAAAAATAAGCCCCTTTCCTTACAAAATCTAACATGTAATGCTACTTAACCTTAGAAATCAAGAAAAGACAAGAGCTAAATGTGCATCTTAGGATAGATTTGTGGGCTTCTATAGGCCCAATTAGCGGGTAAACGCATTTAAAACTCAATATAAGTACAAGTCTAAGCCTAAGTCATAGCTCCATCAGGTGTTAGTTGGTCATATTGCAGGCTCCATGTTGAAAGCGAGGCTGAACTCCAACCAGGAATTTAGTGTTCCTATAAGGATATGTATGAGGCATGTGCCAATGCTTAGAGTGTGATAGGAACCAAAGAACCCACTGGTGGAAGTTGGCTGCATTACTATGCTATGTGTTGTCAAAGTTGGTGGATACCTCCCTCCCATTTTCAGGAAATTTGGGGAAAATACATGAATATCATTCCAAATATAAGTTTCACCTTAATAATGATATTTCCTAGCATGTAAGCAACTGCCAGTGCCTTGAATATCTCAGTACATATAGAATCTACCTAGAAGATCCACTTCCAACTATTGTTTTTTATTCTCTTTTAAGTGAAGCATATTACATTATGATTGAACCCCCAGTTTTAGGGGTAAGAATATGCCCATAAAGGAGTTCTTAAAAATAGACCTGTGACTCAACCCCCCCCCCCCCCCCAACTTAAATCTCTTTTTTAAAATCTATGTCAAAATTCTGAATATCAAAACTGTCAGATATTGAATGGCCACAAGACTTTCTGCCAAAATAGAAATCAAATTCCTATCTCTACTCAGTAAGCTATAAAAAGCAAATATTGTGGTCAGGTCACCTAGTGACTCTACAAGTAGGTGTTATACAGTACGTTATAGCCATAACCTTTAAGACCCAGTAGAAAAGAAAGTAGAAAATTTGTTTAGTACAACTTCACCTTTAGGATTGTGAAGATACAAGAAAGTATTTAGTTTGTTTAGTGTTTCGCTACTGATAGTTGCACTCATTTTCTAAACTTTCAGCTTTTCTCTCTCTTTATTCCCTTTGTTAAATCAGCGAATGTAGCCAAAGTATTTTCGTTGGTCGAATCAAATACCTGTGTATTTTTCACCAGATCCCGGTAGACATTGAAGCAAGAGTTGTATTCTTCAAGTCTGTAGAGCTGCAGAAACAAATAATATTCAATAGTCACATATGACTTGAAAATGTCTACAATTTGCCGAAACATTGTATAAAGTTTTTTTATACAAAATAAAGCCATCATTTAAAACGGAATTGGGCAGCTGTTGAGCTGTACTTGTAAACCATCTGGAATGGTAATTATTATTACCATGTGCTTTTTTTTCTGATGGGACTAGTTGCATCCTCCCTTGCCTCGTCCTAAACAATCTCTACATGAATGTCAGTCTGATTGGCATAGAAACGCCTTTATGATAGCAAATACATAATTCGGAAGCAAACCCTTACTTTCTGATTTTTTCGTCTGAAAATAGTACCATGGACTTCCAGGAAATAAAAGCACCAATTGCAAAGACAGAGACAAAATATATCGTGAAAGGTGACGAGGCGACGTCCTTCCCGTTCAGCGATGCTACCCAGAATGGTAGTTTTAGAACTGCACGTAACTACCGTAACCATGGTGCGTTATCCGGTATGACATCACTTTAAGATATCATCACCGGTCTCCCCAGCGTCCTATCGGGAGTCCATAGTGACTGGTAACTAGTACAAAACTGTTGTTGATTTACAATGTAACTAAACAGTAATCAAGAGTTAGGGAAATAATCCTACTCAGCGAACAGTTAATTCCTCGCAATCATTGGCACATCAGGCATCGTGTAGTGCTTAAAGTGGGTTCTCAAGTTGATCAGAAAAATCAGACAACATATATTGTCACTTACAACTTGGCCAAGCAGCTCGTTCTCCCGGTCACTTGGGTTGGTCAAAGCCTGCAGTGTTTTCAGCGCGTCCCTCGTTCGGTTCAGGCGGTACTCGGCGTAAGCCTTCTCAAAAGTCAGCGACCTAAAATTAGAAAATCTCGTCTGTTAAGTGATTCCATTTGAAATTCGACTAGACTAACTTCTCATGATTGTTAAATGACAAGCCATTGAATATGTCACTACCGAATCGGTTGCAGCCTAGTGACTTGAACTCCAGTGGAAGAACTGCCCAAGTGGCAGAACTGGTGGAATAAATAATCAAAAAAAAAAAAAAAAATGTACATATAGGGATGTCAATTGGGGTTAGGAAAAAATATATGGACATATTTTCCATGTGGAATTTTTGGCCTCAAAGCACCTCAGAAAACATGGAAGACACAACAATGTTGGCCATGGAATCGGGTTGAGGGTGTCTGTAGTCAGACATGGCTGACCCTCGATTCCTGTTGAAAACATCGTGAAGCAGTTTGGGTTGTGAACCATAACTAAGGTGTCTGGAGAGGCGCAAAACAGTGCGAATGAGGCGCAATCTAATCTAGCTTTGTTTTATACAGAATAAATCATTTTATGAATTAGAAAAGAGAACAAGGAATTCCATGGAAAAGTTGAAAACTGACATCCATATAACATGTAAAAGACCTCTATGAGCCAGACTCAAGATTTCTACCTACTCAGACAGTTTGGGGTTCTTGTTGATGTGGTTTAAGGCGTCATCAAATCGGCCGAGCTGCAGCAGGCAGACGATCTTACAATGAAACGCCTTCTCATCTTCGTGGGCATCTTGAAGTACTGTACAAAATTATATATTTTAGTCAAATATTCAACTTAAACAAAACTAAGCTCTGGAAAACATTGATACTTGTTCTAGTATATACTTTATATGTATAAAACAGAATTATAATAAAGTACACATATACCAATTGCTTTTCATGTTGATACTAGACACAAAACTGTATTTAGAGGTAGTTTTCCAGTGGAGCTTCACTCAAGTCCAGCCAGTTTGCTCAGTCTTTCTTGCTGGCTCCCTTGCTGCACAGTACCTCGCATGTTGACATAGAACAGCTCTTCACCCTTCAATGGAGATGAGGGGTGAATACTAACCTAAAAATAAGCACCAGCCCTGTTGCAGTATTGGGTTACGATACACCCAGAAGCAGTGACTGTGCATTGAACTCAAGCTAAACCACTCTTACCATTTTGGTTTTAGGCAGGATATCAGTTAGATAGGGCTGAAACTTTTCGAATTACAGAATATCCAAGATAGAGAATGTAAACAGAGCTTATTCCCAGCTGGGATCATTTGATAACCAACTTAAGAATTTGCTACTTCCAGAAGCCCAATTAATTTGACACATTTCAATGCTTTTTCAGTTACCCCAAATGATGCAGGGTGGCGCCATGATCATTGTTTTCATTAAGTTTGACATGTTAGGTCTTTTTTCGGAATTTTTTTTATATATTTTACATGTAAAGGTAGTAAAGGTACATGAGCACACACTGACATTGGCAAAATACCTATGGACAGGGAAGCATGTTTTTTTTCTTGCTTGAAAGGGATACGAGTACCCTCTGACTTAATGTAAGCAGAGTTCCTAGGTCTAGGCTACATTGGTTCATAGGAAAAGTATTCACCTCTCATCTCTTTTGAGGGTTACCAGTCAAAGTACCACCCTGAGTCAAAGTACCACCTAAATCGAAGTCAAAGTACCACCCTGTGGGTTGTGTAGATGTGTGCAGTTCTCAGCTAATTCAAGCTTTACAGATTATTAAAACTAATAAAAGCATGTTGTAATCTATATTCATGCCCTAAAAACTTTCGCGCAAAACTCAGTGGCCATAGTGTAACTTTCTGTCACTTTCGGAGCTTCGCTAAATATAGAGATGCAGCTTATTGCCCAATAGAAGACAATACACACGAAAAAGAGTCTGTGCTTTGCCAGTCCAAGCTACGGGCACTATATTTAATGTACATATATAATAGCAAGTAAAGAAATGTTTCATCTAATATCTAATGTTTTATTTATTGTATTTTAAGCGAGTATATAAATACTACTGTACTGAGACAAATAATAGCCATTTCAGTTACACCAGGTACACTCACGCTCAGTAGAATGTCACAGGGTGTTAGCAACACTGGCCGCACCACCGCTGTGAGGTGTGAAAGCGGCCGTCCGTCTGGCCCCGGCAAGCTAGGGTGGTACTTTGACTCAGGGTGGTACTTTGACTGGTCCCCTTTTGAGGGGTGAACAGCTGTTCTATGTCAGCAGGCGAGGTGCCGCGTAAGGGAACCAGCGAGAAAGAATATGGCTGGCTTTGAGAAGCAGGGAAACTCCACTGGAAAAACTACCTCTAAATGCACAGTTATAAACTACGAGCACACTGTCTAGTAGCTCTACAAAAACAAATTGGTATATGTTTATTGATTATATATTTGTTTCATACATGTACTAAAGTCCTCGCAACAACAAAGACGATCTCTACTAATCAGCATGGAAAACAAACCGGCCATAGACCCTATTGAGGTATCCCAGAATTCAGTCTGTTTACAGGTCCCGGTGTGCACTGATTACCGACGTTAGACCCTTGACCCGTAACCCACAATCATTGCTTTTTAACGGTTTTTATAAATGTTCAAATGGGAAATCCGATGTCAGAAATGGAAATTTCAGCTATTTCTACATGTGTACCCGAAATTATATTCAGGTTACTCAAATATAAGTGGGAAAACTGTGGTTCATGTGATCGTAGTGTGCCCAGCCACTCGCGGGCGGAACTTGTGTTTACCCTAGGCGATAATCGGGAGACGAGTAACCTCTGGAGGGCGTATAGGAATTAGGTTCGGAAAAATCTCAAAGTTTGGAGTACAACCGTAACAACGTATATAGGGACTGACCGCAGAAACAACGTTTTATCCTACCCGTAATATAAAATCCCATAGGCTTAACATTGAGATTCCGTATGCCACGCTGACTGGCATACGGACGTTTGTATGCTACTAGGGGCATACGGAATTTTGATGATTTTCATTCATGATTTTGATATTAAAATATTGTAGAGAGGGGTAGGATAAAATCAAAACCTGATTCGTTTTAATCTTGGCTTCCGTATGCCACTCCTGGAGTTTGGTTCCGGATACCACTCGGCACCACCTCGTGATATCACTACGCCAAACTCCAGTCGTGGCATACGGGAGCCAAGATTAAAACTCATCCGGTTTTACGATAGTACTAGAAATCTAGATCTAGATGTAGTAGATCTACGTATAGATATTAGGATTAGTATTAGATGTGATATGCACATGCTATGACTAATTCAGTAACTTGTTTAAGTCCGAATACACTCTCAAGTTCTATCATTATTCGATATTCTACAAACCATTGAGGTAGAGATATCAGATTTGTTCCTTGGAAATTGAATTATTATGTGGAGCGACACATACGAAGCATTTATTCAAAGGATTTTAGGCTCTTTGCGGGAGTGAGCGATAATAAAGCTATTCGCGACTCCCATATGTCAAGTTTGATTAACAGAAATTCATAACGGTACTTTGGTAAGTATAAGCACATCAACTTACTTTTGTTTGCAACTTTAAGCGCACGGGTATATTCTCCTTGCTGTCCAAACTTGTTAAGCTCAGAAAAGAGGTTTGTTAAATTATTCTGTGACTGAGACATTTTGGCCGCAACACGCCACGAAAGCACCACAGAGTACTAGCTAGGCCCTAATCTGGTTCCTCGCGAAGATACACTAGTTCCACGGTTATCCGCTAGAAGGGACCACCAGAGGGACCACCGAACCCCCTTGACTTCAATGGCAATGATGTTTACATTTATCAGACCTCTTCGACAAGTATACAATGCCTCCAGATCACCCATGGTGAACGCAACTGCCCATGCATTGTGCAAACGAAGAATGTCATGTGCCAAATGGGGCCTGCAAAAGGTATAGTCTAACACTCATTGTATTATCGCTCACGTAAATACCAGATGTCACGTTCACTCAGTTACTGTACAGTGTACAGTGTACGGTAACTTGTAAGTGTATTAAACAACAGCAAATATACTCATATTTTTCCTATCTACGAGTATTGTGAATCAATAAATAAACTTACAAACTGGTTTTTGCACATCTTTAGCTATCGATTGATCTTTATTTTAAGTTCCTATGTCAATTCTTCACAGCATTCTGTATTCAGTGTCTATTTTAAGACTACCGGTATTAAGTATAACATAAAAAGAAAAATATGACAAAACACTTCTCGGCACACTGCTAAGAAAGAAATCCTGGCCTTCCTCAGGGAAACCAGGATCATCGCAAAACTATAAAAAGTATACAAGAGGAGAAAGTTCAATCAGAACTCGCCTTGCTCCTCCAAGGAGCACTTGGAAATCATTGGAGAATTCCATGGTTGCAAAGACTTCAAATAATGAGGAAGACTGGAAAGGACCTGCAATGTTGACGGGACATAAAATCATTCAAACAAACAAATACCATCTGCTCCGCGTTATTAATTATGGTTCACAACCCAAACGTATTGATAAAACAGCAAAGTGTGGGTCAGATATGTCTTACTACATTTTTATTAGAATTATCACATATATTTGATATCAGAGCTAAAATAAATCAATTACATCGAATTGCACGTCTCGCCTAATATTGAAGAGAAGAATGGAGAAAATGCTAACTCAGTAATTGGTCACATTACAGACAACCTGGTCGCGTTGGAGAGTGACACATCAAGGACTCCCAGCAATAGGGACAACCCAAACCTCAGTCAAACCTCAGTCAAACCTTGTAGGCCTACAGGGCCCAGTGAGGCAGGCCAGCGATTTCACAGGGGCACCCCCAACCCATGACGAAGAGTGAGTATACAAAAAACATCACAAAACAACTTTGGTTCAAGATGAGAATACATTAAAAAGTATCACGCAAAAACAGACTATGACATAAATACAATACCCCCACCAAAAGTAGAAACCAAAAAAAAGAAAAGAACAACAGAATTCAATAGAATTATAGTCAAATGATGCAGCGGAGATTTCTATGAATAATGTTAAAGGAAAGTAACATTATCCGAGATTTATAAATAAGCTACATTCTAGATTTAAAAAACACATTCTAGATGGAAAAATAAAGAAAAGGTCGTCCCTAAATATGATTTTTTGTCCATATCCCAACGAGAGTGTCTTCACTATAATCTTGCATTGCCGTTTTAAGAACAATTATTCATAATACCGTCGCATAATGGTATGGATAGTCGTCCTGATTATAGTGCTGCTGTTAGATTACTTTTTACTGAGTCATTTTGTCTCGAGCAGATGTGAGCTGAACGAAGTCGAATATGAGGATGTGTGTGAAGAGACACTGGACTCCCTCGCCGAAGTCTTTGAGGAGCTCGCTGATAGTGATCTGGGCAGCAGTGATTTCGACGTGGAGTTAGCTGTGAGTACAAATACATATAAAAATTATATGCCTGTTTTCCAATTTTCTATGTAAACCTTTTCGTTTTAATTTCCAGTTTACAAACTTATTTCTTTTGGTATAATCTGATCCCTGAAGAAGGTATTAAAAATACCGAAACATGTCGGAATATACACCAAACTTTGATGCTTCCTTATAATTTCATTCAAGAAGACCAGTCAAGTTCGGTTTTGAGGGTATATCTTGTTTATTTCAATTTCTTTTGGTATAAACAAAAAGAGTTAAAATTAAGCCTTATTCATATCAATAAAATAGTAATTTGAAGCTCCCCACAGACACCCTCAGCCCAAATCCATGACAACAATGATGTGTTTTCCATGATTTGTTCAGTCTCTCTGCAGCAGTAAATTCCACATGAAAAATGTTTCCGCTTTTCCCCCGGACCCCAACTGACATCCTTGATTGATAGAGCCCTGGTTGTTTACTGGGAGCTTCAACTGGTAGAAATCTGTATATATTTGTTTCATCAAGTAACGTTGGTAAGACGTCAAAATTTAGTCATTTTCCTTTAATCTAATTATTGAATTCATGGTATTTACCATATCGTGGACTATTCTTTAAGAAACAGTATCAGGGCAGTTTAGAAATTGCAATATTCTTTTCTCTCTGACATTTCTAATAATTTAGATCAATCTAATGACTTGACGAAATTAGAGGTCAAATTGGCTTATCAATAGCAGCCCTACAGTTGAAATAATGAATATAGTAGGCTACCATGAATTATGTCTTTAAAAAGATAGTATTATTTTCTTCCTATTCAGAGCGGCGTTTTGACGGTTAAACTTTCTCAGCACGGAACCTACGTCATTAACAAACAAACACCAAACAGACAGATCTGGCTATCTTCTCCAGTCAGGTAAAAATCTATACGTGATGTCATGTCAGAAAATAGTTAGTAGAAACTGAACGAGAGTTAGCACTGTTAGTTTTTATGCCACGATGGTCAAGTCGTGTATTTATGCGTGAAGCGATAGCCAAGCATAGTGAGTAGCCAACCTCACCAAGGCAGTATAAAAACTAACAATGCTACCGCGAGTTCGGTTTAGTATTCATCCTACCCGTCTCCATAATTTAAGAATGGGTTGGCATGTTACGTATGTAACAGACTCCATCATTGCTGCTCCTGACCCGACCCCTGTGTCTACCTCTGTTCTGATAACCTACACCTACCCCACCTATATTCAACAATCCCCTCACATTTACGTCCCATCAATCCCCATACTTTCTTCCTCTTCTCAACCTCAATCAACGCACATCGATCCATACATCCTATAATTCTTGTTCTCTTGACTATTCCTATATACCAACTCTACTTAACGCTACTTCACACCATAACATAGTTTGGCACAGAAGATATGCCTAGATGTAAAAGCTGGACCCGCACGGGCTGTATAATTTGAGGATTGATGCAGATTAGAAGAAAACAAAAACAAAATGAGTCTGCCCATGAAAAGAGCGCGAAGCAGACAGTATGGATCACCAGTCGCCAATACCAGTGCCCCTCCACCCTCACCCTCCCCCTCCCCTCGCCCTCCTCCTACCCCCTACCCCCATAACTTTTTTTTCAATTTTTAATGTTGAAAATTTCTGTGTCATAGTGTGTCGGAACGCTTGTCGTAGTGTGTTGGGGGAGCAGTGGGTCCAAGGCCTTATATGTTTTTGAAGCAAGACCTCGCATACTAACAGACCTCTCCATATTCTGTTTTCTCAGCGGCCCTAAGCGGTACGACTTCCGTTCTGGGGTGTGGATCTACAAACATGACGGAGTCACCCTCCACAAACTCATCTCTGACGAACTCACGCAGGCCTTCGGAAAAAACATTGACTTCTCCTCCTGTGCCTATGCTACACCAGAGCCTTCATGATGAAACCTTGTCAGAAGCCTAGTTTAACATGTGGAAGCTTTTATAGAATGCCGAAGACTTGTGACTGATTGACATAGATTCCCGACAGGTGGCGATTTTGTTTTTTCATTTTTGGAAAGCGAATGGGTCTTCTTAAGTGATCATTATGCATACGTCTAACAGTCCTGAGCATGTTTTACTCGGTCTCGAAATGTCCAGTCATTTTTCCCACTTTACTTTTTACCTTGAGTCTGTCAGGCACTCTATCGGGTGCCTAATTATACCTGTCGAAGCCTTCATGAAATGGGCTGATGACTCAATGTACAATTTATGACTGGTCAAGTTATTCAGATTTCTCGAGATATGATTTAGTTAGACCCAGTTAGCTTGTAAATTGATGTCCTGATTGTCTTTGCTCGATGTAGCAGATATAGTACCTAAGCAATAAATTGTTAAGCGCTGAAGTCTTGCGGATGACATTGTTATTTTAGATTAGCAGTAAGGAAGTGCTTATATTGTGGCGCATAGCCTCCCCTATATGAACGCCGCCATTAGCCCACGACGCTGAACATGTGGCACCCCTGAGTGGTTTACTCTACATTATCAATGGATAGAGTAGCGCCCTAGATTGGCCACCACCTCTGCCTCCACTCTGACTCTAAGAGGTTGGTGGAGTCTGGTCCCGATCTGACCCATGGTCGGTAGGTAGGTATCTCAAAGTAAAGTATGGTTTTAAATATGGATTTAAAACTTGCTACAAAATGTTCTTGGCTTAGCAGATTTATAACAAAGTCTAGCTTCATGGTGATTCTATTCGAGATACACACAAAACAAAATGAGAACATTATAAAGGGACTTTGAGAGTATGGAATGGCAAGTTGATTCTGGTCACACCTGAATGCACCTTACAGGTCTAGGATTCACTCCCATGACTGAAATTCTTTCTATAGCAGTAAGAATCGCATCAGGGAGAGTATCAGTCAAGTCAGCCGTGGATCAGACTACACCATCGCTAATGTAGTGTTACTAGCGTTTGCTCTGGTGACCAGTATATAACCGGTTCAACTGGTGGCGTCATCTCATACTAGAAGTCCCGTGAATCCCCGCGATGGACGGCCAGGGAAGTGCGGTATGGTTTGTGTCGTATGGATGAAAAGGAATAAGTTACTCATAAATAATGTAGTGCTGAGCAGTGTTTTTACACCCCACTCAAAGGGATGCAAGTATTGAGATAGCAAATGTTCATTTACAGTGATAACAATTCCGCCATATATAGAAGTAGTCTCACCTCTATCAAGAGCACAGTGTTCTGTAAATAACTGTGGCTTATGAAATGCTGAGTCCTGTTATTGTGCATGCGGGATGGTTTACTTTCTCTCGCCGGCGAAATAGTGAAATAAATGGAAATTACCTAGAGTAAATTTTGTATTGAATATTTACATGTAGTGAATCATAGTTACATGATGATAATTAATGATTCTAAGTTGACAAATTTCGCATATTAAATGTAATAATACCGATTTTCAGCGTCTGATTAACACTCTTCGAGAATAGATTGACTGACTGACCCCATGCACATGCACATGTATGCGGAGCTGTATATTTCCACCGTAAGGCCCCAGATCTTCGCATGATTCTCACCTTCCTGAGCATAGTTTACTGTCCGACACTGTCCATCCATTTACCCATCTAAATTTCTAATTGTTTTCGTAATCATGACTTGCATCACAGCGTTCAGCTTGCTATTTATTCTAGCTGCGGACCTCAGCTGTTATATCTGGTCAGAATACAGGACTGTACATGGGAAGGTACCTTAACATGTGGATACTTTCAAACACAAAGTGCTGAATCATCAAGGAAATATAGAAATCTACAATGATGAAAACTGGGGGCTGTGACGATAGGCCAGCTAGGCCAATAGTTGACTGGACACTATTCTTGCAGTGATATCCTAAAAACTTTATAGAAAATCCTGCCTTATGGCTTGCCTATGTATTTGTGTTTCATGTTGTGATTATAGATTTTAATGTCAAATAACATAATTGGGAATTCCTTTGAAATTCCTGAGCCTTAGATATATAAGATGATCATTTTGTCAATGTTTATTTCGAAGTATGGAATGAGTATGAGTATGCTGGTCCACTTTAAGAGTACATCAATCAGAATTGATAATTGGTACGACTTCGAATTGGATACATTGACCAATATATGAAAATAAAAATGCTTATAGATGCCCCAGATGATAACGACAGTTTAAGATGATACGGATGTCATTCTTTATTAATCTTCGGTACGTTCGACATAGACATCGTCAAATCTGCAATCAGTATATATATATAAGTTCAGATAATTAGTTCAATTTCACACCTCGTAGGTTTACAGATTTGACACTTGCTTGACATTAGATAGTGTAATGGATAACACGGATGCCAAAGTACAGATTGCTCTCGCATATAAAGTAGTTGGTTTTATTAACGTAAAGGGCTACACAGGCTGCCCAGCCAAGCGTTCAACGTAATTCCAGCAACAGGTCTGAGTCTAGGACAAGACTGGTTAGAAGGCAGACGTGCCTTGTTTATATACAGAACGGGTGACGTCAGCTCTCGGGCTCTCGCCCCCCCCGGGAGATTTGACGAGACCGACCCTCCCCCGCGGGGGAGCCCCCCCGCGGAGAGCTCCCCCGCGGAGAGGCTCCCCCGCGGGGGGGGGCCCCCCAGCGGGGGGCACCGATCCCGTCAACCTCCCCCGCGGGGGAGAGCTGACCCCACCCGTCCGCCACACTCTTCCCTCCTTTGAAAACTACACCCCGGCCTCTAGCCTTCCGGCCCGGGGTTGCCCAAAAGGGCTTAAAACGGATAACCACAATAACAAGTTTTTATACAAATTACTTTAACATTAACGCTTTAAAAGTTACAAATAACGCAGATCTTCGCTTCTGAGGGGGACCCTGGACAGCCTCACCCTTCTCCGACGGGCGTCCACTCTCTGCGGGGGAGTCGCTGGTTTTTTTCTGCGGGGGTCCTCACTCCGCGGGGGAGTCGTTCCGCGCCGGTTCTCCCTGCGGGGGTCCTCTCTCCGCGGGGGAGTCGTCCCGCACTGGTTCTCCCTGCGGGGGTCCCCTCTCCGCGGGGGATCGCTCCCACCCTGCCTCCTCCGTGAAACCACCCTGGCTTCCTGCGGGGAGCTCCACGCTGGCCCGGATCGTCCCTATGGCCGTTTCTGCAACACAACAAGGGGGGTCATGAGAATCTTACTCCGACTGTAATCGTCCCTCCTCACACCACCTCCCCCCTCCGTACTTTCCCCGTAGCCCTCTCGATCCTGTCTGTTCCCAACGATACGATACTTCCCCGTCCCTCACGGATAAAAAGGCCCGGGCGGGCCGCCTACTCTCCCCCCTGCGGTTCCCAGTACAGGGCTACCGCGGTCGGCCTCCTCGGTTCGCCCCCCCCCCTCAAGAAGCACGAAGGAAGGTTCCTCACCTTGTATGTTGTCCGCACCTCGTGGAAGACTTCGACCTCGCCTCCCCGGCGCGCCTCACACCACGTCGTCTGGCACCCTCCCT
Source organism: Alentia gelatinosa (assembly GCA_950022655.1). Taxonomy (NCBI): domain Eukaryota; kingdom Metazoa; phylum Annelida; class Polychaeta; order Phyllodocida; family Polynoidae; genus Alentia; species Alentia gelatinosa. The sequence goes on from OX465582.1 coordinate 70,814,578, forward strand.
CGACGACGTAGCCGTCCCCGGCATAGTCTCCCGGCGGCTCCCGGGCAGCCCATCGCTGGAGGCGGTCCTCGGGGGTGCCCATCCAGGGCAGGCGGACGTTGTCCGGCTCCTCATCCCCGCCGTTCGCCGGGATCAGCCTCACCGTCTTCACTGCTGTCACCGCGGGCGGCGGAGCGATGGGCGGCGGTCGGCCGGCGGGGGGGTCGGCGAGCGGGTCACAATGTTCCGCCTGTCCTGGGCTCGCGCCGGGGCCGGCCCCGGGCCCTGCCCCGAGCAGCTGGCCGTCGCCGCGGGGGGGGCTCCTGCGGCCGCAGGCACCACGTGCCGGGGGGACCTCCGCAGGCCGGGTCCCACGATGGGCAAGCAGGGGCTGGGACCGGGTCCGATCAGGGCGGACAGGCCCGATGGTGTCCACTGGGACGGTGTTTCCGGCGTTGGTAGCGCGGGCGACTCCCCGTCCAGCCCCCAACAGACTACCTCGGAGACCGGCTCCTTCCTCCGCCTCTTTGCCTCCGGGGTGCGGTGGACCACCCTGCGCGCCGTCCCCGGTCCCTCCATCAATTCCACCAGGACGTCGGTGGCGGCCACGGTTTCCTCCTCCTCCCCAATGCTGACGCCAGGGTCTGACAGGGTGGGGGTGGCTGGCACGGGGGTCGGGTCCCTCGCCGGCGAGCTGCGGCGCTTCGCCCCCAAATCGGGGTCTTTGTTCCTGTCCTTCTTCTTCTTCTTTTTCCTCTTAGGGGCCCCTTCGGCGGCCTCTCCCTCGCAGGGGACGTCCTCCACGCTGGGGGCTGCTTCTGCCTCCTTGTTGCCCGTGCCCTCGTCCCCCTTCGGGGGGAAAAACAGCTTGGTGGGGACCGGGATTTCGGTGGGGTTGGTGGCCCATCGATGCCGATGTCTCAGCAGGTGCGAGACGAAGTCCGACCGCCGTACCGCCTTGAAGCGCCTTCCACAGTCGGGGCATACCCATCCGTCGGTCCACTCGTCGTGGGACGCCGTGATGTGTCGTTTCAACCCGTCCGTCCTGACAAAACCCGCTCCGCACTCGTCACACACCCATCTCTTAGCCGTCGCCATTTTGTCTGCCTCGTCCTCCTTAGCACTCTCGCGGGGGACGCGAGGGCTCGCGAGATCTCGCCGTATCACGCGCTCCTCGCGAGACCTCTCGCCCTGACCTACTTACGGCCGGACTTGCACTCTCCGCGGGGGACGGCGTCTTGTCGCTGCCCCGCGGTGGCCGGCCGCCCCGGGGGTAGGCTTTGGGGCCGCGGGAGGCTCTTACCGGAGAGGCGGGGACGTTTCCCCGTGGGGACCTTCCTGACCTACGTGTCCCCTCAGGTTTGGTCACCGTACTCCTCGGTTTCCCCGGCTCCGCTCGGAAATCTGTGGTAGACTACGCGGGGGAGGTTCTCCCGCCGGTGTCCCGCGGGGGGTGGTTGCGCCGCGGGGAGGACCGGGGACTGCGCGTCGTTCTCCCCCGTGGGGGAGGCGACGGGGTCGGCCCCCGCGGGGAACTTCCCCGCCGAACTCGAGCGGACGACATCGCGTTCTTCTTCGCGCGTCGGAACGGGCGGAACGCCGGCTGTGCCCACCGCCCCTTCTTCCAGTCCGTACCCCTCACTTTTCCCCTGGCGGACCCTGGGCACCAGCCCCACCGTTTCTGACGTTTTTCACGAGGTGTGGGGGGGAACGGTTGCTCCCGCGGAAATAGCAGTCGGCTACGCGTTTAGCAGACGACTTCTCTGCCGCCATTGTTGTGCTGCTGTCACTCTCCGCTAGGTGGCAGAGGCGGTGCACTTCCTCCCTCGCTGGTGGCGCCCTCTTCAGCGCGTCATAGTGCACCACCCGCTTGGCCCGGGCCCGGGCGATTTCGTAGATGGGGCCCCCTATGGCCGCCGTGACGGTCCACGGGCCCGTCCAGTAACTTTGTAATTTGGGGGACACCCCCACCCGCCGACGGGGGTAAAAATAGTAGACCTGGGTACCCACCTCGATGGGATCTAGCTGCGCCCGGCGGTTTCGCCTCTGTCTAGCGACTGCAACACCCATTCCACGCCGAGCCCACGCATGTGCCGGGGCTAACTTCTCCTGGAGGAGGGAGACGTAGTCCTCTCCTTGCGGGAGGGGCTCCTCCTCCCCCGGGTAGAGACGGGCCAGGGGCAGGCACGTTTCCCTACCCAGCATCATCCCGTTGGGGGACACACCGGTGGACGAGTGTACAGAGGACCAGTACCCGGCCATCACAAACGGAAGGTGACCGTCCCAGTCCCGCTGGTCCTCGCTCACCACCATGGCCAACAGGTTCTCTATAGTCCTGTTGGCCCGTTCGACCATGCCGTCCGATTGCGGCCGGAAGGCACATGTCCTTGTCTGAGAGGCCCCCAACAGGGTGACCGTCTGCCGGAAGACAGCGCTCTGGAAGTTCCGACCCTGGTCAGAGTGCACTGTCACCGGAGGGCCCAACCGGCACACCCATGTCTCCACGAAGGCCCTCGCCACGGTAGAGGCCTCTTGATTGGGTAGGGGGATGGCCTCGGCCCACTTTGAAAAGTAGTCCATTATGACCAAGATGAAAAGGTTCCCCTTCCGCATCCGGGGGAGAGGGCCCATTACATCCATGGCCACCCTCTCCAGAGGCTCGCTAACAGAGACATGTCCCATCGGAGCTGTCCGCCGCGGGGGGTTCTTTCTCCGGAGACAAGCCGGGCAGGAGGCGCAATGGGCCGCAACCTCCCGGCGGAAATCCGGCCAGTAGTAGGCCCCCTGGCATCTCCTAATGGTTCGATTCTTTCCGAAGTGCCCTGACAACGGGGCTCCGTGTAGTTGGGCCAATACCTTCTCCCTCCAGTGACCGGGCACCGCCACCTGAAATAACCTCCCCCCGCCGGGGACGTGCCATTCCCTGCCGAGGAGCCCCTCCGGGATGGTAAGCCTCTCCCGCTGGGCCCACCAGCTCCTTCCTCCAGTGAGGGCGGAACGACCTCCTCCCCCCGCACCCATCGCTTAACCTGCCCAAGCACCGGGTCCTCCTCCTGCGCCTGAGCCCACTCCGCGGGGGTGGCCTCCTCCGCCGCCCCCTCCGCGGGGGGGGGGGGGGGGTGGGCGGCCGGTGGGGGGCTCCCCCCGGCCGCGAGGGGGGGGTCCCGCCGGTGGCGAGCTGCCTGCCGGGTATTGACCGCACAGTGACCGTCTCCCTCCTCGGGGTCCGGGAACGGGATCCGGGAGAGCCCGTCCGCATTTCCATGACAGCGTCCCGGCCTATGCTCGATCCGGAGATCGTAGCAGCCGATGATTTGTAGCCACCTAGCTACCTGCCCCACCGGGTCTTTAATACTGGTGAGCCACTTAAGAGCCGCATGATCCGTCCTTACCCTGATGGGCCTCCCCACCAGATAATGGCGGAACTTCTCCAACGAGAAGATAATGGCCAGCAACTCCCTACGTGTGACGCAGTACCGTCTCTCGGGCCGGGTCAGAGCCCTGCTGGCATACGCCAATACGCGCTCCTCCTCCCCCTGGACTTGTGACAGCACTGCACCCACTCCTGCGTCACTAGCATCGGTGTCCAAAATCAGCGGCCCCTCCTCCGTGGTGGGGGCCACTCCTGAACCGCGCGCACCTTTTCGGGGTCGGTGGCTAACCCCTCCCCTGAGACCACGTGTCCCAAAAACGCCACGGACCGGCGGGCCAGGCGGCACTTGCTGGGCTTGATCCGGAGGCCGGCCCCGGCGAGTCTCCGCAAGACGGCCCCCAGCCGGGTCAGATGCTCCTCAAAATCCCGGGCAAATATAATTACGTCATCCAGATACACCAGACACGACGTCCACTTTAGCCCCCGCAACGCTACCTCCATCAATCTCTCGAAGGTAGCTGGGGCATTGCATAGCCCAAATGGCATGACCCGGTACTGGAACAACCCCCGGTGCGTCGTGAAAGCAGTCTTGGGTGCGGCGCTAGCCGGCGCGGGGGCTGCCTCACCGGGCCCGCTCCCCCCGTCTCTATCTCGTGGACCACCAGATCGGTGTGCCCCATTTGGTTCTGATTGAGTTTAAAGGCCCCGGCTTCCTCCCGGAGGAGGGCAACCAGCTTCTCCCGCGCTCCGTCCTCCAGGTGTGCGGCCATCTCCTCTAAGATCCCCGCCTCCTCAGGCGCTAGGGACCCCTCCCCGGAGGCCACCGCCCGCACTTGCCCTTCCGTGGGATCCTCCCACTCCCCACAGGTCCCCAGGGTGGTACCCCTGTGGAGGACAACCGCGCTGCCCCCCGGGTTAAGGATCCTCACCGGGCAGCGCCCCCCCGCGGGGACACCAGGGCCCGACCCACCAGAAAAGGCCGATTCCCCTCCCCGGTTCCTTCCATCACGCCGTATTCCGCCCCGGCCCAGTCCAGCACCTCTCCCTCCACTATAGCTTCCGAGCTGGGACCCAGGACCGCTCCCCTGAGGGCCACTACTCGGCAGGCCCCGGGGGACTCCTCCTCCCACAGCAACCGGCAGCTGGCCACATCCACCATTGCCCCGCTACTTTTGAGGAAACAGGCGCCCAAAATGGCCTCGCTGCTGAGGTCCGCCACCTGCCATTCCACTAGGCCCTTCCACGCCCCGCAGTCCAACTGCGTGACAACCTGCCCCCGGACCTCTAAGGGGCGTCCATCGGCGCAGTACAGACGAGTGGGGGCCTCGCTCATGGCCTCCGGCCGTCCATGCTGATTCCACCAAGCCAGGGATAACAGGTTTACCGTGGCCCCCAGATCCGGCCCTCAACCTGCATCCCTGGGCCCCCGGGCTCCCTGCGCCCCTGCACCAGACCCCCACTTCGGCTGCCCTCCGCCTCGACCCTTGCTCCGCCGACAGCAAGGGTCTGCTTTAGTTTTCCGAGACGGGGCCCATCGCCGCTGGTCCCGCCCCTCCGCCGGGGGTTGGCACCCTCCGGGGGGGATCCTTTTGGGGGCAATCCCGCTTGAGGTGCTCCGTACTCCCACAACGGTAGCACTTACGTCTTACCGGGGTCGCGAGCTGGGCGCGGAGGGAGGCGAGCTCCTCCTTCAGGAGCTTCATCTCCTCCCCCATGGTAGCGCCGGTGCTCCGGACCCTCCCTGGGCCCCCCTTTTCCGATTTAAGATAAGCTTCCACCTCGAGGGCGGTGGAGACGGCCTCCTCCATCGAGCTGGGTTTCGACTGGAAGATCCAGTGTCGGAGGCGGCCGTCCCCCAGGCCCTCCACGAACCTATCCCGGCACATGGAGTCTATTGTTGATGCATCTGCTTCGGGGTACGCAAGGCGGGTAAGCCTCCATACTTCCTCGCCGAACAGTTGTAGGCCCTCCTCGGGACTACGTTCCTTCATGCGGAGCAGCGCCTTATACATCTCCGTCTGGTTTCTGGGCTGAAACCTCCGGAACAGGGCTGCTCGTAGTTGTCCATATCCCCCTGGCCCACTGGGATCGGCCCCCGTTAATACCCGGCGCGCCAGACCGGTGAGGCTGACCCCCAAGAAGGTTCCAGCCTGCTCCTCATTCCACCCGTTGGCGGCCACACAGAGGGTAAAGTGCGACAGATATTCTTCCAGGTTGGAAGTTCCGTCGAACTTCCCCGGGGTGACCACCGGCTTCGGCGCCACTGCCATCCTCTTCCGTGTCCCGGGTGCATCCCCCGCCTCTCCCGGCAGGCAGAACGCGCCCCAGCTCTGTTGTGGTGCCTCCCTCCCGGGGGTCCCCGACCACGGCCAGTTGGCTGCGAGTCTGGATTGGCCCGAGTCCCAGCCCGGGGCGGCCGCCGATGGGGAGCCTGCTTCCTTCCCTGAGGTTCTGCATTCCCATCCTTCGCCCTCCTTCCCCCGTCCCCGGGGCGTGGGGGGTTGGGGACCCCCTCCCGTCAGCGGTTTCCTCCCCCACATCCCCTGCTCCTGATCCAGTTCCCCCATGGGGTTGGTGTCCGGCCCCGCCCAAGGCCCACTCCTCCCGGTTGCCTCGGGGTCGATCCCCCGTGGGGCTGACCGGGGGACCCCGGTGGCCGGGGGTTCCCCCAGGGGGAGGGCCGGTCTCCGTCCGGGGGGTCGTCCCCCACCCCTGGTCGTCCCCCTCTCCCGCTTCCCGTGCCTGGTCATCTCCGCCCCCGCTTGTTATCGGCGTCCGGAACCGCCAGACAGCTAGGGGGCACACCCATCCCCCTCCCTCACGCCCAGCTTCAGCTGTGGGGTCGGCCTGCAGACCGCCCCCCCAGGGCCAGTTCCTCCAGGCCGTTGCCGCTCTTCCTTCCCTTTCCGGCGGAGTGGGTCCCCCGCGGGGCGGTCGTGCCGGCCAGAGTTCCTCCGGGTTTGGGTGGGGCATGCCTCCGGTCGGCCCCTCATTATCGCTCAAAGCCGACGTCCTAGGGGGCGCCTCCATGGCCGCCCCATCCTCCTCGCTGGTCCTCAGCAGCCCCGGGCGCCTCAGCAACAGTCCTTCCTCTGCAATCTCCACCAGGGATCCCCGGGCTCCCTCCTCTAGGTGCCGTTGCACCTCCGGGTTCAGGTCATCTAAACCGCTGCCACCAATGTAATGGATAACACGGATGCCAAAGTACAGATTGCTCTCGCATATAAAGTAGTTGGTTTTATTAACGTAAAGGGCTACACAGGCTGCCCAGCCAGGCGTTCAACGTAATTCCAGCAACAGGTCTGAGTCTAGGACAAGACTGGTTAGAAGGCAGACGTGCCTTGTTTATATACAGAACGGGTGACGTCAGCTCTCGGGCTCTCGCCCCCCCGGGGAGATTCGACAAGACCGACCCTCCCCCGCGGGGGAGCCCCCCCGCGGAGAGCCCCCCCCGCGGAGAGGCTTCCCCGCGGGGAGGCCCCCCCCGCAGGGGGCACCGATCCCGTCAACCTCCCCCACGGGGGAGAGCTGACCCCACCCGTCCGCCACAATAGTTATACAATTAATAAAGCAATATCAAATGATATACACTTATGTGAAACATAGTACCACAGTAAAGTTCCTTGGAAAACTATAGCAGTCATTAGACTCACATAAGACTGAATCTCCTTGACATATTCAAACACCAGTACTAAACTAGTCATACAGTGACTGAGTGTTAAACTAGTCATACAGTGAGTATTGGCCATACATCGACATGAACACATTAAGAAATACACATACACCAACTAGAAATACTCCACATATCAGACAAGTAAGTAGATGCACTAAATGAATAGAAACATAGTACATACATTCAACCACTAACCTGAAAGCATGGCACTCTCAAACAAAGGATTATGAAACAAGGTCAATACTGTGAGTAGCTCCCACTAAAATGTCTACAAAATCAGTATTTCTGTGCAATGCACATACCTCACACATAGGTACAGTAAATCTACATGTAAATGTCAACTTAAATTTACCTTGTGGCCTCTGTAAGTTACATCTGGACATCTATTTGGACTGATTTCTTCAGGAACCTTGTCCACTTCTGTGTTGCAGTTGTGCAATCCACATGATGCTAGTCTTGAACCCTCAGTTCTACTACAGATTATAGTTAGTCCACTAGGACATTATAAAACAATAAGTATAAACTTAATCTGTATGGTGATATCATGTTTAAATCAAATTATATTACATTTAGGTTTTATAAACACAATATCTTATTTAAAAGGTGGTAAACTTGATAAGTGTTTGGTTTGAGATTAACTGTTAGTACTCAAATATACACAAGGTGGCAGCAGAGTTCAATTCTGTTAGTACACAAAGTAGCCACCAGACTGCAGCACGGTTCTGGCATGGTTAAGTATGGGTGCTGCTACACTCCCACCAAAATTACGAATGAAAAATGTTCACATAAGATGACACATACATAGGTCAATAAAAAATCATGAGTAATTTTCAAAGTACAAACACCCATTACATTACACAGGTCAATGACAGGTCAGGTTGATAATGCAGGATATCAGGAGACAGCTCTTACGCTTTCTCAAGCAGGAGGACCAAGCTCTGTATTGGACGTTCAAGAACCAGGGGTTTGTCGAGTTGTTTCCCTTGGTTGTCTAGCTTCCTATTACTCATCTGTACCTTAGCACTCCTTACTAATCCATCTGGATTTAGTTTCACTTCAACTACTCTGGCTAGTTGCCACTCATTGCGAGGTAAGTTTGTGTCCTTCACAATCACTACATCATCAACTTGCAGATTTCTTCTTGGAGTGTGCCATTTCTGCCTTCTATTGATGTTTGACAGATACTCTCTTTTCCAGCGATTCCAAAACTGGTCAGCAAGGAACTGAACCCTTCTCCAGCGTTTCCTGGTGTAGACATCCTCCCTTACAAATCTACCAGGTGGAGGCAGTGGAACCTTACATTTCATTGTCAGTAGATGGTTTGGTGTTAAGGGCTCTGGGCTTTTTGGATCATTGATGTTATCAGTAGTCAGTGGGCGACTATTGACAATGGCCATTGCCTCATAAAGGAATGTACGAAAAGAGGCATCATCGAGGCGGCCAGGGAATTCAGAGATGATGGATGACAGCACACTTCTGACAGTTCTGATCTGTCGCTCCCACACTTCACCAGCATGACTTGAGTGGGGAGCATTCATGACAAAGTCACACTGCTGTCCTGCCATGAATGACTTGATCCTCTCAGCATCCAGATCTGCTATTGCATTTCTCAATTCATTTCTTGCTCCAACAAAGTTAGTGCCCTGATCGGAACGAAGTTGTTGTACTGGACCTCTAATGGCAATGAGGCATTGTAAAGCTGGTGGTAATGGCTGCCAACCGGTAAAGACGCTGTGCGGACGGGGGAGAGATCAACCCACCTGAATATGGTCTGAATCTGGAAATATGGTAACGAATCGTGAACAACTAACAAGGTAATGTCTTGAACTATTAGGATACTGAACCTTTTGTTTGGATGACTGTTCTCGACCGAGATATGACCGGATTTGTGAACGACTATTTGATGCTAGCTAGAAACCGACAGCGCGAATCGATCAAATCCCCCCATATCGCTCAGTATAGGAATGTCTGTCCAGGCCATTGAGTACACTAAGCGTCAGCGGATTAAGTCCGATAGTCCAATAGAAAGAGATGATACTTCTGCTAACTTGGCCAAGGAGAATTACCGCAAGAAAACTAAACTAGTCTCTAAACTTGACATCAATGTTCTCACGGTACAAAGCACTGACACGGTAACAATGACGGGAGTTGCGGGTGGTCAAAGCGCAGACGCTCAGAGTAGCCAAATTACACCAACCCAAGACCCAAATGACACTAATGCAAAACTGCAATACATGATGAACATGATGTCACATTTACCCACCAAGAGTGATATTGATAGCCTACCGACAAAAACAGATCTAGACGAACGTATCACTGTGTCTGAGCAAGCTAGTAAATTAGATGTTATTGAGATACAAAAGGAACTAGCCGAGCTAAAGAGTGAATTGTCTACAACATGTGATAAATTAAATGCAAAACACACGAAGCTTGAGAAGCGAGTAGATGTAGTTGAAGATACCTTGCAACAAAGTAAAATATATGGGAGCTACCTCACTTTTGTCACTCAATGCGCATTTCCCCAAATTACCGAGTACTTATTCGTATGCCACTACTAGTGGCAGTATGGATAGTATCAATGTTAGAAACCAAGTAAGGGATAAAAACGCAGTAATCTTTGGTCATCCAGAGGACGAAGGTGACGACCTACATGAATTATTACACATGGTATGTAATGCTATTGGGGTAACGATCCCTAAACAGGAGGTTATCAGTGTAGATCGACTAAAACGAAACAAAGCACGGCCAGTGGTAAGTGACAACAACTCGGGCTCAAGCCGACCGCCGCCAATACTGATTGGATTCGCCTCACAAAGTACTCGTGACCTGTTCCTAGCGTCGGCCCATCGCTTGAGAACAACATCTCTATCGTACTTGTCAGTAGCACCTGACGAGCCTATTGAGAGTAGACGCCGAAGGGGTATTCTTCGTATGGTTAGGGGGTACCAAAGGCGTATTGGTAATGACGCTGTACTAGAGAATGACTGCCTCATAATCAGTGGTAGTGTCTACACGCTAGACGACGCTGACAAGTTACCGGCCAACGTCCTTCCACCTGATTACATAAACCGGCGTTCGGGAAAGCCCGAAAGTAAAACACCTGAGCCAGTCAGTATCGAAATGGTGGACACCGAACCTGTGGACCAGGTAGTGGGTAGAGTAGACACCCCTGACCTACCGCCCCCCCTTGAGGACGTACAAGTGCAAGTAGAGAACGGCGACACGACTAACCCAGCCGCAGTGGGTCAAACGGGTGCGAAACCTGAATGTATCCAACATACTAAGATAGGCCTTGTATTCGCAGGTAAAAGTGCCTACTTAAGTAATTTGTTTCCATGTGACCTAGACTACCATGTACGAGTGGGCACGGTAGACCATGTGTATCACTTCAACAGTGCAGAACAATGCTACCAGATGCACAAAGCCTTATATCATAAGGACGAAGTAAAAGCGGCTGAAATATACGATAGTCAGGATCTCTTTGAAATAAAAAGAATTGGGAAATCGATCAATGTCGACGTTTCATCCACATGGAATGAGGTAAAAAGGGCGAAACTTGAGGACACAATTTTCCAAAAATTCGCACAGAATGAAAATCTCGGCCGACGTCTGATAGGTACCAAACCAGTCGAGCTAGTTGAGGGCACATCTAATCTATTCTTGGGATGCGGTCTGACGTATGAAAGAGCTCAGGTGGCTGAAAGCTATCCAGGTGCCAATGTATGTGGCCAGGCACTAGAAAAGGTGCGTGCAGCACTCGCGGAAGTCACTGTACAGCAAAGCGCAGAATAGTTTGGACTGAAATCGGATCCCATAGTCTACCTCAGAAAATGTCCGCCTTGATACTCGGAGATTCCCGCATTGCAGGGATCCTGCATATCCTAAGAGACGATAGCAATGTTATCGATGCATTGAGTTTCGGTGGGGCAACCATTGAGCAGATAGCTCTTTATGGACTGAAAATGGTTCCCTGTGTGCAGTCTCAACTACGATTTGTAATCATATGTGGCGGGATATGTAGTGCAACGCGCAAGGACAGACACACCAAGCACATCACCCCACGCTACAACGACACAGAAGAGTTTGTCGAACAGCTGAGTCACACCCTAGATAGCATAGACCAGATGTACCGCAATACCGTAGGCAATTCCATACACGTATGCTATGGAACTTTCTTCGGGATCAAGCTTTCTCGTTATGATCCAACCCAAACCGACCTGAACGAGCAAGTTATCATTGACAAGATGTGTATGCTGGCCAATACTGAAATTATTCGACATAATCAGAGGAATAATCTAGCAACCGTCCACATTGCCACCCTAGTCTATCCAAAGCACAGTGATACCAAGAAGCTCTCCATCCTATATCACAAGCTCTGGGACGGATGTCACTTAGCAGTTACCTGGCAGCAGAAGCTGACGAAGATCATCTTGCGCTCGGTACATGGATGCATCACCAACTGGCCTTTCTAATTGGGCTTATACATCAAGATAGACTGATATATCATATTCTACATTGATATTTGTTGTCCGCAGGCCGTAAGGCAGTGAGACCAGTATAACATGCATGAGTTTACGTCGTATTGTTTGTAGTATAAGTCTATAGGCAGGCCGTAAGGTAAGCCTATAAACGGGTCAGTAATGGGAACAAGACACCGGCACCATACTGTACTAAGTGTATGGCTTCGAACATATCTATGACGGGTAGAGCAGGCCGTAAGGTACGCCTACTGTTATGTTATATGTTATAATGATATTCTCATATATAGGGACTCAAACCGGTTGGGCCCTATATACCACGTTCCCTTATCATACAAAGACTGGTCAAAGACTGCTTGATCCAACTCGATAAAGCGGACTGTAATAGTTAAGGCTTCTCTGAAAATAACCACGATGTATAAATGATCATGTACCTCAGATACGATAAGGCCGCAAGGCATATCGGCTTATGACAAGGATAGTAAAGTGTGAAATATATGTATCTCACTCACACTGATTATGTTGCTGAAACCTTACTTATACTGACTGTGTTGCTGAAGTCTCATAGTACTGTGATGATGGTTTGCCTATTGATATCAAGTTAAATTATTATTATTTTTATTTTTATTATCTAAACTTTTGGGTAAATAAAGATACCACATATGTTAGCCAACCACTTGTATCCTTTACTACTTAGGTAATATGAGTACTATTCGTAAGCTTCGTGAGGCCGTAAGGCACATTGAGCCGATGATAGTTGCTTTTGGGTTTTTTTGGTAGTAAAAAGCATAAAACCTGTAGATTAGAGGATGAGGAGACACTGATGTACCTATCCCCAAAGGGGGTAACTCTAGACTTGTAAACAATTGGCGACCGATTACACTTTTACCCTCGCCCTCAAACGTTCTCGAAAAGCTAGTATACAGCTATGTTTACGAAAAACTAGAAGAAGGTAGTATCATCAGTAGTAAGCAATTCGGCTTCAGACGTAAATTTGGTACTTCAGATGCAGTGTTCAAGTTAGTTTCGGATCTATACGATAGAAGGAATGAAGGGAAAGTAACATCAATGTGCTTTGTGGATCTCCGCAAGGCCTTTGATGCCGTGCCACATGATCTAATGGTTGCCACTCTCAATAACACCGTAGCTCTACCAAGAAATCTTATTAATTGGGTAGGAAGTTTTCTCCAGAATCGGAAACAGAGAACTGCTGTCAATGGAAAGGTGTCAGAGGAAATGAATGTGAACTACAGCGTGCCCCAAGGCTCGGTCTTGGGGCTGCTGTTCTTCATCATATACGTGAACCAGATGTGTGACGGCATCATCGGCACTGAGGCAATATCCAATATGCAGACGACTTAGTTTTGTATAGTTCTAGTCATAACGGAGAGGACGCGAAACAACTACTGCAGGATGCCCTAAATGTAGTTGTGACTTGGTGCGTAACCCATGGTATGACTGTTAACGCGTCCAAAACGCAGACCTGTTGGAGTGCCTCCACCCGAAGATATCCGCATCTACCAAAGCTTGATCTGTCATGTGGCGGAGCCACGTTAACTGAAGTAAGACACTACCTCTACTTGGGAGTCATGATAGACGGGTTCCTAAATTTCAACCATCATATTCGAAATATGATCAAAAATTGTAATGCACGTGTGTTCAAGTTGCAGAAAATTAGAAGTTGTCTAACTGAAGCGGTGGCTCTAAAAATCTACAAAGTGGTAATTAGACCTGTCCTTGAATATTGCAGTTACCTAGTCGATGGTGCTACAAAGAAGGACATTGGTTCTCTCCAACTGGTGCAGAACAGGGCCCTGCGTGTGGTGTTGAACGAAAAGTGGAGAAGAATGTGACAACAGACCTTCATGCCATGCTCAAGATTGACTTTCTGCAGGCACGTCGTAGCATGCAGCTAATCAAACAAATGTACAAGCTATCAGCTAATGCTGCCTTGCTTGAAAGCTCTCGACGAATAACGCGCAGCTCAAACAAAATAAGGTTTAAGACCCCGAATGTACAAACCGGGCTATACCAGAGATCACCTATGTTTCGGGGAAATATGCTGTGGTCGCAGTTAAATGCAGAGACTCAGAGCATCACCGATATAAAAGAGTTTAAGGTGGTAATAAAAACCATGTACTCAGCCTATGACTGGGTAACTTAGGGGTTAACGTTATCCATGAATGTTATAAGCCCAACTTGGAGTTGAATTTCGGCAACCATCATCACATCATCTTTTGTACTATCTTCTACTTGTGAAACTCATTGTGTATTTGGTTGTATTTGTATAACACAGTGGAAGATCTGCTCAACGCAGAACTGTTGTTCTTTGCAAATTAAAAAAAAAAAAAAAAAAAAGCATTTATGAATGCATCAGTAGTCATGTCATCTAGAGCTTCGATGTGAATTGCCCTTGAACTCATGCAGGTGAATAGAAGACCATAACGTTTCAGCTCCCTCCTGCCAGCCTTGATATAGAAGGGTCCAAAGCAATCCATACCACAGAAGGTAAACGGTGGAGTGGGTTCTACACGTTCCTCTGGCAAATTAGCCATTTGTTGTTCCTCCTCAGGTCTTCTCATCCTTTGACATTTAACACACTTGTTGATGCAAGCAGCTATGACTTTGCTGCAGCCGATGATCCAGTAGCCATTCGTTCGAATCTCATTTGTAGTCATGCCTCTTCCCTGATGTTGCACTTTTGAGTGGTAGTAGGAGACAATGAGATCAGTTATATGACTATTCTTGGGTAGAATCGCAGAGTGTTTCATTTCCAATGAGAGACTTGACTTGTTAAGTCTCCCCCCAACCCTGAGGATTCCTTCATTGTCAACAAATGGATCAAGACTGTTGAGTTTGTTGTTGTTGGGAACCTTGGCCCCTTGCTTGCTAAGTAGGTTCATCTCATCAGCGTAGACTTGATGTTGTACTGCCTGGACGATTATGGACGCAGCTTTCCCTTTCTCAGCAACTGTGGCAAGTCCATTTGACTTGTTCTTCCTTGCGACACAAATTAAACGGGCAACAGCTCTCACTGCCTTTGACCAATCAGAGAAGTGAGATATACGATCGATGAGACAACAATTTTCTTTGGTATTCGTAGTCAGCACTTGCACAGCTTTTACTTCTGGATCTCCAATTGATATGTCTGGTAGGTTTGGCCGAGTTTTAAAAGGAAGGGGCATCTCATAGTGTTGGTCTTCATTTTTCCTTATTTCTGACTCCAACCTTTTCAGGAAGAGAAAGTCATCCTGAGATGTACGTTTGTCATCGAGCTTGACATCCACAAAATCAGATTCTAGTATTCTGATTGCATCAGCTGGCATCACAACTTGGAGCTCTTTCACAGCGATGCGATGAGTGAAGGCAAAGTTGTTTCCTATGTCAAGGTGTGGAGATGCACATCCAACTATGCTCCATCCCAAATCTGTCCTTTGAGCATATGGCTCTGTATCCTTGCCTAGGATGACTTGTCGCGGTGCCAATGCTTGAGAACAGTTGTAGCCAATAAGTAGGCCAACTTCACACTCCTTTAGCTCTGGTAGCTAATCTGCTATAGTAAGCAGATGAGCCCAACTTCTGGCTGTCTTGGAAGTAGGAATATGTGACCTGTCCACTGGTATGAAATCACGAGTATATACAGGGGGAAGGTCTATTCTTGTAGCCGAACTGAACCCTCTGACTTGAAGTCTGGTTGCACGCTTAGACTGAATTACTGAATTTTGCGACATCATGGTCGTTAGTTTAAGTCGCACTGGTGTGGAGTCTGCATTCAGTGACTCACAGGTTTCCTCAGTGATAAATGTGGTGTCACTTTGTGTGTCTAGCAAGGCATATACAAGTTTCTCCCTTCCTGGGTTAGCAGTAGTTGACACCCATACGGGAACGATTGTTGATGTGTTGGTCTGGCCCCCTCTGTTCACATTCAGAGACACTGCAGACTGTACTTCCTCTTTCGCCGATGATTTTTGCTCGGTCTTAACACATTGATCCCTTACTTTTGACTGGTCTGGCTTGTATGCTTCGTCATGGAGACAGGTTGGGTGTTTACGTTGGCATTTTTCACAGGTATGTCGTCTCCTACAGTCCCTGGAGTGATGTCCTCTCTTTAAACATCCAAAGCAGAGATGTTTTTCCCTGACAAACTTCCTCTTGTCATCCATGGTTTTCCTAGCAAAGGTTAAACATTTACTTAGAGTATGGCCCTCCTTCTCACATAAAAAGCAGGACATCCTTTGGTCCCCCTTCTGTCCACCTGTTGTGGATTTCTCATCAGTTGCCGTTGCCAAGGTACTTGCCTTATTCCGCTTGGCATCATGTCTGCTGCTTGCTGACTTTGAATTTGACACAGGGGCATCTAAGGATCGCAGAGCATTGAGTGATGATATGGGATTACATGCAATCTCAGCCTCCTGTCCAACAAAGTCTACAAACTCGTTGAATGTTGGGTACTTCTCCTTTTTCTTCATTGCAGAATGCACAGTGCAGTTCCAACGTAATGTGAGCCAATCTGGAAGACGGCTTAGGATGCACTGATTTTCATGGCAGTTGTCCAAGGACTGCAGACCCTGAACGTAGGGCATGGCTGCTTTACAGCTTTTTAGGAAGTCTGCAAATTCCAGTACCCCTTTACTGTCCTTGGGAGTGATCTTGGGCCAGTTGTACAGCTTCTCCCTGAAGGCCTTTCCAACGATGAAGGGATCACCGTAGCGTTGGTTGAGTGCATTCCAGGCTTCAGTATAAGCCAATGCACTGTCCTTGAGAAAGTAGCTCTCGAGAGCTCTCTTGGCTTCACCGCCCACATAACGTCTGAGATAAAACATCTTTTCACTTGGTGATGAGCATCTGGAGTCTATTAGGGCAATGAAGGATGACTTCCAGTCTGTATACTGCAGAGGATCGCCATTGAAGACGGATGGCTCGGGGGCTGGCAGACGACTGAGACTCATTGATTCAGTTAGGGCCTTCACAAGTGTTGCTGTGTTGTCTGTCTCTTGGACCTTGACTGGTCTGCCAGGAGACATCTTTGAAGCACTCTGAAGAAGGTCTACATTTACACCAAGACGTTTATCTTGAAGTAAACTCTTGCAATCTTCAATGTTAAGATATTCTTCATCATAAACCTTGAACCTTGCCCGGGCTATCTCCACTTCCTTCTGTTTCTCCAGACGAGTAATGTCATGTCTTTTCTGTTCTAGTTCTTCTTCCTGTTTACGCTTGAGTGCTTCCAGCTCAGCTTCCTTTTCTTCTCTATCCTTTAGTGCCTTCAACTCAGCCTCCTTAGCAGCGAGCTCAGCAGCAGCTTGCAGTCTTTTTGTAGATGACGACTGGGATGCGTTCGAACGGTGACTATGTTGTGTTGCTCTAGAAGCAACAGAGCTGAAAACAGATGCATTTTCATCTTTTTGAAGTAAATGTTTCAAATTTGTAACAGTATCTTCCATCTCCAAATTCACCATCCTCTCGTTTATGTGGTTTAATAATGCTTTTGTGACAGCACTACAAGTGTCAATCTGCCGTCGTATCTCTTGTTCTGGTCGGCAGATCTCACGCAGAGCTTCGTAGCTCTGAATGGCGTCATCATGACTTTCCTGCACTGAAGTAAGGATTGATGTCAGGTCCCCTTTCAACTTTGTTCTACCAGCCTTTGCCTCTGCCTTCCAGTGGTCGTATTGTTGTTGAGTCATCCTCCTCAGACGTCTTTCCTTCTTCTCCCTCTCCCTTTCCTGAAATTCTAACAATTTCTCTGTCGGTTGAGATGTGCGTGTGCTGCGCCGTGGGGCACCAGAGTCATCAGCCCCTTCTTCTGTTTCGTCAGGTGACCCCCTTATAGCTGTTGACCTATTTTGAAGGGTTTCAACCTGAATTAGTAAATGAGTATAATTACCTAGGATTATTAATAGACTTCAGGTTAGAATTTTTCAAATATAGATCTAATGTCAAAAAACGTGTATCCAATAAATTGTTCCTTTTAAAGAAAATAAGACACCTCATTACAGCGTCCACCGCATTAACCATTTATAAAAGCTATATTTTACCTTACCTCGATTATGCTGACTACATAAGCGAACCAACAACACAAGTCCACAAAAATGACCTACAACTCTTGCAAAATAAAGCCCTACGCTTAATTTTCAATGTACGATTGGGCCCAAACCCACTATTTAATACCGATGAACTCCATCATAAGTCTAAACTAAAATACCTGTGTGATAGACGTAATTTACATTTATTACATTATGCCTATACACTGAAAGAAAAGAATAACTTGATTGATGTCAGACAATTACCTACACGCATAAATGATGGATTGCGATTACTACTTCCAAAGAGCAATTTTACCTGGTTTGACAATACTTTCTTTATACGCGGAATAAAAATATGGAATGATCTAAAAGTAGAATATACAAACATAAATGAGAAGAAAACTTTTAAAAAAGTCACAAAGTTAAATTTTCCTCACTGTTTAAAACAGATTAACTATGTATAACCATTACTGTATACTCGTCCAAAGGGTTAATTTGTTTTGCTTAATTGGATGATGTATAAGTATTATATGGATGGTGGTAAGATTGTGATTGCAACGACCACCAACATATATGCGTGTTTACTTCAGGTTTAACAATAGCAAATTGGGTAAGTGGTGTGTTTGTGTCTGCAACGACCACCTTTTTGTAGTTATATCAAACAGTGCAATTATAACTTGCTTAAAATATGCTATTGTGACTATGATATATGTACTGTATGGAGTGTTGTGATATATCTACACCTATAGCTACGTGCAGCTAGATGACTGTATATTTAAACTAGACTTGTAACATGTATGATGGAGTCGATCATGTGAAACCCCCAAATTGCTCCCTAGGTTCATCTTATATATTGGAACTTATCTCATACCGGTATATATTAACTTATGGCAACAAAAACAAAAAAATTAAAAACTATAGGACTCTATGTTCATGCAATATACCTATATGAGATCCACTAACATGTCTGTACTGTAAGAATGTAAAACGTTATAAATATCACCTCCATCTCATAACATCCCATTAAGGAGGTACACACCTTGTATTAGTGTATAATGACTTTACCTATCTGTAATAACCCTCAATTAGACTGTACTTATAATGTAAGAGGGCCCAGGTGGAAGACCGGCACTGTGCCGAACCCGGTGATAATGTAACAACGCATTCCCTGAATAAAAATTTGAAAAAAAATATATATATATATATTAGCAACTATAAAGAAGGGATAGTATTACCCTTAATTGAGTCCTTGGTTTAAGCTGTCAGAGTATTGATTCACAAGAAAAGCATTTAAGAGTCATTAAATCATGGAGAACTAGACCATTTAGCACCATTGATTGACTTTAACGAGTTATGGTACTTCACTAATTTGTCTGCTTCTCCGGCGATGCAATGAGTAGACCCAACACGATGCTTTTCTCTTGTCACGACGTCTTCCGACATGATTTGGTCACCAATCACTTGTTTGATGATCCTACCTTGGACTGTGTACTTGTCGCCTTGTTCACGTGCCTACATCACTATGTAGTCGACTTCCCTCTCTCGAACACGTCTTCCTGCAGCCTTCGAGCATTTACGGTACATGCAGGGTTTGCGAGGTGAAGATTTGACTGTAGATGCCCCAGATGATAACGACAGTTTAAGATGATACGGATGTCATTCTTTATTAATCTTCGGTACGTTCGACATAGACATCGTCAAATCTGCAATCAGTATATATATAAGTTCAGATAATTAGTTCAATTTCACACCTCGTAGGTTTACAGATTTGACACTTGCTTGACATTAGATAGTTATACAATTAATAAAGCAATATCAAATGATATACACTTATGTGAAACATAGTACCACAGTAAAGTTCCTTGGAAAACTATAGCAGTCATTAGACTCACATAAGACTGAATCTCCTTGACATATTCAAACACCAGTACTAAACTAGTCATACAGTGACTGAGTGTTAAACTAGTCATACAGTGAGTATTGGCCATACATCGACATGAACACATTAAGAAATACACATACACCAACTAGAAATACTCCACATATCAGACAAGTAAGTAGATGCACTAAATGAATAGAAACATAGTACATACATTCAACCACTAACCTGAAAGCATGGCACTCTCAAACAAAGGATTCTGAAACTAGGTCAATACTTTTTTTCTTTTTTTTTCAGATTTTCCTTTATTGGCAAGTTTCTTTGTTTTACATTGTATACATTTAGTTGACTTTGTTCCATTCGTTGATTTCCAATAAAGGATGGCAGCCTGTCAGCATTGCTATCGCAGTTGCTGGTTTTAATCAGGCTCCATTACAATGTAGATATATAACAGGCTTACGCATTCCTACACATACCAGCAATCTCAGACATTGTTTACATTGTAATCCACTATTACTTCGAGGGTAAGTATACCGTAGTGATTAAGATACTTCTGCTAAACATGAGTGTAAGCACAATAATAATGTACAATAATTTGTATACATAGTCTCGGATAGTTCTATATGATATGTTGTTATTTTACATAGTATATGAAGCTATACATTGTGCAGGAATAATATACTCTCATTCATGATAGTTTCCGTTAACTGTTTAAAGGCTTTCAAAGAGGGAGTATTACGTATTAAGGGGTCAAAGCTATTCCATTCCCTACCTCCTACATATTCAATACTCCTCATATAGGATTGACAGTTCGGCTGGTGGATTTTCAAAACAGGGGCATCATAGAGGCGGGTGTTCCTTACACTATTGTCCAAATTGTCATTACATCTCGACCTAATATACATAAGATTTCGGAGGTGACATCTTCTCCTTTCATGTAATGTAGGGAGTTTCAATTCTTGGTGCAGTTCATAAATATGTGTTCTAATCTGTCGCTTTAGACTAATTCTTAAACAATAGTTTTGTTTCTTTTGTAGTTTGTCAAGTAACATTTTTTGGCCATCAAAGTACAGTACATCAGCATAGTCAAAATAAGGAATTATGTATGCCTTATATACTTAAGTGCAGAGTCACTATCCAGAAATGGGCGCATTTTTGTAAACTGGTAGGTTCTATAGGTCACCCTTTTGAGAGTATCTGCTATATGAAATTTATAGGTTAAAGTTTGTAGGATATCACATTTTGGAGCACTGTTTCGTTTAGTATCAGGTTGATGTGGCCCAGTTTTTTCACATTGAAAGCACTTCCAAAACACAAAAATTTCGTTTTGCTCGCATTTATGGATAGCTTGTTCTGACTACACCAATTTTCAAAAAGATACATTGCATTTTGTAATGATTCCTCAATAAGTGCTTTTTGGTTGCCAGCAACATAAATAACTGTATCATCCGCATAGAGGCGAATATTAATACCAGCCATATATTTAACTAAGTCATTAATGTAAAGTAAAAAAAGTGTCGGTCCCAGATTGGAACCTTGCGGGACACTGCAGACCACTCCACCCCCGTCAGACAATTTCGAATTTACCTTAGTTATCTGAGTTCTATTAAAAATATAGTCTGAAAAAAATTTTAAGTTATTTTTACGTATGCCATATTCTGATAATTTTGCGACCAGGATGGAGTGGTCCACGGTGTCGAAGGCCTTTTTTAAATCAATAAAAACGGCAGCAGTTAATAAACCAATATTTGTGTTACGAGATATCTCATCTGTGAACTCGGATAAAGTTATGACAGTTGAGAAACCTTTACGGAATCCACCCTGCATTTTAGTAATAATTTCATGATCGTTGATATGGGACCATAGTTTGTTATTTACAATTTTTTCTAGAACTTTGGATTGAAAGGGTAGGACCGATATTGGTCTGTAGTTTGAGCAATTTTGCATATCACCTGTTTTCGGAATAGGTGTAATAATGGCTGCCTTCCATGAATCGGGTATTGAATGCCAATTAAAAATACAATTACAAAGATCAGTAAATTTATCTTTTATAAGTAATAAATAGTCCTTAAGAACAAGAGTTTTAATACCATCTATACCTGATGGTTTTCTTATTTTGATATCTGTTAAGACTTTTTCTATCTCCTCTACTGTGGTATACAGCTCTTCCATTTCACCAATTATTTTATCGTCATGGAACTTCCATGGTGTATAATGTTGTTTAGCGAGTTCGGGACCTATATTTCGAAAGTAGTTATTTAAAAAGTTGGGAGTCTCCTTGGTGGGGATAATTTCATTGGTGACCTGGTCCCTAACCCTTTAAGGGCGGATGATGCCTTAAGGCATCATCCGGCAGGGGACGGATGATGCCTTAAGGCATCATTTGCTGGATATTTATATAATTGTTTTTCAAAAGGAAATATTTTAACAATTAACTTGAAATTTTGAGGTGTAATATCATTTTTTGAAATCTATATAATAGGAATAAAATATTAATAATAGCATATCATATCACGTGATAAATCTTCGAATTTAGAGTTCAGAGGACAATACCCCGTCCCCTAGAACTATACATAGTCACTAGTAGCCGTCCCCAAGTGTGTAGTTCAGCCATAGGCAGCCATAGGCATAGGCTCCTTTTTGTTATTAGTTGTTTGGTCTAGTATGTAGTTTTGCCTAGCTTTTCTAACCAGTATATTCGCCTCGTTTCTTGCTTTATGTGCTTTTTCAAGATCAGTCGGTTTTTTAGTTCTTTTTGCTAACTTTAGTAATTTATTTTTCTTACGCAGACCAATAAGGTCTCCTGTGATCCAGGGTTCGTTTTTTACTTTAGTGGTATACTCTTTCATTGGGCAGTAGCTCCCACTAAAATGTCTACAAAATCAGTATTTCTGTGCAATACACATACCTCACACATAGGTACAGTAAATCTACAGGTAAATGTCAACTTAAATTTACCTTGTGGCCTCTGTAAGTTACATCTGGACATCTATTTGGACTGATTTCTTCAGGAACCTTGTCCACTTCTGTGTTGCAGTTGTGCAATCCACATGATGCTAGTCTTGAACCCTCAGTTCTACTACAGATTATAGTTAGTCCACTAGGACATTATAAAACAATAAGTATAAACTTAATCTGTATGGTGATATCATGTTTAAATCAAATTATATTACATTTAGGTTTTATAAACACAATATCTTATTTAAAAGGTGGTAAACTTGATAAGTGTCTGGTTTGAGATTAACTGTTAGTACTCAAATATACACAAGGTGGCAGCAGAGTACACAAAGTTAGTACACAAAGTAGCCACCAGACTGCAGCACGGTTCTGGCATGGTTAAGTATGGGTGCTGCTACAATGCTTATCAACTCCCGGAGTCCTGTTTTGATCTTGGCCATTACAGTAAAAAACTTCATTTTGAACATTTTATTTGACATCTTGTATACTTTATGAGACCGACCTTAAGGAAGATAATTCAATTTGGAAATTATATTGCTAGTTCACAATGAGGGATCTTAATCGAAATCGCTGAAATTATTGATTTTGTTTATGAAACACAAAGATATTGTCGTCACTGTTCAACAGCCGTGATAGAACCCATGTATGTCAATCCCATATTATATTTAGAATCCCTTATACCTGACTTCCCTATGAATTTGTGCATCATTCCATGATATTCAGGTTTTTTTCACTGCCAACCTGCCAGATATTATATTGTGGTGATCACCGGAGGGGCGCCTCGCCGGAGTAGCCGGAGTAGCCGGAGGGGCGCCGGAGTGGCCGGAGGTTCCGAGGGGCCCCGGAGGAGGTACGCGGAGCTACCTCCCGGGTCCACCAGGGGGCGCCCTGGTCCAGGAAGTGACGTAGGAGGGCCGCCCGTGGACTTACTATATAAGTCTCCGGGTGACCCTCCGGGAGTCCGTCTAGTCTTGGACCGGGCTCGGAACACCTCCGGCGATCACCTGGGCACCCGCCCAGTGTTAACCAGTGTAGGAGGGGTACGTGGAGGGCTGATACGCCTCCCCCCTACGGAGACGGTTATTCGGAGTTACCTGATACTTACCTGATACTTACCTGATGACGTTCAGGCTCTGCCGTGGACTTAGCCGTTACTCACCTTGAGTACCTCGTTGCCGTGTGAGGCTTGACCTTGTTTAAGGAGTAATAAAGACTCTGTATTGTACTCTGGTGTACTCGTTGTTTTGTACTACAGTATAGATCGGAAAACCTGAAACCAGAAGGTAGTTACCATTCAAACTAATATCTAAACGATCTAAACTGTCCAAGGAATTCTCAATGCTGAACATGTTGATTATGGTAAGCTTCAACAAATACGAATGTTACGAACGGAAACAACATAAAAGATTATAAAGCAAAAGTCATACACGAGCATTTCCAGGCAACTTAAAAAACCTGAAATGATTTTGGGGTAATATTGATTAGATCTGGAAACCAGATAAGGGTATAACCTGCTTTCCCTTAAAAAAAGATGAAACAGCAGATGATCTCAATGAATTTTTTACGACTGTCTGTCCAAAAATTGCTGAAGAGAGACGTAAAGATTTAGTAGCAGACCAAATCAATGATTTGGCAGAACAAGCACCTGATACTGAATAACTGGCATTTGTCGAGGCAAATACTGATAAAATTAAGTGACTTAGACAATGACAAAGCAACAGGCATTGAGGGATTGAAGATAAGCTTTCTTAAAATGATTCTAACTTGGAAACCCGAAATAATGATCTCTATGTTTAAGCATATATATACTGGAGAGTAAGAAATTCCCAAAAACTCTGAAAAATGGAACTATTACGCATTTACAAAAAAAGTGGGCTGCTAACAAGTTATGATAATTGGAGACCCATATGTGTTTTACCCACCGTAAGTAAAATGATGGAAAAGATAATTCACGACCAATTAATGTCCTTTATTAGTTACAATAATTTGCTAAATGAGCATCAATATGGGTTTCAACCTCATGAAAGCACTGCACAAGCAATCTTTAGAGTAATTAATATTTATATAACAAATCTAAACAATAAGTCAATTAGCCTGTGTGCTTACATTGACATGCACAAAGCTTTTGATTGCGTTAATCACATACATGTGCTATTCTGTATGATATTCATGAAAAGAGGATGGTTTATCAAGAGATGTGTTAGGCCTGATTAAGTCGTATCTGTCTAATAGAACTCAGCGGGTTAAGGTAAATGGAGTATTTAGTAACAGATTAATTAAGACTATATTAGGAGTACCTCAGGGATGAGTGTTAGGTCCAGTGTTATAAGATTATATGCTTATAAGGTGATAATAGATCTCAATCTGCAAAGACCATGAAAATATAACAAAAGAAAAGACTCTTATATGTAAATCTAGTAACTGAGCTAAAGATAAAAAATGTGATTCACCAAGAAACCTATACCAGTATGATATTCAAAAATATTTAGTGTTTTAGTCATGCTAGCAACCAAAGACTCCTATAGATGTATGCTTCTGTAGAAGAGTCAATCACAAAGTCATACCAAGTCTAAGTTCTAAGAATTTACTAATATATATGGGTTTACTAAGAAGATTAAAGTAAATACATTTCCTTGTTGGGTATTCTAATATTAAGACAAGATCAAAAGCAAAATACCTTGGACCACTAGCCAATGAGTATTGAACATTTATAATCATTTAGCATAGATGACACCCTTAAGTACAACGAGAGGGGTGTAGTGTTATCCAGCCATCTGTTTGTACCACTCTCTAGTACTGAAGGTAACATAATATTTATAGAATGCTTGCTGTCTAGCACATGTGGCCTCAGTGTCTACTTCCACAGGTTTGTTTTGACCAGAAATGTCTGACTTGTTCATTAAACTCAGTGGGTTTCTCTGACACAACAATGTGAAACAGATTCCATTAAGCCGCACTAACTATTTTTTATTCACCACAAGTGCAGTACTAATCGCCTGGTAGTTGGAATTCTTGGGTTGCAGTTATGTGAACATATGAATAATTCGTTTTAGTACAATTACTGATACGAGAAAATTACAACTCTCCTACAAAAACATGGTAGCTTGCAGTGCCACCATGAGCCTCATTCCGAAATCACCCTGGGCACAGGAATAGGCATAGGAGAAATTATAGACAACTCGTCGGAAAATCCTCCCCAAAGTAGTATTTTCATATAGTTCAATGATATACCTGACGACACCAGCAGGTTGGCCCTATTCTCTAAATTTGTCCTTCTTCCATATTGATCTTGCATCAAATTGGAAGGTTGCCAAACGTTGTGCTTATGGGTTGGGCATGTGGGATGGCCACGGTCAATCAACCATGGCTGACATCGACCACTCACGCTCTTCACTTCCTTGTAAACAATCTCGTACTCTGGCTTTAAGATGGTGCTATTCCTAATCAACTTTCAAGGATATTTTCTTTTCGTTACTATTAGTTTTTGAAGTAACATGGATAAGAAAGACACACCGTTCTCAAGAAGAGCCCTAAAACATAGATCTATATGCAATAAAGCTAGTTATATACCCAAAATATTTACAATGTTTCATGCTATGCAATCCTGGCGATCGGGTATGTTCACAATTGGCACCATTCCTGTGCTTTATCAATCATGATCTTCCAGAAAATCTATAATTAAATCTATAAGTAGTGGTTTAGAAATCTCCCTTGAGGTCACCACCCTCTGATCCCCGCCCCAATTGATCATTGATCGGGATAATCTAGTGCAGTGTGGGAGAGGTGGCTGGTGGAGAGAAGCGGGTTGCCAGACTGTTTGGTTGTTTTTAGCTTGCATGTAACCATGGCTGGTTCATAGTAAACATGAGGTGCTCAAAACGAAACGGTCTTTGGTCTCCAACCATAGTGCACGGCGAATTCCTCTGGTGTGTCTCTGAGGAAGACATCAACATGGAAAGTAGAAACACGTGGTCAGATGAACCAAACACGGACTGTCATACGAAAGCCAACCAACTCTCTGTCCATATCACGCACAGGTAAGCAGTCTCTAAAGCTGTCGCCGCATGCTCTTCATTTCAGCCTTTAGTAGATAAGTATATTGCTATCTCTGGGTGAAATAAGGTAAAAATCTTAATGTTTTTTCAAAATCTGCAGGTTCACAAGTACTGGAAGATTACTCCATGAGATTAGTTTTGTCATAATCTGCCTCCGTTAGCTGGAGCTCCACTAGGCAATGAGAAAAGGGTATGATATGGTAGCAGCATCATGTAGAAATGCTATTTGAAGGATATGATGACTATGACCAGGACAAACTACAGGGTGAAGGCAAGCTTGCTAAACCGTCGGTAGCAGCACTGTCTGCATATATATATCCTTGCAACACCATAAGATAAATTTTTTGGTTAAGTCTTTGGTATATGACCCGTCCAGGTTTTGATCCCATGACCTCCCATACACTCCGACACTCTCCGACGCACTCCGATAGTGCTACGACAGAGTGGCTGTGTCGGAGGCCTTCCGATAAAAAAGTTTATTTGAGTTTGTCGTAGCGTGTTGGAAGGATATATTGTAGAGTGCTACGATTGGAAACCAAAGTGCATGGAACCAGGCTTCTGGCACGCTTCATGATAGAATTCCGATATAAAGGTTAGGTTCTAGCGTATACCCCCGCTCCCATGAACTAGCCTCCTAGAAAAGTCTTCTACGCATTCCTCGAATGACATCTGAAGGTGAAATGAAGTCCCATGGCAGCACTGATGACATGTGCGGTGCTGGCACGACATGTCGGAGCCCACAATAATTCCTTTCCGTCTACTAACGGTCAAATCTGTGGACAAATCTACCACAATACCTTAAATGAGAAGACTGTAGGTTGACAAACGGCTCGGGTTCCACGACCATCAGTGTCCATCTATTCCGTTTTCTAACAGACCTACCATCGTGTTTGAATACATAGACAGGAGGGCAAACAATATGCGCATCGAATATGCTTTCAGTGAAAAACCTAATCTGAGAAGCTCCAGTTTTTAGCTTGTATCACTCATACTAGGAAAGAAATAATTTGCAATTAGGTTCTAAATGAATTCCAGAATTTTGTAAACTATCTACATATATTTATTTTCAATGTTGCTATTCCGTAATATGTTATACGAGTTGCATATGAGGCAAAGAGACTCTAAATTTGTACTCATTCTCGACAATTCTATATTACTTTTATCAATTCAAACATATCAATAAATAGCAATCTCGCTTCAGATCACATTTATGATAGGTTGTTACATCAATCTTATAACAAGGTTCAATATCAAAGGCAGGCCTAGTGACTGACTTAATTTCGTTCACATCACACAAA
Source organism: Alentia gelatinosa (assembly GCA_950022655.1). NCBI lineage: Eukaryota > Metazoa > Annelida > Polychaeta > Phyllodocida > Polynoidae > Alentia > Alentia gelatinosa. The sequence goes on from OX465582.1 coordinate 70,842,297, forward strand.
TCGTTATTATACACAAAACATTTGATCAGACACTTTACTTTAAACATTACTGCATTTACAATTCCGATAGCTTCCAGAACTGATAATCAAAGCCATGAACTGGATATAGTCTAATATTGTATAACGGATAAACAAGTAACAGTATTGGATAATCGGATTGAAGCCTCGCATGCCAACTTCCCATTGAAGCCATGTAGACCGTCTTCGTTGTGGTTGTAGTCATGGCACCAACCACACCAACAAACACATCTCTTATTAAACGCCTGATGATACGGCGGGAAACTTGACGTCATTCACGAAGAGCTATATTTAGATGAGCTTTCAAGGGAGGGAAAACTTTAAAAAAACCATCTATCTTACATCTCAGATACTATCTATCTTAGATACTTCCACGAAGCTGATTACATATCTTAAGAACGATGAAATGCCACCTATAAGTAAAAATGGGGTACGGTATATGGATTTATAAAGATCCCACGTGTTTTGAGAAACGCTATAAAAACAACATGCCAAATAAAAGAGCTGCCCAACTCCATATATTATATGACACAAACTATGTATCCCTTTACATAATAGCTGATAGGCCTACTGCCTGTATTCTGAGTATTCTGTTCATGGTATGTTTGCTTATTCCGCATTTCATACCATATCTTAAATTAAAATGTCATCTGTCATCTTAATATTTACATATCTATTCATACATATCAGAGAAGATTGAAATTATACTTTGAATTGATAATGAAAATGACAGAATGTTACGCTGAAAGGTGTTGCTGCATGACAACTGTTAATAATGATAGACTGGTAACAACTTGAGCATGGGTCACGTTATTCGTAATATCTTTGTAGATTCTGCCATTATTCTAGGTTATATTTGAGACCGAAAGAACTATGGCGCAATTTAGAGCTATAGCATAGCATACACATGTAACAGTTTATTACAGTAAAACCCCGCTTAAGGAGACACCCTCCGTTCCGAGCCAAGTGACCCTTAAGCGGATTGTCCCCTTAAGCGGGGTTTTCAGTCTGTCGATGGTTATACAGTAAAGTATACCTATATAAACGAAGGAAACACTGGATATTAGATAAAAGGTTTGGTGAATAACCAATTATAAGCAAATACATGAAAATAGATACAAAATGAATAGAAAATAAATACATATATAGAATGATGTATATATATGTATATACATATATGTATGTATATGTATATATATATATATATATATATATATATATATATATATATATATATATATATATAATATCATGGAACCAATTAGTGGTAGAATAATGTATAGAATAATATGAACAATAATTGACACAAATGCGTGGATGGCGGAATAATTAATAAAACAGGGTTCATTGAAAAGGTAACATTGGGACCTTCCCCTGCCTATACATCAAGAATTACAGGTAAGCTAAAGCTTGAAGCCTGAAAGTAAGATTAAAAAAGATATATATAACTAAGGGACTCACTGTTAGGTGGCATTGACTGTAAACACCTGTATTGTCTAGGTATCTGTGGGCGTCGCCTTGTTGTAATTCCTGTCTGACCACCACTGACACATACCATAAACAAGGAGATAAAATGTCCCTCCAAACTGTCCCCTTAAGCGGGGTTAAGAAGCATTTCCGTACTGGAAAACTCTCCCCTTAAGTGGGGTGTCCCCTAAAGCAGAATACTCCCTTAAGCGGGGTTAAAATAAACTCTTAATAGAGGGGAAAAGCGGGGTGTCCCGGAAGCGGGGTTCTACTGTATTACCGGTACTCAAAACTTTTATATTTCATGATAATTTACCTCGAGACAAAGAACTATACGACCAAGAAGCACAACTCTATAGGACTTCCGGTTACCAGACTGGACAGTGGCGCCTCACAGTGGTTGGCCTGTATGAACTAACGCTTAAGACTATCAAACATTCTAAAAATATGCAATATTAAAGGTATAACTGAAGTTGTGATGTTGAATCTTGGGAAATCAATACTGCATATATACCCTTTCATTTTTTTAACAACATGAAGCAATTTCTCTACAGTATGTGACAGAAATAAAGCAATTTCCCACATTCTTTCCGCTCACGAACGGCACATGATACACATTATGTTTAACCTCTTAATTTGGGCAGAACCTAGATAGTTTCATTTATAGACAACATCTTCACAACAAAACACAATCACACCTGTTTATATCTCTGTTATTGATTGTATGGTAAGTAGTACTAGTATTTTTCTAAATAAAATAGAAATTGCTATAGGGAGCCAAAGTGAACCCGCTGAAACCACAGATACCCGTTTACGAATCACCATTTCCGGTGGCCCGCAAGAACGAGGCTTAGTGCTAAACCTATGGCGGTTTGAGGCTAGACTTTCGTTTTTGGTCTCTTTTGTTACTTTTGAAGTGTAGTTTAATACTATCGTCTCTGAATAACTCTGTTTCGAAACTATAATGACAGTTGTTAAGTTTATTAAAAATTTGGATCTAAAAGATGGGAGAATGACACATATAATCTCGAACCTACAAAGTCAAAGTACTGAGCGCCTATACCAGGAAATAGTATTTTGTAACCGGCTATCTGTGGCTGCAACGGGTTCACTTTGGCTCCCTATGAGATTATGTCACTGCCATGGTTCACTGGCCACCAGAGCAAATGTTTGCTATCCATGTTTTGCGGGTCAAGCATAATGATTTTAAAAGTCTAAGGCTATCGGATGTAATTACAAACAAATAAATTATATATCATGTTATTTTCTAGGTCCTAAAAATATCAAAACATGAAAATCACACACATTCAACTAGTCCCCCATAGTTAATGATACTCGGGATTTTAGTTCATGCAGGCCAACCACCGTGCAGTGCCACCGTCCACGCAGTGTCACGTCAAACATGGGCGTTGTGCTTCTTGGGGATAGTTCTTTGCTTGAGATACCAAACTTAATAGTTAACACCAGTCACACGTCTTGGACGTTTCAAAATGGCCGACACTAGCGGTAGGTTGCCTGTCAACAATCTTATAGCAACTGCGTTATTGGTATGTGTTTCAGATCTACAGTAGAACTGCATTGTTGTAACATCTTCTCCTCTCACATGTTTCGATATAAATTTCAAGTAATACATGAAAGATAAATAAAGATAATACAATATAATATGTTTCAAACCCATATTTTGTTGCGTTCCTGCTGTGAGGAAGGAATTCCTTGGGATCTACCTTTTGGTGCGATCTTCTGCACCCTCTCAGTGGTTCAGTTCAGGCCATGTCATTCCACAACGTCTCCATTAATGGAATATCTTCCCCTTCCGGGAATACTGGACACAGTGGAATAGGTAAGGGTGGATCTACTGTTAGGGATGTATCCCAGTTCAAACCGTCAGCCTAATTCATTCCTTTCATAGGAAGGAATCCTAGAAAAGGAGCCTAGCCATCACTGAGTTAAATCCAGCGGATTCATAGAGGAGATCCATCCATAAAGTATGTATGCAGAATTTCTGAAATGTTAAACCCTCTACCCCTCCTCTCAATCTTGTATGCAATAGAACAAAGAAGGAGCATATGCAGAATTTCAAGAATTGCTGTCTCCCCCCCACCCCCTCTCAGTGCATATGGACTTTTTGGATGGCTCCTAGGAGCTATTCAAATTATGAAAACAATAGTCTATATTTCATGATGGCTACCATCATACATTCCCATGCATACTGGCTTATCAATATCATTAATCATTATTATCAATGATATCTACGTGTTTCAACTCTAATATTTTTAATCAAATCAGACTATAACACAGAAATACTCATCTGGGCTAATTGAAAGAGTTGGCGGTAATGTGTGAACAAAATAATGGTTGCTACAGACGCCCACTAACGTGGTTCCGGTCACGTGGTCACGGTCACATGACCACCCAACTCCGTACACTGTCCCCGTCCACTTCAACCTGGGACGTAGACTCTAGTACAATCTGTTGTCGCCAGGGCCAGGGTGCACATGTTCAAACTTAGACTGTTATGCACTGCCATTTTGAGGCAGGAATTCCTGCCTCCGCTGGTACTCAGCTAACCTGAGTGATTTGCCAGTAACCAGTATGTTACTCTTCAAGCATAGGTCCTAGAGTAGCTTTTACTGGGCATATACCGAATAGATCAGCTTGGAGAGTTATAATGGTTCCAGAGTACCTCCACCTGAACAGCCTCGCAGATTTCTACTTATGCTTTGAATAGAACAGCCAACCCTGATATTCCTCTCACTGAAGGTGGCTGGCCAGTCAGAGCCATGCTCTGTTAGAATTTACTCTTCTACTAGTTGCCATGCCATGCAGATTTGCCATACAAATATCCAGTTAGTGTATCATTATCTGGCTATCTTTGGTCATGGAAAAAGTCATGGAAAAAGCCTTGTTATGGTTGCTATGGGAACAATTGAATGACTTAAAAAAATGGTAGTACCTATTAATGCTATGTGTTTTTGCTAATTTCATCAATTTGTATGTGTCATTCATCATATTATTCTTTTTATTCAACATTACTAACCATGAGAAAAGCAAAAATGAGGGTTTCCCCACAATTTGGAATGTTACCATGGCAACAATTCTTCCAAGAAAACAGAAAAGGGCATATTTCCATACTTTACACTTTTGGCCAAAGAATGATAAATTTTACTGACAGAAAAAATGCATTTATTCAACTTTTCTTACAATAGTATGCATTATGAGTTACTAATTGTTAAATTTAGTTTCCCTTCTGTTACCATGGAAACAAGTATGATGCTACACTTTTTTGAACAAACGAGCATCAGATTCAGATTCCTGAGGTTATAATTGACTAATATGGCAAGTTTCAGCTAGTAGACTTTCGGGGGTCAATTTTACCCATTTTTAGGCCATTTGCTCCTCTACTAAGACCTTCAAGTACTGTAAGCCTAAGGCAGCGCGGTGCGTAAACGGACTACCTGGGACACCAACGACAAAGGAACCACCCACCCAAAACTCTTCACTCTCATCTCCTCAACTTCTCCTACTTCATAGGCCATTTTAAATGGCAGGAACCTCACAGGAGATAAAAGAATATATATTCCCTATTTTGATGAAGTTCACGCCAGCACTTATTCATGCACTTTGTTGCTGAAATCATTGTTATTTTAAGTGTATCTAACATGTCTATATTTACGGTTTTATACTGTGAACTGACCGTAGATTTGGTGGATTACAGTCTTTAATATGTTTATAATTTAATTTATACTGTTCGTTGATACCAAATATACGGTATGGAACTGTAAATGAAATTACGGTGATATACCGTCCACAATATAATAGTATCTTATATATTGTACTGAATTTTTGTTTCCAGTGTAGGCCATTATATTGACCTTTATCTAACCATGTATATGCTGTTGACCTTGTAGCAGTGCATCTATAACATTATCCTACCCCTAATATAAAATCCCATAGGCTTAACATTGGGTTTCCGTATGCCACGCTGACTGGCATACGGAGTTTTATATGCCAATAGTGGCATACATCATTATCATCACGTAATATTCCAAAATCGAGGAGATAGGGTAGGATAAAATCAAAACCTGATTCGTTTTAATCTTGGCCACCGCATTCCACTCCTGAAGTTTTGGCTCCGGACTTCACTCGGCTTCGCCTCATGAAGTCACTTTGCCAAACAAAGTCGTGGAATACGGTGGCCAAGATTGAAACTCATCCAGTTTTACGATATTATGTAGGCCATTATAATGGTATTTAACTTATCTGCTCTTTGGTATTGACTTTGCAGCAGTGCATGATGGTATGTGGGCCATTACAAAGACCTCCAGTACCGGATTGAAGGCGCCTTCCCATTGGCTGCTGTATCTGGAACAGCATGCCACAACTCCGGTATGTCCAAATTAATGCTCTCCTTCTTGAACCATCTGGTTAGAGACATGGCTTATAATTCATGGGGGGACTACCTGGTATTGCCCTTCATGTTGACAGCCGGCCCTACTACAGCCAATGTCAAGCTTTTCCAACAAGCAGATCCACACCAGATATAAGCCAGATCTACGGGCAAACACTGTAAGGGTTGGTGTACAACGTTTTCGTCTGGATGGTGGAATACACACTTAACTAAGCGAAAAAATATTCCACATTCAGAGAGAGTCTCGAAGTGCGACGTCAGTCACGGGATGCCGATCCTGGGGTTCCCAATTTTCTGAAACCATTGTATTTAATGAAGCAGATTGCAGGCATATTTTGGCGTGGTAGAGATTTTATTTTTACTTTACCAATGGAGGGACGCCCACCCCCCCCCCCCCCCACCCTCCCCCAAAAACAAATTAGCGATATAATAAATAAATACGCTTATAGAACTGGTCATAAACCACCTTTTCGCCGACATTGGCGAGCAATTACTTAAAGATAGACAATGTGTGTAATTGAAAACCCACCTTTCACCACAAACGAAAACGACACCGACATTTGTACCCAAAAAGTTACTATACAAGAGATAATAGAAGCTATTTAAGATATTAACGTTGATATGTCGTAAAGAATTAAAAACATTGGATCATCTATACTTAAAAAAGCTTTTTTAGCGGTCCTCGCTAAATTGCAAATAATCTTTAACTCATCACTACGGCATCTTACAATACTCCAGAAATGGAAACCAACATTAGTGACCACTATCCCCAAAAAAGGAAACATTAAATGAGTTAATAACCTTAGACCGATTACTAGGAACGTGTTCCACTTTATACAGTGTTACTACTGTAAACATTCCAATTAAATGTTCAACATCACAAAGAATTTTCTACGAAATCGTCTCGTGCTCAATCATTGCCCTATGAATAAAGCCAGCAACCTAACAGTCTTCAAGGTTTCAACATGAAAACCAAAAACCGAATGGCTAAATAAGCAAAGTGAATACCAGAACAACGTCAGAAGAGAGTTAGTATTTAGACTAACCTTGATAAAGTCCATATCTGACAAGGTATACTTTTTAAAGAAAATATCGAAAAGCTTAAAAGGGACTATACTAGTTTAGATAAGAAAAGAAGTAATATGCTTGTACAAACAGATCTATTAACTAGATATTGTGTCGATTGTGATTGCAACAACCTTCTACCGCTGACCCTACTATCGTTGATGCTTAGATACTGATAACTACCATTGTTCACTTAATAAGAATGCTAAACTGTTAACACGTACATGGCAAACGTGCGACTGCATCTACCATATAGATATATGGATATCAGCTCAAGAAGCTGACCTTTCAATGCCAGAGGCTATCTAGTTATTTCCCCTCATGCCCAAAATGCTGCCCTGTCCTGCTTTGATGTCTCCTCAACATAGGCCTACTAGGTTGGATGTCGGGTCTTTATTCAGATTCAACATGTAGAACTTGATATTGATATTGACTCCTAAAACCTTGGCTTGTTCTTCCCGATGTAACTAACAGCGCCAGCCTTCAGACCGTTGCTGAGAAAATAAATTGTCGACTGCTTCTTCCTTTTCCTAGAAGGATCTCAAACCGCTTTGAATCGTTAAATCAATATAACAATACGATTTTTGCTCAGGTATGAGAACAAGTGACACAATGCATGACACTTGATGATCTGTACAAACATAAGGATTTAGGGAGGGTAATTGGTGTCACATACAGTAACTAAGGTCTAATCTTATAGACTACACAAAAACAAGAAAATAATATTTGGAATATCTTTTATTCTTAATGAAGAAGACAGATAGACATACACAGATATGTATTTCTATAATATATTATAACAAAGTATACAATTACATAACAATTCTTGTGGATAGAGATCGCCCATAAGTAATGGGATATGGTGGTAGTAGTGATCAATAGTGAGTCCCTGTTTCCTCTGGTACTGGGATGATAGAAGATTGTGGAAAAGTCAAACCCTCAGTAACTGAAATGGTAATTAATTGCGAGAGAAAAAATCAAGCTAAGTATTTTTGAGTATTTCAAGAAATTATCGGAATTTGATGCAAACGTTGGAGAAGTAAAGATAATGGTCGAAAATACCCAAGTTCCCTTAGGTTTTAATCATTTAGACAATAAGCTGAATTGGAAACAATGTGTGTCAAGTCTATTATTGAAGGTAAAGCCTAACATGCTAAACATGCAAAAAGAAGAAGGTACATTATTATAAACAATGAAACAAGTATCAAAATTTACAAGACCCTTCCACTGGATATTTCTAGATAGTGCCATTAGAGAAATATCTGTGAAAGATCTGCACACAAGGTATAATATTGAAACTTTACTGTCAAGAAGAACATACTTGTCATTTGTGTGTATGAATCGATTTGTTGAAATTATAGAAATTGCTGCAAATCTTCTATCATACTAGTATGATTAACCTATCGAAATTGCTATGATACACCCCATCGGTTATTCAACGTATACAACACTACTGTAATGAAAACCTTCTAATGCAGATGGCATGTTCGTTGAGTGTTCAAGAAAACTTTTAGAAAGGACATCATATAGAGCTAGAGTAATAATGTGTTTTAATTTTATCCAGGTTCATTCGAAGTCAGTGTGAATGGGATTCTGATCTACAGCAAGCTGAAGGCTGAGGAGTTTCCTGAAACCAAGGATGTAAGATTTACCTTCCTTTCTTCATCTACTCCTATATTGGTTGATTATCAAATTGACTATCAAACGCTTTGTAGGCTTCATGTGTTGTTTGTGGTTATACTTGATGCAAATTTCACCCACTTGCTGTCATAGAAGTTACAGATACCAATAGGGTCCTTGTTCTAGAGACGCGTGAATTAGAAGGGAGAAAGAAATCAATGCTATACTTTGAGGGTGAACATATCATCTTTATAGAAAAGAAAACTGTGATTTACTTGCCCCAAGGTTTTTTCATATCTGCATTAAATATTCTACTAATGAATAGCATGGGGATTGCATGTCACATGTTTGTACAATAGCATGTAAGCATATTAATCCGAGAATTGTGTGTGTTTTCTATTTTTGCTAGGTTCTTGGTGTCCTCAAAGAGGTATCGGAAGGCCTACCACCGCGTGACCTGACCAGCAACAATAACAACAGCTGTCTCTGTGTCATCATCTAGATATTTACAGTTATTACATTACGATAGTATTACAACCACGTAACCCGAAAACCACCAATCACAGCAGCTGTCTCATGATGATAGACCTTGTTTAAATGATGACAAAGATATTACTACCACTTGACCTGACCAGCAACAATCACAGCATCATGGTGATGGATCCTGTTTGGAAATTGACTAAACATCTATTTGTATGCGGACGTTCCTGTGTCCCCTCAATCCATTTACACATGAGCAATTCAAGGCAGCTCCCTATCCCTATTCCCTGTTTGATAAGTTGATTCTAGCAGTCAAATATTAGGTTGTATTCAGTTAACTTCGGCAAAACAATATTAACTAGTGAAAACAATATAGACATGCGGTAAACCGTTCTAACGAGCAATATTACATTTAGATCAAATTCTCATGTTGAAATGTGGCCTGAAGGGCCCGGGGTCCGTTTAATATTAAACGAACAATAATGAGCCTGGACGATACCATCTGTCAAGCGGGGGAGGGGGAGGGCTCTCGGACGATTCAAGGTTTGATTTAGTGCATCATGTGCACTGACACAAATTCAATGAAATGATTCCGTGGTACATGAGCGGCCCCTCAGATCTTCTTTTTTTATAATCTCTTATAAGGAAGGTTACACAAGACATTTTGCTGTTGGCAAGTCTTCTTTATCTTCTTCAATTGCAATGGTGCTTAAATCATAAGCTTTTCCATACTACTCATACATAGAAGAGCGTGGTTGATGATCGGATGAGATGGAATAGATTATTTAGCACATTTTGGCATCGATTTTGTACCTTTATTCCTCTCTTACCATCTTTTGTTTTTAGATCTAACATATTTCTTAGGACATCAAGGTGCGATCCGGAACTTCCTTTGGTGTCTTCTTAAAATGTCATTTCGTTTGTTACTAACAAGATATTTCAATGAAGTACTTGTCAGGTGGTCTGAGTGCCGCACGCCTCAGGTGTGTTTATCCACACAATAGTATTGTTAACATGCCCATCAACTGTCACTGACCTATGACGATGTGTGCCTAAAGTCTCCGGTATGTATCTGATGTCAGCAGTGGCCGTCAGAACAGGCTGTTTCTGTATCTGCATTAATAAACAATCCATAAATCACCCCTAGTCTCGTGTTCTTTTCTACTCTAGTATATTAATCTAAATAAGCCTATTATCTTGCACCTGTTCGGATTCTGTTCGTCACTGAATGACAACTATGAATATAATACTTTCCTCCATCCCATGTGACGTGTTACCCTCCACAGACCGAGTATCAAATAGCGTTTTTTTAGATGATCATTATAATGATTCTCAGGTATATAAGGATAAAAAGACTTATTTATAGTTACGTAGTAGCTGGGTGTCGGGTACAGCTGAAGCTCCTCCCGAGCACCACCACAGTCTTGGTCCAGAATGCCATCCCAGTGCTGGTCCCACCCACGATCCTGCAGCTGTGTTTTACCACATCCACCCAGCACTGTGGCACTTCTAGAGAACCGGGACTCTCTGACCCCACCACTAGGGGACCCAAAGGTCTAGCGCCCTTGGCAGAGTACAAAGACAGAGATCTGTATTATTTAAAGATAATTGATTAAACTAAATGAAGACCTAGGAGTGGTTCAACAACTGTTCATTGTATTTATTAGCTATGTTCAAAACAAATGAAAGCCACCTTATTAAAGGTCTGCAAATTGTACCAGTAGGAACTATTCTTGGCTCGGTATACATGGTACTACAAACCGTTCATTTTGCTAGGCAATTGATTTTAAATCCACAATCAATGGGTGCAGATTGCGACTTTAGAAAGGGAAAAATACCAAGGGAAAATCTCAATGTGTGTGCAGATACGCATAGAGATATTCCATCCACCTTCTGCTAGGGTGACCGACTCCTGAGCAGATTTTGTTGCCGACCTTTACCACCCTCCTGCTGAGTTGGCAGAACCCCCTTCCGATATTCTTGTTACTGAATCTCAAGCATATCTCAAGCAGTAGGTATTGGTTACAGGCTCTTACATCTTCAATGAGGATTTCGTGATATAATATTAATAAACCTGTTTAACTGTGTTGTAGTCATGCCCTAGAAACAAGCAGTTAATACTCAAGTAAAGCACATAAAGGGGACCTGCTCCTCCTTCTAGATTAGCCCGCAAGGGAAAAACTAGCAACAATTATGAAACTATTTCTCTTAAGGTATTCAAAAGGTCAGGCCCCAGAAATTATCACCTGCATATTCCCTTCGGACCTTCACAGAAGTGAGGGGTCCAAACACCAGCAGTATACAGCCGTATACACCTCAAGTTGCCGGTAAGAAACCGTCTTGATATTTTCTCAAACAAAAACGGTCGTTTTGACCGAGGTTTTTGTTCTTTTACTTTTTATTATATTTAATTTGGAGATGTTTACTTCACATTTTTTTCTTGTTAGTCTCAAAAAGTATTGTATAATGTACAAGATAAAGCACAGCTTAGAATTGAGAACTTACCTTGTCTCAAGATTGGGATTACTCCACTTATTGTTATCATGAACACCCTCCAAGATGGAGGTATGGTGTCTAGTTTAAGGGGTTTTAAAATTATCCACTCCAACTTGCGGAGTATTAGAGCTAACTATGAGGCCTTTGCTGTTGAAGCCCAATCTAACGAGTGGGATATCATAACTGCCTCAGAAACGTGGCATGTAGAAAATGACATTCAAGGGTCTTATGTACTACGAGGTTACAAAAAATTGAGATTGGATTGTTCCTGGAAGGAAGAGGCCAATGATGAACTCCCAAAAAAAGGTGGTGGTCTATGTATGTTTATAAAGGAGAGTATTTCTCACGATGCTAAAAAATTCATCACCTTAAATCAAAGTTATAGTAATGTTGAACTACAAATTGTTTTTTTTTTGGAAAAATATATGTTTATTGACGGAAAGGTTCACATTACAGAAAACGCGATTTTCAACTTTTCTCATCACAGAGAGTTACAGTTATACAGGCAATAGTTACAACAACGCACTTGACAGTCAGACATAGGACATGGCAGAAATACCCTTACAGACAACAATGATAATACAGGGCAAGAAGAGGGTCTTATACTAGACACACTTCTTCCGACAGACATACTCCACCTTTCCATAGCGGCCAGCCATCACACTGACTACCATTGTCCACAACACTATCACAGTTATCCTCCTAGTCCACACAGCAACATATTTAGACAGTACATATCATTTTATCTTAGAATACCAGCCATAATTTCATTTAGATCCACCGATTTTAAGAGTGCTTTGAATACCATGTTTTTACTGGCTACATGAAGGTCCGGCTTCAGGCGATCCCAGAACTGGGCTCCAAGATATAGAGGCGATTTTCTGAAAAAATCAGTTCGTGGGCGCTTCACCTTGAGTTTGATTTTTGTCACGCTTCTAGTTCTAGCTCCTCCCTCCGCCGATAACGCGTTTACTGTATTTTTGGGGTCAAGTGACCACCAAAAAACATGCGACAAGAGGTGCCTGGTACGCCTAATTACCAGCTTATCTAGACCGGCCCGAGCACATAGCGCATCCCCACTGACATGATCCTCGAGTTTAACATGATAACAGATCCTCAGAGCTGTATTCATCAGGGATTGTAACTTCATCCTTTGTGAGTTGGTCAGGGTCACTACCAGAAAGTCACAGTATTCAATCTTGCTTAGCAACATTGTTTTAACTATCGCCACTGCCGTTTTAGTATTTATAAAATACCTTAGCTTCCGCAGCTTATGTAGACGAAGCGAAAAATCGTTAGTGATCTTGTCATAGAACAGATCGAAACGTAGTGATTGGTCTATGGGGACCCCCAGGTAATTAAAAGTTTTTACACTATCTAGAGCTTGTCCCTCAAGCATACATATCGGGTAGGCAGGTTGAAACCTCGTAACTTTTGGATGACACCACATCGCTTTACTCTTGTTCCCATTTAGCTTAAGGTGGTAATCATCAAACCAAGAGACCAACAAATTTAGATCCTCTTGCATCAAGTGGGCTAATATCTCTGGATCTTTTCCGCTTACTACCAACACTATATCGTTGGCGTATAGCAGAAAGCGCAAATTTTTAATGACTCCAAGACATCCATTCAGATACAGTATAAACAGGATAGGTCCCATCACAGACCCCTGCGGGACACCCTTGCGGACAGCAATCGGGTCGGATATCATCTCATTTATTTTAGTCGCTTGGATACGTTGAGAGAGATATGATTTAAAAATCTGTACTATGTGTGGATTGCCTGACCGTTCCCCCAGAATTTTTAATAACGTGCTATGGTCTATGCAGTCAAATGCCTTTTGGAGGTCAAGAAAGAGGCAGAGACTTATATTCTGATAGTCTCTGGCTTCATACAACCAGGACACGAGTTTAAACACCGCCTGTCCAGTAGAACGGCCAGGGAGAAACCCAAATTGTAAACCAGAGAAGCAGCCAAGGTCGATCCAGGACGGGAGCAATTGGTGATGTAGCTCATATTCTAAGATCTTTGACATAATTGATAGGCCCGATATCGGTCGAAAATCAACTGGATATCTTGGTCTGGGGGTCTTAGGTATAGGGGTTATAACCCCTTACACCACATGGCCGGAAAATGTCCAACTGATATGGCTTTATTTACAATAATTTTCAGTACATCTGGTCTGTCAAAAATGCTTTCTTTAGGAAATCACTACTCACACCCTGAATACCCGACGCTTTGTTAGTTTTAATCATTTTGATTAGCTCTATCTATCCATATCAATTTCATTTAGGAATGATACTTCAGCTATGGCATCAGTCATGTAATCACCTACATCAAGTAGGGGTGAGGCCGGTTTAGTTATATTACTAGCGACAGAACTATAGTGATTATTCATGACGTTGGGTAACAGTGCATCCTGAATCATCTCCCCATCCTCATTATACAACATTAGCTGCCCTGTCTTGTTTGCTGGCTTCCATATACTCTTCACCTGTCTCCAAAAGCGCAATGGATTAGAAAAGTTTTCGACAAGCTTATCCTGGATAAACTTTGATTTGATCGATCGTATTTCTCGATTAATATCCCTAGATAGACGCCTACATTCGGTTCTGGTGGTCGGGTCCGTATCCATCATGCATTTAGACAATAAAAACGCTCTTCGTTTAATCATTGCCTGCACCACTGCTGGTAGATCCAGTCCATCTCGCTGGTTCACCCTAAACGATTTAATCGGACACCATTTCTCTAGATATTCCTTGAGGAAGTTCTCCCATTGTACAAATAGTTGTTCTGCAGAGAGATAGTTAGCTTGAGAGGTATCAAACCCCCTTAAAGCATCTCTGAGAGTCACTGGGTCAACATTCTTATAGCTACGACCAGTTATGGTTCTATTACCAGACATCGGACGATTAAATTTTCTGATGGCAAAGATAGGCACATGGTCGCTTATGAAGCAGTTACAGTTTCCAGACATTTCCACATTCGGTGAATTGGTATAGATATGATCTATTTTCGAGGTCCCATGCTTAGTCAGATACGTATCCGATGTAGCCAAATGTGAGAGAGAGAACCTGCTAAGAAACGCATGCATTGTTTTACCTTTACAGCTATTTGGATAATTCGCATTAACCAGACCTCATGATCCTTAAACCTAGGGTTCAAAAGCACATCGGAGATCGTTTTGTAAGCCTGCTCATGATTTCCTTTAGGTGGGGATACACAGTTAAAATTACCATTTTCCTTCTATCAGTTCTTGAATATTCACATGTCAATAGTTCTATATGTTTATCACACCTACAACATTCCTCTATTTTTTCAACATGGGGCGACAATTTAGAATTAACATATAGCATAACTCCTCCACCAGACATTGCCAAATATGGCGGTCTGTCCAGTCTATAGCTTTCCATGTTCTCAATATGTAAAAGGTCATTATCATAGCGCTCGGCCAACCAGGTTTCAGTAACTGAGAGAAAGTCCACTTTATTAAACATTATTTTAACCTGCTCAAGTTTTCTATAAAGACTTCGTATATTAATTGTGACAAAGGATAAACCTTTCTTCGATGTAACTTCATGAGGTAGTAGATAAATCATTTTGGCTGTAGGTCAAGTTGGGTAAAGTAACCACAACAATAGTGAAATCTGGTATACATAGTTTTTTATTCGGGCAATTAGCCTCAGAAAACAGACACAGTGGTTGCAGTCTAGTATAAGTGTTTATTGCAGACATATCATTTTGAATTAGCTTAAGTTTTGGTTGAAAGACCTCACACAAAAAAACTTGCAGTTTTAAATGTGTACAGACCAAAACGTGGTTGCCATAGAATCTGTACAACCGAGATTGTCCAAACCATTGATTTACTTAAGAAAGAAGGTATACAGGATTTTGCTGTACTTGGGGATTTCAATATCAATATTTTAAAAGAAGGCTCACCTGGAGTCAAATTCTTTTTGTCTGAAATGGGACAACGTGGACTTGTACAACATATCAAAGATGTCACGAGATACTCAGAAAGGGGCTCGATCATTGATCTGGTTTTTACTTCTTTTATGGATGTATCGAACAGTGGAGTTTTAACAAATGCGATTAGTGACCATCAGATTGTATTCGTTATTAAGAAAGCTAGCAGACTTAAACCAGAATCGACCAGAGTTTGGGGTCAGTTGTATACAGGGTACTCAAATGATCGTCTCACTGCTCATTTGAAGAACTGGAATTGGGCGCATTATCGTGAGTCTAACAATAGTTAGATGGGATATTATCAAAGAAGCAATTGAGGGATATCTCGATGTGGAATGTGCATTCCGTTTTTTCTCTGTCAAGGTCTCTAAGGAGCCTTGGATAACAACTGAAGTCCTTGTGAGTATTAGAGAGAAGGACAGACTTCTCAGAAAAGCCAGGAGAACAGGTAAACGATCCGACTGGGAGAAAGCCAGGAAAGCACGTAATGACAACACTAAGCTAGTTAGATCCGGAGACAGACATATGGTCAATTCTCCCAGATCGTGATCGATGGCCCACGTACAGTGACCTATAATTCAAAGGGTCGTTTTCATATCTATATAACATTTTATAATATCAGAAATGATATTAGCGCTGTAGGAATGACAGATCTGCCAGGGGAACCCCACTTTCATGTACCTATATCCATAAAAAAAATTGATAAACCCCTAAAATAGGCATTTTTTAGCTCAAATTCATAGATGAAACCTATATAATCAGATTTTGAAGACCTCTTATAAATTTGTAACTATATATGTTTATCTATTCTGAATGTGGGATACCCACAAATGTGTTGCAGAACATATAAATTATAATAAATGTTGAAATGGGGAAATATATATATAGTCTAAGTTTAAAAAATTAGTGGTGAAGGGTATGTCACCGTACATGGGCAAGCCACATTAAAAGGTAAAAAAATCATAGAAAAGTACCTTTTTGGGTACTTGTTAATCCTCCAAGTAAAAGAGGTACGTCAACAGGTATAATAACATCTGTAGTGTATATATTAATTCTCCCATCAAATATACCACAGCCAAATGAACATGGGTGGTGAAATTTATTTGGTCACCGTACATGGGCAGAAATTATCAAGTGTTGCTTATGTACGGTAAAAGATTTACATTATTAGTGAATGATATTTTATATATAAATAGAGTATTATGGAACCATTAACATCTGCAATTTGCAAGGACTTCAGGCATGTTAATGCCAAGAAACATACATGTGTTTTTAACCATGTCACCGTACGTGGGTCGGTCACCGTACGTGGGCATTGTATTCTGAATGATATTCATCAACTCTAATTTACTCAATACAAGTAGAGCCTCATTTTCTCAAAATAAAATTCTGATTCTGCTATTAATTAACAATGAATATTTCCCCTAAAACCTTGTCAAACACACATGCCCACGTACGGTGACATATGGGTTACAGGGTTAAAGTCATTCAGCTAATAAATAAATATCTAATAAAGATTAGTGTTCCCAACTTTTACACATGTAAGGTATTGTGTTCTACTATATATTTCCACTTCTTTACCAAGATATAACAAGTTTGAAATTTTGGTCACCGTACATGGGCATCGATCACGATCTGGGAGAATTGACCATATACTCTTACTGAGCTGGAAAAGAATAAATCCGATAGTAAAAAGTTTTGGTACAATATCAATAAAATCATACCCGGCACCCAAGCGAAAGGTACTCCTGACTATATTAGAATAAAAAATGATGATGACGAAATTAATTGCGAATGAGGAGGTCCCTAACTTTATCAACAACTACTTCACTGAAATTGGTACAAGATTATCTTCTGAAATGCAACTCCCATGGCGACCCTATATGGAGGAATCTCCCTGTTCTCTTGATTCTTTATTGAATTCAGTTGGTGAAATTCTTGACTTACTGAAAAAGATAAGTAGGAGCAAACAATCTATGTTGTCGGGTATCTCCTCACAGGTTTTTGTGGATTCTGTGAAGGCCATCCCTACCATTTTTATGGATCTTTATAATTGTGTCTTTAGTACGGTGGTAATCCCTGTAAGTTGGAAAACAGCCATGGTTGTACCTATCCCCAAAGGAGGTGACCTATACAAAACCAACAATTATAGGGCTATCTCATTGTTACTTGTAGTGCATAAACTTATGGAGAAAATAGTCTGTAAACAATTAATAACCTACATAAGAGACAACAGAATTTTATCGGAGGACCAATACAGCTTTAGGAGGGCTAGATCGACCATTGATACTATTTCCAAATTGACAGATTCCGTTTTCACTGGTAGGAATGTTGGTGTTTCAACCCTGGCTGTTTTTGTTGATCTTAGGAAGGCCTTTGATATGGTCAATCATAGTATTTTGTTAGACAAACTAAACAGGATTGGCTTGAAGGGCAACTGTTACAACTGGTTCGCGAATTATCTGAGCCTAAGGGAACAGGAAGTCAAGGCTAGTAATTTAATTTCTCACCCCAAAAAGATTTTACATGGTGTTCCCCAAGGTTCAATTCTTGGGCCCCTGCTGTTTCTGCTTTATGTTAATGATATATCACATTGTTTGAAATCTAGTAAGGCATTATTGTTTGCTGACGATACAGTTATCTACAAACTAGGTAATGATATCGACCTTTTGTATGATGACATGCAAGCTGACCTAAACTGTTTAAGTACTTAGTGCCTACAAAATAAGTTAAGTGTCAATTTAGGTAAAACTAAACATATATTATTCTCGGCCAAAAAGAAAATTCGCCCGGGAGGCCAGAACCAGCTTTTTGTCAATGACCAAGAGGTCAAGAAAGTGATTTCCTATAAGTATTTGGGATTTGTCCTTGACTCTAATTTGGACTTCCGACATCACTTTGCTTCCCTTAAGAAAAGTATCTCTTTTTATCTATATCAGCTTGCAAAAATGAGAAGCTACATATCTAAAAAAGCTGCTCTCGAGGTTTACAAGACAGCTATTCTTCCTTATTTTGATTATGGCGACATTATTCTTGATGGGGCTCATGCATACTTCACTGACTCCCTACAAATTTTACAGAATAATGCGCTTAGAATTTGCCTCAGAGCTACTGTCCATACCCCTATCAGGGATCTCCATAGGTATGCTGAGATTCCCATGCTTAAAGTAAGATGAGAGGTACACATCTTTAATTATATGTACAAAAGGTCAAGAGATGTCACTTTGTTGATAAAACTATTATAAACACAAGGGCCCATGATGCCCCCATCCTTTTTACTGGCAGACCAAACTGTACCTCATATATGAGATCTCTTAAATACCACGGGGGTTTGGCTTGGAACAGTCTCACTCCCCAAATACGAAGGACAGAATCTTATGTCGGCTTTAAATCACTTACTAAAAACAAGCTCAGAGCCAGTGTTTGGGAATTGTAACTCCTTGTAAACGTACAATTCTGCTAGATGTTGAACAAACTGATCTAATTCTCCAAAATTGTCCCTGTACCTGTCTTTATCTTAAACTAGAAGACGTTTTTTGTTCTATAAAATTATGTCTGACTCTAAACACATTTTACCTGTTCTATGATAGGATACATGTCCTTGCCTGACAGCACACAAATTTGGCAAGGTGTTGAATTAACTTTACAGGTTTGTCCCTGTACCTAAGCTCTCACTTCCAGGACCAGTACGCCACCTGGTGGGCCCGGGAGGTGGCTCCGTGATTCAACTCTGGGCCCAGGATTACGACAGAGCAGCGGATCGCAGAATAGCGATCTGAGGGCCAAAACGTTGCTCCTGAAATTTTGCGGATCGTGTCGCAACTGCATAGACGCATCACAGCGTAAAATACGGCATTTAATAATACTTTCTACGCTGACCTTCACAGCACTGCAGATCGTATAGCTGTAGGTTAAAACCAACCTTGTCTGATATTTCAAATAACGATCCATGGTGGCACCACCAAGCCCTGCCCCTTGTTCTTTTACCTATAGGAAATAGCAATCAAAACCACCAGGTGTCAGATCAGTTTTAACTATGGTGCCATCTGTATTTAATTAAGAACTAATTAATCTTCCCCTGTCTCATTCAATATGTGCCCCTTAATTGTTGTATCATAATCGCGTTGTGAAAATTAGCGATACCTCGGAAATATGGCAATACGATCCAATATTACTGGAGCAACGCTTTTTTAGTCGGATCGTTAAAGTAATCGTAAAAATAAATTTGCGATCTGATTATAGCCACAAAAACAGGAGCAACGGGGCCCTGGGGCCCCTTGAAACCTCCGGCAACCCAGGCGGGTCAGAGGTACCCCTCTGGCGACTACCGCAATATTCTCATCATTTCATAGAATAATAGAAATTACTATGATTCGGAAATGATGCCCAGGCATCACGACATTTTATTACCGGGAATGCCTCCTGGCGTCACGGCACACTATGCCCTCCACTAAGCACCATAGCTTAGTGAAATGGATAATAGGTGATGGTGATCAGCAGCTACACAACTCAGTACTGACAGCTTTTTACCGTCAGCTAACACCTCATTTCTGATTGCTGACACTTTATCGGTGACATCAGATTTCTGATAGACTGATAGTATTTTACTGATATTCGATTGCTTAAGATCAATTGATGACCCTTAATTGTTAACAGAAGAAGCTTTATATATAAGTGATAGCGTCTAGTGATGAAGGCTACAATGGTAGACCGCTCAGCGTTTTTGCTTGCGAATTTTGCACACAAAAAAAGACCAACCCAACAGTGATTGCTTTACAGAAGCATTACAGATGAGTTGTAACCCTTGATGGGTGATAGAAGGAACTTTACAGATCAGTGATGATACTTGATTGCTGATGGCAGATTGTTCGTTTTTGATTGTTGACATCTGGGTGCCCTTAGCTGATTATTGACTGCTGATGGCTGACAGATGAGCAAGTCTGCAGATTTTGTGAAATATGACTATATGTGCGAATACCACTCAGGTGGAAATTTAGCTGGAAGGTATGTCACACGACACAGGGACATCACCTCACCTGTTTCTACAATAATCATTAATACCGCTTCTGACGTCTGCACACCCAAATGCTTCAAGATGTTAAACTCCCGGTAATCTTCTGGAAAGTAAGACAATACTTCCCGCCTTTATCAAACCCCTAGATATGCAAAACAAACACATACCAACCGTCTCAGGTGAGTTGCATATTGTGTAAATCTATAATATTGCAGAATGTAGTCCACTGTCTAAGGAGTTCTCATGTCAAAGTTTGGTAGACATCACCTAATGTGGCACACATGTCCTTTAGGGGGGACTTATCACATCCTGATATAGAACACCCATTTTAGGTGTGGATAACATCCCCTGATAACCCTTAGATATTGGTCTCAGGCCTTTGGAATGAATTAGGCAAAGATAAGAAATCATTGAATTGATTAACACCATCATATTTAACATAATCATGGTCAAATACTTATATCTTCCTTAGAACTTGTCTGAGAACTTGAGTATATATATTCTATGAACCACCTAATACGGAGTCTCAATACTAAGCCTATGAAAACCACAGATAGCTACTGAGTAGAATACGGAAAGCCGTATTCTCCTAGGAGAATATTTCTTTTTCGGCCACCTTACGGGCATTATAGGAACTATTTCATATATGCAATGCACGGCACTTGCGTCGAATCTCTAATAATTTACAAGATTTTTTCATCGTAATTAGTCGAAAGGTAAGTAATGAATACAACATAACCATCAACCAAGCTTGGTGGCCAAGTGGTCAGGGTGTTCGCCTCGAGCATGGGAGGTCGTGGGTTCAAACCCCGGCCGGGTCATACCAAACTGCCCATTCGGCTTAACACCCGCCATAAGAATGAGGAGAATGAGGAGTAGGGGTCTAGGGCCCGAGTGGAAGAACGGCCATATAGCCGAATTCGGTGATTTTCTGACACAATATTCCCTTAAATATTGCCCCCCCCCCCCCCAAAAAAAAAATTGTTTCGGTTTGTATGGCCGTATTATCCTTGTGATTGACGCTACGCAATACTTTACTACACGTCAACTACGCGGAGAATACGGCATAACAGATCGAAATCATGGTCAGATACTGATAGGAAATCATGTGTATTTCTAAAATGACATAGTCAAGGAGTATATCAAGATAATATCAGATATGTGGAATACATGGTACTAATATCATATGGCTAGAATACGATTTTAAGATATCAAACCAAAGTGTGAAGAGTAACAGTTTAGCTAATGATACAAAAAGGGGATAGGAAGAAATGGATAGGAAGAAAAAGAGAATAAGAAAAGATTTAGATTTGAAAATGGGTGAATCTTCATCCACAACAAAAGCATGTCACCCCATCTTATCATGAGTGATTCATATTTAGTTTTTAAGTCTGTGGTCACGTGATACAATCTCCGTGCATGTGCCTGTGATTCCATGTGACGCACTATGCTATCATCAGTTGTCTGACCAATCAGAACAGAGAACGCATTCTATGCGTTGCGCTGGTCAACAGGAACTGACCAATCAGAAAAGGGAGTGTATTACGTACATAGCGTAGTCCAATCAGGGAAAGAAAGAAAAAGAGAGGGAGGCGACATTAGGATTGGGAAAATAGCAAGGTGCCTTCACGGGGCGAGACCACAGAGATAGGACGGCAGCGGGCGAAAAGAAAGCGACACGCACACATAGAGCGATATACTAAGGGAGATTGAGGCGAGAAACGGTAGGGGTGAGGGAGGTGATAGAGAGAGGGCAGTAAGGGGTGATAAGAGATTAATATACAATTGTAGAGGGTAGGGAGACACAACAGTAAAGACTGAAGGGAGGCATAGAAAGACAAACGGACTGACAGACAGAGAGCGGCAGAAAAGGGTAAGAAGAGAGAAACAAGCGTAAGTAGGAGGGAAGAAGTGCACGGCATCATGGTGGAACAGTCACCACCCCCTGCTCAGGTATGGAACTTGACAACAGATGCCACAGAGACAAACTTCACGGCGTTTGACGAAGACCCAGTCTTTGAAGTGCCACTCGGTGTACAGGTAATTATCGGTTCTGTTAACTTTTTTCTCGACCCTTTTGCTTGGAACTGTAAAGGTTAGCTTGTACAGCTCCGCCGAGGAGTTGGCCCCTTTGATTAACGTCTGTTTGAAGTATCCATGTCTTCTAATCTCTGTATGAGGGAATGCATGAAGTCACTTGTATACTTTGGGGATAATCTTATATACATTTAAACAAAACCATTCATAGATAGCTCCATGGATGGCCACATGTTCCTATGGATGATGCTTTAAAGACAAAAAAAAGGAGTTCGGCTCTCTCTTTATAAAAAAGAAAGAAGAAGGAAATACATGAATAATTACGTGGCCCCTGGAGCCGGATGGAGGTATGCACATATATAAGAGAGCCTTCTCTATTGTCCCACACCTTTTTTCTGCAACGAGAATAAGTTCTATCTATGTTGATTTTATCTAAATTATATTACATACTTGGGAAAATCTTTTGTCATTGCATACCTGAAATCTTTGGTATATATGCGTCAATTTGGCTTTAAGAATAAAACCCATATTATTTTCCTGAAAATTGAACGATGATCTGTTAGTATTGTAGAGCATATAAAAATAAGATTGGAGAAACAAGTGGGAGGTAAAGGAATGGTACGTAGGATTGGATGTATTGTGAGAATTTGTGTTCTGATGTGATGATATGGGTGGTTATACTGGGTGTAAAGGTTTTTCGTTCTACTGTATTGCGTACATGATGGCGTGCGAGACTGCATGCTGGGTGGTCCTGATGTAGGCCTCTTAAGCCGCGGACCTCCAGACCCTGAACTGTTTTACCTGGAGGTGGGACACCTTTTCTCAATGAGTGAAGCAACAGTGTTCTTGTGTCGGCGCCCAGTTGCAACAAGCATTGCTTCCATTGGTTCCTAAAGGCCGTGCTCCATTGCACCAATCTACTTGAGATTGATGGTCGCCAAGCAATCTTAACCCTGTCTCCTCCCGTTCTCCGATAGTTCTTGCCCTTGGGTTTTCCCTTGATCTTACCTCAGTTAGCGCTGCTGATCCACTTTAGCGGCCGACTGGAGACCAGATTTTCCCCAGTCCCCAGTGCCAGTCCCCAGTGGATCGGCTCTCAATCTTCGATATGGAGCACTGCTAGGAGTTTGAGCACCGACCGTCGGGGGGATCGGGACTCTAGCTCCACTATGCAGCTCCACTACAGCTCCACTATCGGCGACTGGGAACCAATCGGTCGGTGACCAAATCAATCTCCAGTGGATCAGCGCAATGGAGCACGGCCTTCACTAGTGATGCCGGGAGTGGCGCCCTGTCGGCAAACATCAGTAGAGGGTCTGAGTCTGCTTGCCGGAAAGAACTGCGTGGCCTGCTGCGTAGCAGGAACCGCGCACATTTCCGCTGCTGGAACGCTGGCGACCTCGACCACCTTGATCTGATTGAGCTTCTATGAGTTTTTCGCTGCCGTCAGTGTCTGTTAGTGACAGGGAGTCTTGGATCGGCTGCTGCCCTCGTGAATGCGATTTCTTTATCCAAGCTAATCCTCCTTTTTCCACGGTCAGGGCAGGGAGGTGGAGAGGGGGGTGGTCAACCCCTTGACCACCTTCGGACCCTGTCGCACCGATCAAAGAAGGTACACATTTTACAGAGCACAGCCGGTAAGCAGAATGGACTATTGGTTTATACCAGTTTCATAAAAAAAATCAAACTAAGAAAGTTAGCATCACGCATACTCCCCAATCGGATCACTCATACCTGAATCTAAATATATCATGGGTACAAGAGGCAAAAGGGCCTTCATTTTTGAAATTCAACAATTTGTTGCTAGGCGGCAGAGAAATAAAAAATAGAATTGAAACCCTCGTAATTGGGACATACGAGATGCTACCTAGAATAAGATGGGACTACATCTAATATAGAATACAGACTTTCACAATCAACTATACGCAAATCTTAACAAGATTAACGTCTAGAAGGGATAGAAAATATTAAATTGGAGTTAACATATTTGAATTTGAAAATTGAGAAAAAGATTGTTATCCATTATTTTAACATCCAAATGTTATCGTGCCCTTAAAGCAGAACAACCAAACAATTACTTCCTAAATTTAGAAAAGAAAAATAAGATACAAGTTCATACATGTTAAGAACTGAAACCTACATATTACCTATCAAGCTGATCTACTCGACTAAAACTGTTTTAACTACTACAAAACAGGGGCGTCAGAACGTTTTGAAAGTGGGGGGGCGAAGTACAAATTGCTGACTTTTTTCTTGGTATGGAGTCAGACTTTGAGATTGACCTGTCCAATTGGATTTCCCATAAATCTTTAAAATGTCTGAGAAAAGTCAGGTTGTTACCTTCATTACATCTGAAAAAGTCAGACTTTGACATTTTTCCTCGTGGAAAAGTCAGTGCTTAGCCATCGTTGCATGCTAATAAGTCAGACTTTGACATTTTCCACTGGGAAAAGTCAGGCTTAGCCATCATTGCATGGTAACAGGTCAGACTTTGACACTTTTCCACAGTGGAAAGTCATGTCTTAGCCATCATTGCACGCTAAAAAGTCAGACTTTGACATTTTTCCTGGTGAAAAGTCAGAGCTTAGCCATCATTCCATGGTAAAAAGTCATACTTTCACACTTTTCCACGGTGAAAAGTCAGACTTTGATATATTACCACAGGGAAAAGTCAGGGCTTAGCCATCATTGCATGCTAATAAGTCAGACTTTGACATTTTCCACTGTGAAAAGTCAGGGCTTAGCCATCATTGCATGGTAAAAGGTCAGACTTTGACACTTTCCACAGTGAAAAGTCAGGGCTTAGCTATCTTTGCACGCTAAAGAGTCAGACTTTGATATTTTACCATGGTGAAAAGCCAGAGCTTAGCCATCACATTGCACAGTAAAAGGTCAGACTTTGACACTTTCCCACGGTGAAAAGTCATGTCTTAGCTGTCATTGCATGCTAAAAATTCAGACTTCAATATCTTTCCATGGTGAAAAGTCAGGGCTTAGCAATCATTGCACGCTAAAAAGTCAGACTTTACCACTTTCCACAGTGAAAAGTCAAGGCTTAGCCATAGTTTCATGCTAAAAAGTTAGATTTAGACATTTTTCGATGTTGAAAAATCAAGAAAGTTTTTACACTTGATTGAGTTAAATTTGAAGGTAATGACTTTTTTTAGGCTTGCAAAAAGGTGGGGGGGGGGGGGGGCGGCCGCCCCCCCTGCCCCCCCCCCCTATTCTGACGCCACTGCAAAAGATTGAATATGTACTCTCTTATTCAGGTCTTACAGAAATGTTGCAACGTTATAGCCTCTACAACGTTAATAAATCTTCTGTTAAAACAACTTTCCGCCTTATCATCGACTCCAGATCATCACTCATGTAGAAAACTAGTATGAAAATAACCTATTACCACTCACGAGCAAATAAATAAAATTATGAGTAATATGACTCGCTAAGGACCTAAGTACACCTAACACACACAGATTAACCTTGACAAAGACAATGTAATAGTTGGAATATCGGTTCTGCAATAAATTCAACTACATCATTTACCTTAACTATCTTAGTGGTTGTATTATCATCTCCAGCATTAAGAATAAGAAGAACACATCTATGCGTTGACAGTCAAAACCTAACTTCTGTTAGAAAACAAATATTGACTATGTTCCACAAGTTCTATCAAAACCTATACATTGTATATAAAATGAGATGAGAAACCACTACTAGAAGATATAGAATAATAGCATCAAGTTACATCAGACATTTTAGTATAATCGATAATGGTATTCGGTCTGTCGATGATAATAATCCCATTTCCCTATATCCCAAAGGTACGGCAAACGTTTCTGTACACCGTGGCCATGGTCCTGCACTTCTATTACCTGCCTGTGATCGTCCTGGTTGGTCTAGTGGGGAACACACTCACCCTGATCGTCATGTTAAAACGCAAGAACCGTTTGGTCTCCTGCTGCTTCTACATGGCCAACCTGGCCATCAGTGATTCGGCCATCCTTCTTTACGGTGCCTTCACCTGGTTCGATGTCATATACCAACTCGTCCCAAAGACAAACTTCTCCTGCGGCATGTGCAACCTTGTTTTGGGGCTCGTCTCCAACTTCAACATCATGATCCTTGTGGCCCTGGCATTTGATCGTTTCCTGGCCATCGCGTTCCCGTTCAAGGCGCCTGTTCTGTGCACCGTGAAGCGAGCCAAGGTGACTTTGCTCTGTTTGGGGTTGGTCTCGGCAGTACTCACCTTCCCTGTTCTATTCACCGCTACTTCTCCTGACGGTCGCAGCTGTGCAGCACACTCAGCTGGATCGCTTCTCGACCAAATCCACGCTATCATATCCCTGATGGTCTTCTCTCTGGCACCTTTCTTTGTGTTGCTCTTCATGAACATTGCCATTATTGTTGTCATACTGAAGCGGCACAAGCGCCTTGAGCAATATGCAGAAAAGACCCCATCCTTTGTCTCTGATGATGGTTCTACTGGGAGATCTGTGGAGAAAGTTCCACCCGATTCCAGCAGCCGGCATATGTCGTCCAACTCTGTGGTCACTAAAGGTGGTGGTAAGTCACAGGGAATGTCATCCAAGCGTGATGTCCAGCTGGCTGTCATGCTCATTGCAGTCACCTTCGTGTTCCTACTTCTCATCCTGCCACTGAACATCCGCTACATCTACGGCTCCATCTTTGACTATAAGCGTGACCTGAACACCTTCTCTGTCTACTACCTCATTCTGGTGGTCTCCGCCAAGACCCACATCACCAACAGTGGTGTGAACTTCTTCCTCTACTGTCTCTCCGGGTCCAAATTCCGTGCTGACGTCATCGACCTGTTCCGCTGCGCCCCCTATAGGAAGAATTTGAAACAAACGGAGCAGAAATCATCGTCAGTGAGTAAAGGAAAACTGACAGCAGAGGAATCGAGTGTTTCCACCGTATGTGCCAGTGTTAGCCAGGTGCGCATTGCTGACTTCGGCAATGACATCAACTAACACTATCTAGGCTCCTGTTAACCAATTGTGACGTTTTATGGCAGGCGTTTTTGGTCTATGTTGTTAAAGGAATTACAGATTTAAAACAAAATCCTAGATCAGCATCTGAAGTTTCTGATATTTGACAGAATAACTGCAATTCTCAGACAAATATGTCCTGTATTTTCTATAATTCTGTGAGAATTTTCCGAAAAACTGAAAAAAGAACACAACAACAACAAAAACAGCACTGTCCTGCTATAGCCCCCGCAGGAATGCTAAATGGCATTCTGTGGCCGCATCCACGGCCATGCCTTCGGATATGCCATATTGTATTGTCTGCCAGGAAAGGAAGGAGGACGCCTGGAGACATTGTTCATGCAGCAAGAATGGACAGTACATAGAACCTCAACTTGAGAGATTGTATCAATTCGATGGTATTTCTAAAGTGAGTGTTCCACCATCCAAACAAAAACGTTGTCCCATACAACAGTTGCCAGCAGATCTGGTCTATTTGAACCATCGGCCGGGTTGGTGAAATCGCCTGCCAGACATTCCAGCAGCCGGGAGCTCTTGGTTGGTAGGTAAAATTGGCATCTGTTAGCGGTCGTTGGAGAGTTGCCTCATGGTTGCTGAGCCTTTGCTGGGGTATCGGGCCATCCGCTGGCTGAAATGCGCTTCCACCAGCTAGATATTTTACCCGGCATTCCACCCGATCTAAATTTTCTCGTCAGCCAGGCAGAATTTCTTGCACCAGACAAAACCTAATTTATTTGTTTTTGTCAGCTGGATCTGTGCATCTGGCTGATGGTTTTGATGAGTTAATGCCACTGTGAGTTTTGCTGGGACCTGCATAGAGGGAATGCCATCAACATTGAATGATCGACAACCGCGATAACTGAAGCCACAAACAGAGACAGAAAGTTCAGACAGTTGCAGTAGTTTGTTGAGAATTTTAGCATCAGAGTCTGTTATACACATTCATAACATCAAGGCTTATCTTTATTTACCTTCTTTGTTTGGTTTAACGCAGAATTCAGGGGATATTTGACAATCTCTCACTGCTCCATACAAATTCTAACATGGTGGGACACTGCCCTGATCAATATGTGGCTTTTGCAGATCAAGAGCAGTGCAGTGTTTGGCACTGCTCAACAGGCTGCCTAGAGACTCAGCGGGGACCTTGATTACCATGTTAAATAGGAGCAATGTCCACTAGGCAGTGCCACTGTCTGCATGCTGCTGCTCCATCTGGAGCATTGGGTGGAACGCCGGGTGTGGATCTGCTGGCATGCTGGTCTGCTGCGTCTGAGATCTGCCTGGTGGAAGCGTTTACTAGACTGCTGTACGGCGACCATACACCAATCTTCCGGCTGGAATTGGGGAATGTGGTGGAAGAGCAACGCACTCAGACTGTTTTGGCCCGACATCTACCAGATGCGACAGCTGAGATGTCTGCATTGCATTGAAAGAGCGTCTAGATGGTGGAATTCTTGCTTAACCAACAAAGAACAATTCCTCAGATTCTTTCTATAGAAATATTCACCCCTTTTTTGTATCTTGTGGCCTGTGTATTAGGCTTAATCTGACTGATGGTGCATCCACTGCATAACGTCATCAATGACCTGAGAGTGATGTGGTGGTCTTTAGGTTTCACGTGCATTGTAAAATACGATCTTGATTCGGTTTATTGTTCTTGAATCTTCGGTCTTGTTTTAAAACACAACCAGTTCTAAGAAGGCAGGCAAGTAAATATCTAATTACATACACTTGGACCGCTCCCCCCCCCCCCCCCATTACAATTTTAAAAGATGAAAAAAACATTGAGTAAAAATCTGTGAAAACCAATTAAAGAACGATAATGTGGGTCAGAATAGCCAGAAAATAAGCTTCAAACCGGATCGAATAGATTAGACATACGTAAAAAGGTATGAATGTTATGTCTAGCCCAGAAAAATTGAATTTACATCTCAACGAATCAGAGGCCGAGACACAGTGGTCCTTAGATAATAATTGGATTGGGCGAAAAATGGCGGGAGATTCAAAGAATATCAAATACCTGCATTGACCAATGTGTATTTGTGTTGAGAGCAGTT
This sequence comes from Alentia gelatinosa, assembly GCA_950022655.1. Lineage (NCBI taxonomy): Eukaryota > Metazoa > Annelida > Polychaeta > Phyllodocida > Polynoidae > Alentia > Alentia gelatinosa. Next base: position 70,871,934 of record OX465582.1, read on the forward strand.
CATTAAATGGGGAAGTATTTCTGATTTTACTTTCAATAGCAAATCTTCCATTGATAGCCACATTGTGGCTTGAGGAATCAATCATATTACCAAATGGAACATTTGCGTCTCATATCCGTGTCGTATATTAAGTTCAAACCATTTATATTGTATTTCAATTCATTATGATATTGTCATTTGGTCTGTAGATGAAAAGCATCTTTTTGAGAGTCTGAAACACACTCAGATGCCCACCGGTGCTTGATATATTTGGACCTTACAAAGGCAGTCGTGGTCCCAAGTAGCTGGTTTTTACTGTTTATGAGGTACTTGTATCGATGGTATATTAATAACCCTGTATTGTGTATTTATATGAGGAAGAATGTGATTATCATTTAGTTAGTTAATATAATGTTGTCTCGTATAATCACCCATGTCATTTAGGGGAATAGCTTAAGAGAGAGTCTACTAGACCCTTCCCACTCACTTGGGATGATGCTAGCAGAGCACGGTAACCACACACTCCACCAAAATGAAGCATGGCAACAATTAAGAAGATGGTGTAAAATCTTACATTAGCTATATACAGAGGGTGGTTCAATGTAATGTTACATGTTACAAACCATCATAGGTTTCACCAACAATTATTAACATAAGAATATCGAGGGTCCAAGTCTTTCACATAGAAGACCAAGTAGAATATGAATTACTGTGATGAGGTCCAGTTTATATTCTCATAAACAGTTAATTGTATACCTCCAGATTATAACACTTCACTTAAGCTTAAATATCCAACAATAATACTTTGCAAATGTTGATGATATTCATTCAAATGTTTAGAGTTCAGTTCCCATAACACGGCGTTTCTGCACACTGTATCCAGTTCCTAGAAGATTGTTCAGACTGAATATAAGCAGAACACCGGGTCTCTGCTTTACTAACAATGTAAAGTCTATACAGAATAAGAACTCCAGGACCTAGGGGGTAAATAACCACTTCCCTGTGATGCGTGTTTCCACACAGTGCACACAGCTCTGAACTCTGTTGTACTAGCTCTAGTGTAAGATGCATTTTATATACAGATCTGTTTGATCAATCAGTGCAGAGCACATCCCTGCTGAGCTGTACGTCACCTTACACAGTCATTGTACCTCATCATATATACCGCTGGTCTATTTATACTCGCAAGACTGAGTCTGGTGTTCACATTGTCCGACCCTTAAAGACAAATGCTGGTAGCTGGGTAATTTCTAAATTCTATTGATTATTTGCAAATAACTCAGGATAATATAAGTTTCATAAATCAGCAAATAGAAAAGGCAAAATAATTCCCATGTCACCATGCTAACTTCTATGTCAAGGCCATCTGAAAATGTAAGTGCTTAACTATCGTTGTCTATCGGAAACTGCAATATATTAACTTTGTTGCTAAATGACACTGATGTTCTATTGCTATCTTCAAATAATTCTGGATTATGATAGTTGGGAACATGTACAAATGGGAAATACTAAAAGGATACTATGTCACCATACTAATTTCTATGGGAAGTCCATTTGAAGAAGGTAAGTGCTTATCTACTGGTGTTTAGGGGAAACTGCTATATTTTCATGAAACCAGATCTACACAGGGGGCAGTGCGATACCTACCCGCATTTGTCTTTAAGAGCTGTACTGCGCTACAGTACAGGTTGCGCCGACTGACTGGATAGAACCCCAGCCTTTTGATTGTTCATTCTTGATAATTCCATGATCCTTCATCAATGATGTATATATACCATTTTTCCTTGTTTAATAATTAAGTATAGTGTAGTACGTTCTGTTTATATTTATGTGTATAGGTTATTTATATAATGAACGGCAGTGGAACACCAGGTATGAGAAACCAACCTCATATGTCGCGAAATGGGTATGACAATGAACTTCCTGTTACAATTCAATCAAATCTCTTTGCCCAATAAATGCCTTACACTGTATTCTCATAATTTACCACTAAGTCTTTGCTTCATAGTTTTTACAGGCCTGATTTAGTGGTGGGTTCATAGCCAGGTTATATCCAACACGAAGCTGATGAATGTACGACTTACTAGCAGTGATTTAATGTAGACATGTGTAGGCTTTATCATGAATGGATAACTTCGTGGACGAATATATAGAGAAACTGTATTCCTGCAGAGTGATTTTCCGGTTCCCGAACACGTCTCGCCAGAAAATAACGTTCACAGGTATACGTTTTCTATTATAATTAAAACACAGTGAAATATTTACTTTATTCTACCTGTAGCAGCCAGGTTCGGAGCCGAGGGATAGATGCTTTCTGAGGGAACCTCAGACATCACTGGCTGAAGGAGGTCACAGACAGACCTCTACACGGGGTGGTCTATAAAACTCGAGGGCTTGCTCCAATATGTAGAAAAAGATGACGAACTCCTGCAGGAAATCGAAGCGATTCGACAAGAAACAGCAAAGAAAGTGATGCAAGTGGTAGACCATAGGCTGGAACATGACGAGAGCAACAGCAATGAACGAACTGATAACATTATGGCCTTCGCCAAAGACCACCTGTATGACAACAACCCAAGCAATGAAGCAAAGTTGAAAATGAAGATGTTCAATGCATACCTAAAAAAAAAGTGGGACAGAGCTAGAATAGGAACATACAAAAGGACTTCAACCAATGACTGGAGAGACTACGGAGCCATGGCACACAGAGTGTGGATGTAGTATACATTGTCTGCAGCGTCAAGGGAGCAGCATTGAAGAAACAAGCAGAGGCTGGCACCAGAAGAAACGAGAATGAGCAGAAATTGAGACCCTTATGTGACACCCCGTCGGCCGACGATGGAGGAACTCAAGGGCACACTCCAGACACAGAAAGAAGCCAAGGCAGGAACCACAGAACAACATGACCCAAGATAGCTTCAGGGGACAGCAACGTAGCAACAGCAGACCAAGAGGGGAACAGAAACAGACCAACTACGAACGACAAAGCTAGGTGCCACGATGAGGACAGACAGCAACAAGATGGATACCACCAGGACAGACAAGACCGCCAAGATGAGAACTGAAGACACTAGCTGTGGAAAGATAGGAAGTGTAAGGCGGTATGGGAAGATAAAATTTTATTTTTATAGACAAAATTTTATGTAGTAAGTATTGACAATTACTGTAAAATGTATTGTAGTAGAGTATGATACATTTAAAAGGGGTAAATATTTTTATTAAATATATAAATGACCCAAACGGCCAATATGGGAGAGATGTAGGATATTGGAGGATTATTTAAGGAAAATAAATTATGGTGTGATGTATTAAGTGTTGTATGGTTGATGATTTAAAAAACAGAGTGTTTTGGTGAGTTGGGTGGGTTTGGGAAAAAAGTACAGATAAATAAAAATACGATGTTGAAAAAAGGATAAAAAAGGGTTAATAAAATAGACGATTATGAGTGTCTGTGAGTTGAAGTTCATGTCTTAGTGAAGTGCTTTGACTATCGCATTGGATACTTCCTCCTGTGTCGTTGTTATATATGACTCATACGCTGTCGACCTCCATCCCCCGAACTGTTTTATCTGTAGGGGGGCAGCGCCAGCGGCGAACGCCGTAGTTGCCGCCGCCTTCCTGAGTGAGTGTAGGGAGAGCTTGGCTTTGTCCTCGCCAAGCTCGGTCAGGCAGCGCGCCCATTCTTTCTTCACGAGTGACAGAGGGAGTGAGGCCCGAATGTCGGGAAACATGATGAGGGGGTCGTCTGGTCGCTGAGTCGGGGCCATGGCTATGATGTCCTCGACTGGGCACGTTCCATTCCTCAACGACCTCGGGACGTGTACCGTCTTGTTTTAGTTGAATTTTTGCAGATTCTTTGCTGTAGCCATGAAGATCTTCATCCCCTCCTCGGTGATGGACACGTCTCCTCTTGTGAGGTGCGACGTAGACGAGAACTTGTTTACGGTCTGGGGAAGCACCTCTCCTTGCCTCAATGCCGCGGCGTACATGATCAGGATCGCCGCCCTTACCAACTTGTGCGTAACCGAGACGTTCAGCATGCCGAGTATCGGTTTATCACCGTCAGTGGCACTGGCTCCTTGAGGTTCCTTTTTACGTCCTTCGATCTTTCCACTGCGTCGAGCGCCCTCGCCACCCGGTGATGCGCAAACTGAGAGGGGCCCGTGCCTGCGAGCGTCAGAAACGACTTTATGTGACCCACCTTGTTCCTTATCGTGGCGGGATTGCGGCGCTTGGCTGCCCATACCTTGATGATCGCACATGCCTCCTGGTGAGTGGGGTGGAGTGGATCGACGTTGAGGTCGTAGCAGATGCCGACGTACTCCGTGATGGTCGACCTGCGAGCCTTGTTGGTGCCCGGTGCCCGCGCGTGCTTGTGCCTTATCGCCGCCCGCTCCAGAAGAGATGAAAGCGCCGGAACTGCATGGGATGAGAGGAGATAAATTGTCAAACACGTGGGTGATGGCCGGCACTTGTACCAGGGAGCCATCAGAGAACAGTTTATCAGCGTCTTCAAAACATTTTTTACTCAGATGTGCCCTGCTTAGCGTATCTGCTACATTGTTAAGTTTACCAGGGACATGTTCAAACGAGAGAGCCACATCACACACTGCCTGGAGCATCCAAGCTGCTCTGGCGCAGTCAAGTATCACCGGGTCGTGCCCCCTTCCTGATTTGAAGACACTGACTGCTGCGCTATTATCGCAGAAGACACGGATATGGCCGCCCCTATCCTCCGGGCCCACCAGGGTGTGAAGTACCACCACGACGTTGGCAGCCTCCAGGTGGGCGATGTTGGAGGCTCCGTCATCTGTAGGCGCCACCTGTCCGGCATACGCCCGTGCCCCGTCTGTACCTCCGACACCGGATGGGCACGCATCGACGTAGATGTCCTTTGTATAGCGAGTGGATGGGATTATCCCCACCCCATTCCAACTTGCCGCGAACTCTGAAAACCACTTAAAGTCTTTGCGCATATCAGAGGTGACATTTACATGTAACCCCTTGCATGCCCGTAGTGCGTCGAGTAGACGCCCCACGAACAGCCGTGCAGGAGGAATGCATTTGGCCACATGCAGAAGGGCGCCGAGAACACTCTGAAGCTGCCGTTTAGTTAGTGATTTTCTGCTCATGCATCCCTGCACTTTACCTCTGATCTCCTCCAGCTTGTCGCTCGGCACGGAGATCGTCATGTGTTGAGCGTCCACGTCGACCCCGAGCCAACACACCCGTTTCGCTGGACGCTGTCCCTTGCCTACCGCTTCGGGGAGGCCGAGTGCTCGGAGCAGTTCCTGTGCCTTGTTATAGTCGGACTCGGCCTTGGCCCTGTTGGAAGAAACAATGATAATGTCATCAATATACATTTTTGCCTTGACATTGACATGGGCAAGCATATCGACTATTGCATCAGCCACTCGTTGGATGTGGTTGGATGAAGCTCGTGATCCGAATGGGACTGCTGTGTCAAGATACCACTCGCCCCGCCACTCGATGAGCAGGAGGGGCCAGTCAAGGGGGTCCGTGCGAAAATTCTTATACGCTCTAGCTATGTACAATGTGGATAAGAAAGCCCCTGACCCTATTTCGGCGAGGTCTGCCGCGAGTGCTTCGACCGTGGGAAGTGTGTGTGAACGAACGTTTCCCATCACGGTGTTTTTGTAAATGTACCCGTTTACACTCACCTCTGCAGGAAATGTCATATCGGCAATAATTCTCCTGTCTGTGGTGTCTCGCTTCGGCCTGCTCATGAGAGGCGAGACGTGTCCCCACTCGACAAAAGGGTTATCATCAAATGGGCCTGTGAGGCCGCCTAGCTCCAGTTCCTTATCTATGAAAGCTTGTACCCGGTCAGGAAATTCGGTAGCGCTTGGATGGTTAACTGCGGCTCCGGTGTCACTGACTGGGCCCATGTATCGCGGCCCATGTATCGCGTTACAGTTATCGCGTGCAACAAACATGTAGGGTTTTGGGAGGACTTTTTCATTAAAAATGTCGTTAATCAATGCCCTTTTACCGTCTGATTGCTGAGTGCTCATCATTTCCTTGAGAAGGTGCATTTCAATGTAGTCATCGCGATCAATTCTGCTGCGGGGTGAACGCGCCGTACCCCTGTGGCGGGCGCCATTTTGTGCGTGTCTTTCCTCCGGAGATGGCGGCGGCGGAGTGGAGCTTCTCGCAGGCTTGAGGCTTGCCTCTATCAACAGGTCGAGCTTTGAGTCCATCCTGTCCACCTTCTCGTTCACAGAGTTCATTCCTACCTCCAGGGCATCTACTCGTCCCCTCACCGTACTGGTAGTAGAGTCGGCCATGGAGACTGTCGACGACTGAGACTGGGCTGACACGTCTAGGATTCGCGGATTCCTGAATGATATTTCCCGGTCCACCCTGAGCCTTTGAGTTTCACTTTTTCCGACGGGTAAGGAGGTGGAGAGGGGGGGTCGACCCCTCGACCCCTCCCGCACCTTCGGCCTTACCGCGTCCGCCGCTCCTGCGGCTTTTTCTGCGGCTCTCGTGGTGGGTGGCATTTTGGTAAATCCTTATCGTCTGCATGCTGGTTCATGTATCGCTGCACGGCACCATCCACGAACTTACTGCAAATGGGAGTATAGGTCCGTACTGTGGTTGTAGTATTTTTCAGAAATTCTCCTTAGTAATGCCAAATCTCGATGGATTCCTCCACCAAAAATGGTTGAGGTGTAGAGAGTGTGAATAGCACGCAGATAGTGAAAGGATAGATTTTTCTCAGCATGCTGAAAGTGTATACATGTGAGCACTCTAACCTTTGATAGGCAACGTATATAGTGCGTACAAGCAGGCTCTATTAAAGTTTAGAACTGCTACCAAGGAGTCCTCAAAAGTTTGATAACCTTTGAAAATTCAAATGCGAAAATCTAGAAACCAGAATTAAGAGAGAAGTTAGACCCCAAAAATGGCCACAGAAATTCAACCAGAGCAGAAAACAATTGTAAACCTATCAAGTAAGGTTCTGACAGATATTCAAGTAAGTGTCCTAGAAAAGGCCCTAAATTTCTGTCCTACTCAAACAGGTCAAAATGATGGAGACAGGAAAATAGAGTTAGATCAATTTCATAGGAAACTAAGAATTAAACAATTAAAGCAATTAATGAAATCAATCGTTCCCAACAGAAACCTGTCCCAGTGAAGAAAAGAAAGTTCATGAGGGTACAAAAGAACACCCTACGAGAATTGTCAAAGGACAAATCCCTGGCTTTCAAGCTCGCCAACAAGAGGAGCACTAGTTATTCAAGACACCAAAGAATACATAAGGGAAGCTCATCAGTAACTACAAGATATCAACACGTACCAACTTACATGGTCAACAAGGTCAAAGGTAAATGTGGAACTCGACAGGATGAGAAGATGGCAGAAACTTTGAAGACAGAAAAACCAAGGGCACCTCATATCTACTTCCTGCACAAGATGCATAAGGGAAAAAGACCACCGCCAGGCAGACCAGTGGTATCTGCACATAATTGCGCTACTGAAAAGGATTTCAACATTCGTGGACACATTCTTGAAACCACTGGTACCAACGATCAAATCATATGTCAAGGACATCAACGATTTCATAGAGAACCAAAAACTGGAGAAGAAGGGAACCCACTTGGTAACCCTCGATGTAAGCTCCCTCTATTCAACGGAGCGCATTACATACAACCAAGTGGCATGGGAACCAGACTATTACTGTCGCCAACCTATTCATGAAAGGAATAGAAGAGAACATAGTAAAATATGCAGGGCCATAAACCAAGCACATGGTTAAGGTACTATAGTAAAACCGGATGAGTTTTAATCTTGGCTCCCATATGCCACGACTGGCGTTTGGCGTAGTGTTATCACGAGGCGGAGCCGAGTGGTATCCGGAACCAAACGCCAGGAGTGGCATACGGGAGTCAAGATTAAAACGAATCAGGTTTTAATTTTATCCTACCCCTCTCTACAATATTTTAATATCAAAATCATGAATGAAAATCATCAAAATTCCGTATGCCCCTAGTAGCATACAAACGTCCGTATGCCAGTCAGCGTGGCATACGGAATCTCAATGTTAAGCCTATGGGATTTTATATTAGGGGTAGGATAAATAGACAACATCATTGAAATCTGGGAACATGGAGAGGAAAAACAGACACAATGGACACTTTATGGCTTAGACAAGAGATACAATATGATGAAGGGCTACCTACCCCTCTCCCCTGTAACGCAAGCCAGGGGAACAAGACTACAAGCCTTGGATCCATAAAATCAAACATGGAATCAAGCTCTATCGCACCTCACCTGATGAGATCTGAAGTAGGTCGAAACCACATATCGATACACCAACGAATAACTTGACATAGATTGAGTTCAGACAAAGAAATCGACGGAACACCAACATAACAACATAGAAACATAAAAGAAACCAACCCAACAAAGGATAAAAGAAAATGAAAAACACTAAGGACAGTCAACAACAAGAAATGTCTGGAAGGGACATGAAAAAGAAGCACCACAAGAAAACAAGAACAAGAAATGGGTCTGGAAATGGGATGAACAATAATGTTTATTCATAAGGTTAACAAAAACGACAAGGAGACCACAGATCATCAAGAAGATGATCTGTAGAAAAGTAAACAAACGACATGATTGTTAACACAGAGCATCAAGAAGATACTTTCTAACCCAAAATGTAGAGACCCGAATTTAGCTTTATGTAAAAAAAAAATTAAACAAATAATAACGAATAGATTTGCTATAAACATACCAAATCAAAGGAGTATGAGACAGAGTATTAGGCCGATACTTTGAATTGGACAAACATGTGTATATACAAATTTACATACATATATATATATATATATATATATATATATATATATATATATATATATATATATATATATAAATATATAAAACGATAAGTAGAGAACCAAAGTTAAGATGTTCTATGTAAATAATGAGAGAGCGCACACAGAAACCTACACAAAACCATTCAACAAACAATTCAGAAAATAAAAAATAGAACGTGCTAATGAACTCACCCCTCACATCAAATGAGAACTCCACAAGAGAGAAAAATATGAAGAAACCAGGACTAGTTAAAAAGTAGAAAACCTGGGTTGTCAAGGCACAAAAGTCACAAGAGTGTTAAAGTCTTTGGGGAAACCAAAGATCCTGGGCCCTGTTTTTCTGTCACAGCAATCGTTCATAACGACACTTTCTATAGCCCAGGGCCCTGTTTTTCAGTCACGACAAGTTTGGCCAAGGATACCCTAAGATCGTCCAGCGAATGTTTAACATTCTAGAAAACTTAAAATGGTATGTGTCCTATAGACGGTGTCGCTGCGCGGCACGGATGATCGTCGCTAAAAGTGTCGGCCGTTACGACAAGTATAGAATTGTCTTAGGTTCTATACTCCACGGATTGCCGTATTAATACCAGCTTCAACACTGAATATATTCTATTCATCTCAGGTCATTGCATAGGCCTAAGTCTCAGCTTTCTAACGAACTTGTATTCATCAAAATCGGACTGTAAGCGCTCAAGACAGCTAGAGATAAGGTCTTAGCCTCTGGCAGGACTCCCTCCCTCCCACCTCCCTCTGCCAACAACTTTGTAGTGGTTGTTCTCTCTCCGCTTGTATAGCCTGATTCAAACACGGATAACGGTGGATAGCGACGGCCGATCTTCTTCATATTTAGAATGATCATAGGGTATATGTTAAAGTTTCATGTCTTAATCCCTAAGGGAAGTGAAATTGAAATTCCACGTTCAGTACGGCCTGTCATCCTATTCGACTGTGGTAGCAGTGCCGCAAACCAACGCAACGCGATAACAGGAACAAGTGCAGTTAATGTCAAGGTTGCCGCGTAAATTAGCGACCACTTGAGTACACTGGCCACCAGAGCAGACGTTTGGTATGACGAAATTCAAACGCCAATATCGGCGGATTGGATAGACCGATCTTCTTCATATTTGGTACGATTATAGGTTATATGTATCCCTTACCCCTGTTAAAGTTTCATGGCTTACTTCTTAGGGGAAGTGAATTTCCGCGTTCGGCACGACATGTCCATAGATGTCTTAGGGCTATGACACCTTGGGCGACAAATTTACACACATGACCTTATATTTGTCGTGACTATAGCACACCTCCCACCGCCCTAAGTGTCGAAGGGCTACGATAATTGGGTGACCCCCTAAAATATTGCGTCTATAGTACACAGACAGCAAAAACATGTCGTTCATAATGATTGTTGTGACTGAAAAACAGGGCCCAGGAAGGCATATTAGGCTCTATGGTGGGATCCATATTCAAATAGTGTTTCCCTAAAAAATTGAATATATCTATTTGTGCTAATTAGCTTAAAGACAAATGCTGGTACTTGGGTGATTTTTAAATTCTATTGATTTTTGCAAATAACTCAGGATAATATAAGTTTTACATATTGGCAAATAGAAAATGCAATAAAAAAGGCATGTCACCATGCTAGTTTCTATGGGAAGGCCATCTGAAAAGATAAGTGCTTAACTATTGGTGTCTATGGGAAACTGCAATATTTTGACTTCGGAGCTAGATGACACTGATGTTCCATTGCTATCTTCAAATAATTCTGGATTCCGATAGTTGGAAAAATATACAAATGAGAAATGCTAAAAAAATACTATATCACCATACTAACTTCTATGGGAAGGCCATCTGAAGAAGCTAATTGCTTAAGTATTGGTGTCTATGGGAAACTGCAATATTTTCATGAAATCAGATGGCAGCACCCACTGAAAATTCAGTTCTGAGTATAGATATAGGGGGCATTGCGATACCTACCCGCATTTGTCTTTAAGTAAGCATTTAGTATCTAAAAACATTCTCTGAAATTACAATATAAAAATATTGCATCATTCTTAACCAAGCGTTTACTCTCCATTTTCTGCCTACCATGACAGTGCTTTAACATATGGCAGATATCACAAAAAATGGCTTTTTGCCACTTTTCTATTTCGATAATAAAACAGACAAGGATAATCTGCAACTACCATTCCCAAAGAAGGAGAAGTACAGACGATCCGCCTATTATAAAGGAATACAGCTTTGGAAGAAACTACCGGTCGATGCACAATGCACAACATCAAAATCATTGTACAAGAAAGAAGTAATTGTGAAAATCAAACAAGAATACACTCTGTAGATAAACTTGTTCCGGCAGATACCGAAACCACCATATTGTTAATATGGATCTAAGTTGGATGTAAAATGATAAACTGCAGTGTTACATCATATTGTATTGCCCAAATGTTTCTAAGATATAAGAAAATGATATACTTTACTGAACTGATTACTTGATTTTTTGTCTTTTGGCCTTAATAGTTGCTCGATCTATCTCTGAATATGAAATTATAGACGTCGTCATTTACATTGTTTCTCATGAGAAAATCTTATATCTGTCATCACCCTTGTATATAAATTGTTATTGTTGCGTTGACACAATGTTGACATTAATATTTCCCGCTTGGAAGAACAAAATGTACATTTTGAATGCGAGAAATAAAAACCTAAAAAAAAACTGGGTTTTGATTTTGATTCCATAAGGAATTCTATGGAATCCTCACTTATATTCTAGACATCTTGGTTGACTTTTATCATGATTTCTCAGAAAATATGTAAAAAATGAAAACAGATTATCTCAATAAATTCAAAATATATATGACAATAAAGCCCATAATCTCTAGTCCCCAATATGGGTGCAAGACCTATCGGAGTGTCCTATAGACATATGAAGTGCATGTATCGGCTGAATATTGGCGTGTTTTCATATATATACGCCAAAATTTCACACCAGCGTATGAGGCATATACAAGACTGTTTTCTTTTAAATACGGACACGTCTTGGCTGTATTTCACACCAGGCGTTTCCGAGAGGAAATATCTTCTGCGCAACATTACCCCTCTGATGTATCACACGGATTATAGCTGGAGAAGTCCTAGTCCCACCTGTGGTGGTAGAGGTTGTGGTGGGCGGGGTTTAGGCGGGGCATAGGCGGGGGATGGGCGGGGGGTAGGCGGAGGGGTAGGCGGGGGTAGGAGTTGGAGTTGGAGTGGGTATAGGTTGATAACTAACCAGTACCCAAAGTATGACTTCAGAAGAGTGGTGTTTTGGTTTATTATATGCATTTAATGAAAAGATAATAAATAGGGTTTTAGAACAATTTTATAATAGAAATTGATGATATAACATTGGATTTTCCATTTACCAAGGACTTAATGACTAATGGCAAATGAGATAGTATACTTGTATACGCAAAATCATCCCTATACATGTATATACGCCGGGCGCATTCATATGTACAATGGTGGTTTTCGTGCAGTGGTTGATATCCAACAGTCGGTTGATGTCCACCTGACTAGCAACAAGAAGTAGACGTTATATTTCCTATTGTAAAATGAATAAAGAAAGTACTGTATATAGTTCAACTGTTTAATAGATAAATGCATAAATAACAGGTAAGATTTTATAACAGTGTACATGCAGACAAGTGTATCGACATAAATGTTCACCATATTGAGTATTCCCTCACGTCGAGTTAGTATATTTATTCCGTTTTATTATACTTGTCCATCCCAAATGCATTTTGCTCTAAAACATACATTATCATCACTGGAGATAAATAATAAAGACAGAGGACGACCATGCATTACTCTGTACCATATCTTGATCCCCATCTTCATTGTGCAGGCAAACTATTTTCACCAAGATTCAGTCAAAGCTTATTCATGCTAAGATATGAATATGAATGTTTATATAGATTATTATAATTTCACTATCATAATAAAGATATGAATATGTGTGGATTATATATTTGTAAAATGCTATAACCAACCCTTTGGTAATAGATGTGTTTGATTAAAATATTACAAAATGTATGAAAACATAATATATGATTGTCATTTTACGACCTAGACTTTGGAGGACAATTTTCATAAATTCATCAGCTTAACCAAAATTGAATCATAGTTTTTGAACAGCTGTCGAACAACATGTAAGTGAGATATATGAGGTATGTGAGAAATATGACATATATACATTATATTTAGGTATATGACAACAAGAGAAATGATTCTGAGAGTCTGAATTCCATGATTTCTTGTTGATGGCTACAAGAAAACATGGTATTCCTCATAATGATATGTTCTGACAAATCACGAAATATACTGGATGTCTCAATCAGAGTTACGTTTAAGAATCAGAGAATGTACATTAATGGAATCAAATTGGAAACATGAATTCCTCAATGATCACCATATATATTAAACATACACGTAAATACTACTCTAGTGGTAACATCATTGATAACGATTAACAATTGATTTTCAGCGAACAAACAAGTCCTCCTTCTAAAGAGTGTGTAGCAAAATGTAATCCTTGGGTTTTTATTATACATCGTGGACAAAGTCTCCGCTGGAAATATATTTCGACTCAATAAGTCACTACTCATTATTTAAAACCTGTCAGATACCATAGCCACTACATACCAAGAAAGTGTAGGACTCTACTTCTTTGTACATGTATACGGATTTCAAATCCATTATATATACGGAATGCAAAACCATTGTACATGGATATGGGAAATACACCCTCTAATCTATCAGATATGTGACACCCGACATGGTCTTAAATTGTGTAGAGAGTGTTGCACTTAGCGGTGGTGTACATCTATTGGATTATCTAAGATTATGTACATAAAAGGACCCTAGCCTCCATACGTCCAACTTCCTAAACAGTTCCCTGAAACTTCTCCTTATTTCATAAAACTCAAAATTACTTTTCTAAACCCAGCAAACCTGTGCTTAAACCATGGGCAAATATGGAACCCAATAATTAATCCATTCATGGGAATAATGCCTTGAACATTGCCCAGTGGGTGAAAAAGATCCTCAGGGAAGGAGACTCGAATGAGGCTAGTAGGTGGGTACCATAGGAAAGGATAAACAGCAAAATACTTCTTTTATGTATCTGTAATATTGCTACTGTGCACTGGTTTGTCCTAGAGAGGAGGTGTGTCTGGTGGTGGAGGGAACTTCCCCGTATGCCTGGGGTGGTGCCTCTTGTGTTGGTGGTGGTGTTGGTGGTGGTGTTGGTGGTGCCTCTGGTGGTGTCTGTGGTATGGGTGACCCAGCGTTGACGACGATCGCGAATCACCGTTGTAACTCATACTCTCCTGGTCACGCTCGCTCACAGACATCTGATGGCGTCGCGCTTCTGCTGCCGCCTGTTGGAACTGGTCCTGCCACGCCATCTGGCGTCGGCGTTCTGCATCGCGACGTTTTGTAGCCTCCTGGTGGCAAAAACAATCATTATTTAATCATTCAAGAGCCACACATCATTCACCATGTACCCATAATATAGCATGCACCAGATCCAATTGTGGCCTTTGTATGACCGTCTTTTGTAGTCAATATTATTAAAAGAAATTTTAAATTAAAAAATTTCCAGTAAATCTGTATTTTGTATCAGAACTTTCCGATATTTTAAAGACCTGCTGGCAACATTTAGCATAATACCTCATATAATTTTTCTGATTCTGCAATAAATTTTCTAAAAGTTACAAAGGAACAAATACAGAGTGGTTCATCCATTCCATACAGGAATGCCATATGGCATTGTTCGGCCCTGGCCAGGGGAATGCCATATGGCATTGTCCTGCCATGGCCAGGGGAATGCCATATGGCATTACCCTGCCAGAAAGGGTTAAAGGCCAATGCACACTTTGCGACTTTTTCCCTTGCAATATGCTTGAGATTTTGTATCGAAAATATCACAAGGAGGGTGCAACCAACGTAGCAGGGGTCGGGAAAGGTCGGCGACAGAATCTGCTCAGGCGTCTGCACCCCAGCAAGAGATGTGTTGAATATCTCTAGGGATATCTGTGCACACCTTGAGACTTTTCCTCAAGGGGAATTTTACAGCAACTTTCCCTCTAAAAAACGAGAAAAGTTGGGCTTTAGCAGATTGGCTACCACCTCTGTCTCCGAATGGTCAGGTACGATCGCATTCTAGCCAACGAGCTCGATACAAATATCTCGAAGCAGTGTACACTTTTGGGACATCTTAGAATAAATACTACTAATACTCACTACGGACCAGTATGGGCTTAGCTGATTGAAAACAAAGTCTAACTTCATGGTCTCTTTATCAAAATAGACAAAAAAAGAAAATGATAACATGAATAAGGGGCTTCAAGAATACGGCACTCGAAATATATGCTGTGAAAATATGCTTCATAATTCACTCTTCCAGCAGAGATCCCGATTGTGGTAGTAAGGACATCCTATTGGAGAGTGCTAATCAAGGTGGCCATGATAGGAGTCCACCAGACCTAACGTTAGTTTGGCCTAGTGGCCAGTGTAGGATGCCAGTTGGGGTTAGAAAAAGGTGGAAATACTTGCAGCCTCACAGAGTTTTACATAGATATAAAAAAGACAGCATTGGGCAAGAAACAACATTGATTCATACAGTTAGATGAAACATATTGGCGAAGAATTAAGCACAAAATATTATCGTTCAGTGGGTTCTACAATTTTGAAAGAATGTTGCAATTGTATGTTCAGGAGTGATACACCTAAGGGCCCTCCCGCATGTGGCGTCCGGCCGTACGGGCTCAGTCACTACGTTTTCTTATAATATGAACTGCTCGTCCACCTCCCTGCCATAAATAATGAACAGTCTCTAAATAGTTGGCATGACGTACATGAGTTGTGATGAGGATGACATGAGTTGCAGTATATCTAAGTAGTTAATGTGACATCAGTTGCGATTTGGTAAGTAGTGAGGGTGATATGTGTTATGATATGTTAAGTATAGTGAGGACCACGTGGGTTGCGATATTATGTCGATATTAAGTAGTTAACGTCACATGAGTTGGTATGAGCTGTTGTTTCAGTTATATTTGTGTTGGAGGGCCACACTTACCTCCTCCTGGTGACGTTTCTGCATCTTGGAGAGCGTGGCCACCACATCGTCCAACTTGTTCTCCTCCTCATCCTCCTCATCAGGCGAGAGGCAGAGAGCCCGCCCCACGGGGAAGAAATCCAGCTGCTCCTGTTGCACCTGCATGACACACCGGATAATGCCTTGATGCGTTATTTACGAAATAAACTTGCAGAGAACATACTTATAATACTATATTTGATGTTATTAGTTTAAAAAAATGAATCCGAATTACGTGTCATATCACATGATCAAAGTATCGAATATTAGCTCATCCCCTGACGTTATACTAGGATCATAGGATCAAAATCAGTCTAGGAAAGGAAGAGGAAAAAAGAGATGAAGGATATGGACATGAATTGAAAGAAAGGTCGAGTAAAATAGTTAAGGTGTGAAATACAGCTTCAGAATTGAAAGGTGAAATGGATGAGGAAGAAGAGATACAATCTTCAAAAAGATACCCGTAGACTGCAGACTCAGACTGCAGATTCAGGCCGATAGTTCACTCAGTTTTGGTGTACACAAGGGTGTTCTGTGCACATTCATAACATTAACGCTTATTTTCCTTCACTATTCGGTTAACTCCAGTATCAAATTCAAGAGCTCTCACAGTTACATTCAAATCCCAACATGGCTGAAAATGGTCTAGTTCTGTGGTACACCAATGGAATGAATAGGGATCCGCTTGGTGGACTGCGTCAGTGGATGAGGTGCCCATATCTCCTCATGGGCCCAATGTGGTCACCGGCCAGCTAGAATAAGGTGGGTTGGTACAAGAGCTCTGACATTTTTCAGCTGGCCGGTTACCTTGCGCCAGGTGGGCCAGCCAACCTGCCGCCTGTTGAAGGTCTAGTTGGTGGAATACTCGCTATAACCCTTATTTACCTGTCATTTTCTAATGCAAAAAGGTACATTCACCATTAGCTTAGGCAGGGTTAGTCACAAGGATTCAACGCTCACAATCGTCTAGTGTATAGGCCAACGTAGGTAATCAGAAGGAAGTAATATGCTGCTAATATAATGAACATAATGCACTACTCTACCGTCAAAGTGCACTCTACAAACCCGGGAACGAAACGTCTTATAGTCCAGGATGTACCATGTTGTCGGTTCTTTGTTTAACCATAAGTTATTCATTACAGCCATAACTGTCCCTAGTGACCGTCTCCAGCAACAGGACTCTGTCACAAAACCCCGCCTGTAAAGGGTTGAACACCTCAGAGGATAGAATGCAGCAAGGACATTTTCCCTGAAACATGTCCTGCTCCCCAAACCCTCGGAAGGAAAGAAGGGCACTATATTCTACGGGGTAAAAATATTTTCGATATAAAGAATTTCACTGAGAATTTTTTCAAACAGTATCCTGAATATAGAATACACTATAGAATATAGAATACACTTTTAAAGGATCCGTTTTGGGATTAACACTCCAGCATCTATGGACACAACCTGCCCTTTCTATTTGCTCAGAATAATTCATGAAGGTTTGTGCTATATCAGTATTGTTCACAAAGATCACGGTAAGGAGGGTATCTATGATTGATCCAAGCTATGCTCTGTACAACACGTTATTTGGTATGAGATTAAACCTAACTTCCTCCCAATAATTGGATATACATTATTAGGTTGTCGCAGAAGTTTGAAGGCACAGTCTGAATTATGGAAGGAGAAACCTAGAAAAAGCCCGGCCCCACTGGTGTGACGTGATCGTCACAAGTCAATTAAAGGTAATACAAGGAGTATATTGTTTTCATCACAGACCGATAAGCACAGGGCTCGTAGGTTGTCCGGTCGCTGAAGTTCGGCTTGCTTGACAATGTGAAATAATCTAATGTAACATTAATTAACCTCTAACATGTCTATTCTTCTTATATATACCTATAGACGAACACTATAGACGGATAACGCTGCTGGGAGTAAAGTAGCTTACGTTTTCCTACATAGGTTGACGTTTTCTTAACTAGGTTGAAACATGACCAAAAGTTGCGATCTACGATATAGGGAAAAAAGAGGCCTTGTGGAGTAATTTCCTGACCCTTGCCTCATGACTTTGACTTTCTTTCAGCGGAAACACCTACACTCTACATCTACTTTTCCACTTTAAATCTCTAGAAACCCTGTAACTAAGTTCAGCACACCTGCGCTTAAAAACGAGGGCAAAGACAAAGAAAAACAACATTGGTACAGATGCATCCCAATTAATTGCAGCAGTGGAGCCAGATCCTCCGCATCACAATTAATGCCTAACACAGAAGCGCGGTATGACTATATAATTTATTGAGTTAGACTTGAAGTACGAGATAAGTTTTATATGTCCATAAAATATAAAATATAATTAAAATATAAAAGAGATGTAACGAGCTGTTGAGAATGCCCTACGAAGTAGGAGGAATTTAGGAGATGAGATTGAAGAGATTTTTTATAGGGTGGGTGGGTGGTTCCTTTCGGTCTGCATCCCAGGGTGGAATTGGACGCAGACGGGTTGCGGAGTAGGGTGGTCACCTGACCGGAACCACGTGACCGAAACCACGTGAGTCGGAGTCCGGAGGAACCGCCTTCGGTCGCGAATTACCGCCAACTCTTCCAGTTAGCCCTAATGAAATCACCCTCTAGTACATTCGACAAATCCGTTGCACAGGTATAGGGTGATTATCTCACCCGTGGTACAAGTTTAGCCATAGGAATAACGTTAAGAAATATATATAATATAAGTCCGTACTAGCTGTAATTGCTTTTAAACTGTTATCTTATGAAGCCGGTTTATAATTATAAACTGGCTTCATAAGATAACTAATCATTGTTTGATTACATTATACGGGTATAACAGACATTATGTAATGTATGACCATTGGAATATTGAAAATCCCGTGTCAGAAAACACTCCGCCTAAGCAAGCACTTTGGCTCGGAACGGAGGGTATTCGCTTACGCTGGATTCTACTGTATATTGTAAGTATTCAGATTTTACAAACCTTCTTGAGGACGAAGATGTCTATGGCGCCACAGTCATTTTCCGCAGTCTCTCTCAGGTATAACATGTAAAACACGTAGGCCCACATATTGTGCTCCTTTAGGACATGGTGGGCGAATCCCTGTAAGGAGATTGATTTTTAAATAAAGTATGATTTCTCAGGATAACGAAACCCTAACATAATAAACCACTTGAACACCAGCAAAAGTCATTTGGATAAAGGAAAATGCCCAGCGGATAGAGCTGCCATTTCATAGAATACATTCCTAATTTGGAAACTCATCTTCTACCAACGAAATAGTCATTTAAATTTGTTATAAAACAAAATAAGACACCGATCACCTGATACACATTACTGGTATGAAATAGTAGGAGATTTACACTACGGTACTTATCTCTAAAGGGACTCTATCTTAATTCATTGAACAACGGTCATATGAAAGAATTAATTTCAACACTACCCAACCATCGAACTGCCCAGTCTACCAACCACCCATCACACAACAACCCAACAATCCAATATCCTAACCACTCAACCACCAAACCATCCATCCACCCAACACCTAAACCCTCAAATCACCCAAATACGCAACACCCCAAATGCCCAGCACCCCAACCACCCAACCATCCAACCAACAAACACCCAACCACCCTGCCACTCTTCCAACCAACCACCCAGCCACCCAACTCCTAAACATTCCAATCACCCAAACACCCCAACAGCCCAGCACCCCAAACACCCAACATCTCAATCACCCAACCACTTGACACCCCAATGACCCAACACTCCAACCACCCAATGCTCCAACCACCAAATCAGCCACCCACCCAACCAACCAACCACCAACACCCCAACCACCCAATATCTCAGCCACCCAAACTCCCAAACACCCAAACTTCCAACCACCCAGCCTACCAACCACCCAGACACCCAACACCCATACCCCAAACACCAAACCACTTAACCACCCAACCACTAGACACCCAAACATTCTAACCACCCAAACACCCCAACCACCCTATACCCCCAAACTCCCAACCCCCAAAACCCCAACCACCAAATCACCCAACCAATCCACCGACCACCCAAACTCCCAACTGCCCATCACCCAACCGCCCAACCACCCAACACCCAAACACCCCCAACCACCCAAACGTCCCACCCATCCAACCACCCAACAACCCCAACCACCAAACTATCCAACACCCCAACCACCAAACCACCAAACCACTCAACACCCCAACACCCCAACCACTCAACAGGTCAACCACCTAACTCACCAACCACCCATCCACCTAACCACCCAACACCCCAAAACCGTGGGTGGTCTGTGTACGGACTGGGGGTTTATAATCTCTGTCCTAGACTTGGTTAAGTCTTTAATTATGAACATTCATTAAATGATTAAAGAAAATCGGAATACAATTCATTATAGTATGTGTCCTTCTCTGACTGGCCCATGAATCATGTGTCACTCAGAAGGGGTGGAGGGGTAGAATACAGGAACTGAGGCCAGTCTATCTCTGTCCCTGTGTGCACGACCAGGGGTGAGAGTGCCTTGGTAGCTCATGGCCTGTAGGGTCAGGAGCGGTCATTGCTCCACCTAGCGCACTCCCCCTGTACTAGCGCACCCTGCGCGCCCCCGCGTGCGAGTCACGTGAACTAATAGGTCACGTGGCGAAGCACGCCCCAACGCTCCATCTCATTCTGTTCCTGCGCTTCACTCCGCTCACACCTACTACCCTTTTTCTCCTTGGCTCTACGCTGTTCCCGGCACCGCATACTCCACGGGTACCGGTCCGAGGCCGTCAGGGCAAGAGTTTAAAAGTACGGGTGATAGCACGAAGACAGGTTCACATGAAAAATGCCTAAAACGCGAGCGGGACCGAGCACGTCTCAGGCTCAGGAGGTTTCGTCGGAGTCGACCATGCGGCCGTCCGACGAGCACGTGGAGTTGGCCTCCGAGGTCGGGAGCGTGAAAACCACCCGCCTCGTGGCCGTTGAGGTAGGCCTCGAGGCCATGAAAGAGGACGTGAAGACTCAGATCAGCGGAGTCCTGGCCGCCATCAACCGCTTAGCCGAGCAGAGGGCACCGGAGGCAGTGTCTCGTCCGCCGACCGTTCAATCTGCCGCTGAGAGACGGACACAGGATTGGGCCGAGGACCAGGCGGCACCTGTTTTGCCCGCACCGCAACAGCTACGGGAGAGGTACGGCGCAGACTCGTACATCCAGCGCGAGCTCGACCGGGAGGCGATAAAGCACGATAGGACGGCCGGTAAGCTCCATTCTGATTTAAATATCGCTAGGCTTACCAGCAAGCCGTACATGTTTATCGACCGTGAGGGGGTGTACACCCTCGCACAGAAACTGGAGGTGAGGGGGTCCCTGGGACCTATGGAATACGTGAGCGCGTTTCTGGGACTACTGGGGGATCACAGAGCCGTAGAGCCCGAGGACAGGGACCACATGTGCAAGCACCTTCACCAGGTGTCCATCGACGCGCAGTCCCGGCCGTGGGCCGGCGTGAGGAGATGGAGCCAATTCATTTTCGACCAGGTCGAGACCGGGAGGATGAGCTGGTCGGATTATGCGCTGATACAGGAAGAGCGGGTCCGACTCGCCATGACGACCGGGACCCAGACCGGCGGAGCGGATAGCGGAACCAAGTCACGCTCGAGGGAATTGCCGTGCAGACAATTCAACTCGGACCGGGGGTGTCGCCACAGGAGCGGGCACGAGGACGGGCCCATCAAGTGGGTCCATATATGCTCGTACTGCGATTCAGTGGGAAAGCAGTGCGGGCATTCGCTCCATGCCTGTAACCGCAAGCTGGGTTACACCATGGGGTACGACAGCCAGCAAGCCCCCCAAGCCCCAGCGGCCCGGCGGGCGGCCCAGGTGGCGTACACCCCACAGGCCGGATATACGTTGAGGGTGGCCAACCCCAGACCGGATGCCCTCTACCAACACGGCGGTCAGCCGGCTGCAAAAAACGGGCACGGTGCGCCCCGCGAGTGATCGGAGCGCACCCCACAACAGGATGCGCACGTGTGTCTACACCCCGGACCCCCGCGGCTACAGGATGCGGCGCACGTGAGACCACACAACCACCAACACGTGTAACAACAACGGACAGGAAAGGGCCTCCGGCCACGTGGGCTGAGGTGGTCAGTCGCTCCTGCCCGGATACACCCCCCTCTGGAGCACCCGCCACGTGTGGTGGGGGCGGGAGGCGGGGGACACGTGACGTCATACCTACTGCGGCCACCCCACCACGTGAGGAGGGGACGGTCGGAAATAACAACAACAAAGCACCCAGACACGTGGCCGGCCCGGTGGGCGTCGCCCTCCCGGGCATACCCTCCGACAGCGTGGCCGGCCCTAGCGGCCTGGCGGGTACCAGCACTCTGGACTTCAACGCCCTGGAGGAGATTTGCCGCACGGGCATCGTGACCGCCGGGACTCGTACGGACCCGGAGGCCTTCATGCTACACCGCCGCTCAGAGTGGCCTCAAATGGACGGGAGCGCACCGCCTACGTGAGGAAGAACTCTGTGTACGGGGAGGAGAGGAAGCACAGCCTCCCTACCATCGACGGTTTCGTCTCCCGCCTCCTGAGATCAGGTCCCGGGAGCTACATGGCCTCCATCGACATCGCGAGAGCATATAAGAATTTCCGGTGTGATCCCCTCGACTGGCCCCTCCTGTGCTTCATGTGGGACGGCGGGTACTACTGCGATACGGCGATGCCGTTCGGTGCCCGCGCGTCCTCGTATCACATGCAGTGTGTTGCCGATACAATCGTCGAGATTCTCGCCGGAAAGGGAGTGGAGGCGGCCATGTACCTCGACGACTTGATCCTGATCTCGCCGTCAAAGGAGAAAGCTGCAGCCGACTTCGCGACCGCTCGGGAGCTCTTCCGGGAGCTGGGCCTGCCCGAGGCCCGCGACAGGGCGCAGGAACCGTCGCAGGTCGTCCGCTGGCTGGGCATAAATATCGATGCCCAAAATATGACACTGTCGGTGCCCGAGGATAAACTCCAGGATGTCCGGCAGCACGTCGCGCGGAAGCGGTCACTCACCAAGCGGCAGCTCCAGTCGGTGCTGGGGAAGATCCTCCACGTGGCGAAGTGCATCCGCCCGGCAAGGCCCTTCGTGAGCAAGCTCCTAGAGGCCCTGCGCGGGATGTCCGGGTTCTACCTCAACATCTCCTCGGACATGCGGCAGGACCTCGATTGGTTCTCCAGGTTTGCAGAGGGATGGAACGGGCGTGCCTTGATCCCCAGGGGCCCCCCGACGAAATGTATTACTGTTGACGCTTGCCTCACCGGGGTCGGAGGCACCGACGACCGCCTGGCCTACGCCGCCCAGGTGTGCCCGGTTGCTGACCCGGTGAATTGTATATCGGAACTGGAAGCCCTCAACACCATATACGCCCTCAATTAGTTCCTGACGGACCGGGACCGGGGGACGCGAGTTGAGGTCTTCTGCGACAACATGGGCACCGTCCAGGCACTGACATCGGGGCGGGCACGGAACAAGGTGCTGGCGGAGTGTGCCCGCCAAGCCTGGATGGTGCAAGCCAAGCTCCAGGTCGAGCTAGTGTACACCCACATCCCGGGGGTCCTCAACTCGGTCGCGGACGCCCTCAGCCGGTCGCACCTCACCTCCAGTGATTATTCCAAAGCTGCCTTTTACATGTCCTCGCTTAACCTCAGAGCTGTCGCACCATGTAACCATGCCTCATTTGTACCCATCCTCCGGCTCTACTGCAGATCCAGCGCTATGCTGTCTCCAACAGAGGGCATCTGGGCGGCAAGCCGCGGCGCATGCCCACGGCACGGTCGCCAACCAGCGAAGCGCAGTGACTACATACCTCGCGTTCTGCCGGAGGATGGGCGTGGACCCTCAGCAGCCGACCGTCAGCCTACTCACCGCATACCTGGACCACGACCCCTCTCGAGCGACCGTAGCCAACCATCTGTCCCACCTACGGTCGCACCACGGCTGTCAGGAGGGAACATCGCGGCAACCGAGGACGCCCGCGTCAAGCGGGCACTAGATGCAATGAAGAGGGACAAGGCGTACCAGCCAAACGTGAAGCCTCCCATACCTATGGAGGCCCTCAGAGGCGTCCTCGGCGGACTGACGGCCATGCCCCTCGACCGGTCGACCAGAGCGGCGTGCCTCCTCATGTTCTTCGCCGCCCTGCGGCAGAGCGAGGTCGCGCCGCCAACCATTAAGAGCTTCGATCCGGTCCGGCACCTCACACGGGGAGACGTGAGAGTCACGTCTACTCACGTCCACGTGAGGATCAAGGCTGCAAAGAACCTCCAGTGTGTTGGAGAAGAGAAACATGTATCTCTGCAGCCCTCCCCGGACCGGATGTCTTGCCCGCTGCGGGCAGTGAGAGGGATGATCGCGGCCGTGCCTACATCCGACGACCGCGATCCCTTCCTCATGAACGAGAATCGCTCCCCCATCACGACTCGATGTCTCGCTAAAGAGTGGGACCGACTCACCGCGCTGGCAGGGATACCATTAAGAACATATACCCTGCGAAAGCCTGCGAAAGGCCGCGGCGACGCAGGCCTTCCAGGCCGGAGTTCCCGAACTGGACATACAGAGGTATGGAGGGTGGCGCTCTAACGCCCACAGAAGTTACATCCGCGTCTCGGATGCCACTCGGGTGAATGATTCCCTGCTCAAATCAATAAACGAGTGAGCCATCATTTTTCTCCCACCCTCCTCTCCACAAACTCTTCATGGACTTTTTGGCTTTTTATACACATTGTATAACCATATATACGTATTACATAATACTATTATACATTATACATATGTACTCCTGTAATACATACCACATATGTAATACCTTTTTCAGGCATCACATCTGCCTTATGTATATTTTATACATATCTACAAATATGTACTCATCATATTAACCAATATGTCATCATCATATAACATATCTACATATGTATATCCTCCTCCATAAGATATTGTATCATATTTAATATCTTATTTTATATGGACCTCATAAAATTCAAATAAATCTTATTCGCCCATATCT
Source organism: Alentia gelatinosa (assembly GCA_950022655.1). Lineage (NCBI taxonomy): Eukaryota > Metazoa > Annelida > Polychaeta > Phyllodocida > Polynoidae > Alentia > Alentia gelatinosa. The sequence continues at coordinate 70,896,940 of OX465582.1, forward strand.
GTCTCATACTTTTGTGTTGCGGGTTAGGGGTAATGATGCCCACTGACCCTAGCGGCCACTTAGGTATCTCTTATATACTCTACTTGGGTTCACTGTCCCCCGCCCTGCCTGTGGACGCGCTCGCTGGTGGGAATACCTCGCACCTGGAGAAAGGTTTCCCCGCTATCTATTTATTGGGTTCGTTACTCCACGGAGGTCTATGTACACTGAACCCTTGGAACGCCTATCTCCGCTCATCCAGTGCGGCCACCTGGGTTAGCCTATCCGCTAGGCGCGTCTTGCCCCCCAACTCTCCCATCTGTCAATATTCTGAATAAGAAGAGAAGCCCTGGCGTTCTCAGTCTAGCCTAAACCAGCAGGCATCTCTGTTGAGTCTTGTGTCCTTACCTTGCTCCCGTACAACATTAGCTATTTATCTTCATATTCCAATAAGTTCTGCCCGTCTCAGTTAGGCGAACTTTATACTGTGATTCAAATAACAACTGGGAATGAGTGTGTAATGGAAAGATTAAGCCAATCTAAAACATGAAGATAAGAGAAAGTGTCACGTACATGTCCGGCATGCTCAAAGTCGTAGCTGAAGTGTCCGCAGACGAAGCAGGTGTCCCGCATATCTTGTTCGGCTGTCCACTATAATATAGATCGTATAAATTAAATCAAATGAAATATGTGTCTGTCACTAACTCTCCCAATGCGTTACGATGGACTACAACACGATAGACCTCCCGACGCGCTACAATGTCGGCGACGCGCATCACCGACATCGTAGTGCATCGGGAGGTCTATCGTAGCATGTTGTAGTCTGTCTTAGTAAGTGGGAGGCATGTCTAACTGTCAGACTGGTCCCAGACAACGTTGAGTCACCTAAACATGGATTCCTTCAGATTTAGGATTCATTGAAAAGTTTTTAGTCTCTTATGAATATATTGAGGAATATCGAATAATATCTTTATGAATCTTTCGGATATGGTGAATGTAATCGCGCGAAAAATAGAGATTGCAGCCAAAACTATCAGAGAAAGTTTGAGCATGCTCCCACTGCTAGATCATGAACGCTTATTCAATGTTTTCAGATGTTTTACAGTGCAGCCCGCTCTTAAGTTTGTCACGTTTCGACATAGATCCGTCACTCGGTGGAATCTACACTTAATTGTCAGAATGGCGCCATAGAACAAAGTGCTAAATATATTGCTGTCAACAATTGTCAGATTGACACCAGAATATATTGAATAAGATATTTGTCACTAATTGTCATACTGGCAGCAGACAACATTCTCTTGCACTTGTTTCCAACACTAACTGTCAGGCTGACACTAGCCATATATGTGAAAATGGTGCATATGTGGTTGTCACTATTTGTTAGACTGGTACCTGGCAACATTGCATTCAATCTGTTATCATCACAAAATGTCAATCTGGCGCCAGACAACTCTGCTAAGATCATACGACCACATGAATATAGATTCCACCATGAAGGTTTTTTTTAAAAAGTTCTTTATTTTACTTGGGCCATTCATCAGCAGTAAGCTGATTTGATCGAACCTCCCAACATGGAGGATTTTAAATCGCGTTTCATCTTCATTTTACAAAACAACTGTAGACCATCAATTGGTTATATCAGATACTTATCAACAATAAAAATTGAAAAACTCCAATTGTTTCGTTGGTGATACCTTATAAAATACTAAATAAAGCTGTACATATAAACAGTCGCAAGAGAATATTTGAATAACAGATCATTGTGTACATCAACTGTTTGCTCGGCACATTTTGAGTATCGTATAAATCTGGGTAAATATGAATAAACAACGCCAAACAAAGGATATTCACGATGGAAGGTTATAATGATAAACGCACTATAAAGAAGAAATGACATTCACAGGACAAAGAGAAGAAGCAGTCTTACCTTGCGGTCCCTAAGCTCAGAAAAGGTATCGACGATGATACCGAAGATGATGTTCATACCAATGGTGGTGAAGATAATAAAGAAACTTAGTTGGTATACTGACAACCAGGAGAAGCTTATGAAGTTCTTCATCAGCCTCTGAAGTACCAGTTGCTGAAATGGATAAATGTAAAGTTATAGTTAACCTGGGGATGAACTCTTGGTGAATAAAGATTTTGTTTTGTTTCAAAATAGTCTTTATGTACCATCTGTTATAGAAAAAACAGCATTTTACATAGGTGTTCAAAAATTGTCTTTTACATAGCTTAACTTTCAGTCACAAGGAATTCCATTCATCGTTTAGTGACATGAATATAGTTGCTCCCTCTGTATCGCATGACGTATTGTCTGAGTAACAAAATTGCATTTTTAGTGATATTCAGGAATAATATAAGAAGGAGATAGGGACACAATCCATTCAGCCAACATCACCAGTCCTCATATGTTACTCACTTGTGTAATGTCCCCAGTTACTCCATAACGCAATACAGTGATGAAGCACTGGAACAAGGACCGGCAATACATTTCGTTTTCCTCGGCGAAGCTAGGTCTGAGGAAGGCAAAGGCAACGAGTGCGTAGATGTAGAGGGTGACGATGCCCAAGATGCCGACCCACACCAGTGACCTGCCTTTATAATTGAGACACACAGGTTAAATTTGTTTGTTGGTTTGACTAACACTTTAAAAAAAATAAATTTATATGGTTTATTTCATTCTGTTGATACAGATCTTCCATGAAACATTATCTCAGATGACACATCAACAGTATAGCGCACAGTTTATGTACAGTACAGGGTAAATGAAGTGATGAAGAGATATGAAACGTATTAACGATACAGCATGTAGTCATACACCGAGTGTTACCGGTCTATATATACATCACAAATCCATTTCCAGTAGATCTTTCTTTACCAAGTGTTTGAATTCGGCTTTTGACATTGCTCGCTGTGTGCTTGCCGGCAGTTTGTCCCAGATCGTTTTACCCCTATAGGCCGGACTATTTTTATATCCATTTGTTCTGAACCTGTAATCCACCAATCTTACCTTAGCATCGCTTCTCGTGCCATGCAATACGGTGAGGACATTTTCTCTTTGCTTAGACCTTTTATAGTAGATACTCATTAACTGACGGATTCTGCACATTTTTAACTTCTCGATGTTACATGCTTGATGTAATTCGTCGACTCCAATAGCTCTAACACCGACGTTCCTGATTATACTAAGTGCACGGTTTTGGAGACGTTTCAACTTCTTTTAGTTCCCAGACCAGATAGATGTGTGGTATAGAAACTCGACGTTTCAATATAGTCAGGTCTCTTAAGGCCAGAAATTGGCCAAATAGTTTTGCACCGGACAAAAGTCTCTATCTCCAAAAGGTCAGATTCAGCCGTCTTTCAAGATGGCTACCCAAATGCATAAAATTATCCTTTAATGTCTATTAGCAAGGTCCTGGAGACCTTTTAACAGCTGATTGTGTGATGAATAGGCAATTAATTGTATAATTGGTGATCCAGTGCTGCCCTCTAGGGTTATTATGTTAGTTCCTGAAGTATCCACCTGGTGTCAGTGTAATAGAAACGGAAGGTGAAACTAATGATTACAGATGACAAGAGCCACATGTTTCCAATTTTTGTGAATATATTTTCTTCCATTCATAGCAGGCTATACTGGAATCCTTACTGATAATATACATCAGCATACTGCAATAAAGCCCAAGATAATTACGCATGTGACTTCTCATAATGACCGACTTGATGGATTCTAATGGTTGCTATCATGTTTACACATATCTGACTAGCTTGCTTGCCATAGGAACCAAATATCCATTTCCATAGAGACAAAACATGGGTTCATTAGATTTTATTCAATTTCATTATGAATATATATTTATAATCCCTTTAGAACATTGTCCTAGTGAAGGCCACTTATTCCCATCACTTATGATCACATTCTTGGAACTGGTTGCCATGGTAACCACTTTTTATGAGGGGGATGAAATGAATTCAATTTCTATGAATTTAAGCAAGGATTACTAGGGGTTGACTGTGATATCTTTAACTCCTACTGCCTACACCTACTTAAAATGCAAGTGATTTTGTCTTCTGGGATCTTATTTTGCACACAGAGGTCCTGATAATTGTGTTTATCAGAGCACACAGAGAAAGAAACCTACCACTCTATGTGCAGTCCCTGAAGGCACTCATGTTTCTATTCTTTGCCCTTGATCACTACAACTACAGCCGATGGATAACGCCGAGTTCCGTATAAACCGTAAATTGTCATCGAGTGGCTTAAATGGCTTAAATGGCTTAAAGTTAGCCTACAAACAGTTTCTGTGGCATCTAAACATTTTTGTCTTTGGCAGCCTTACTGGATAAGTGCAATTCAGGAATTCATTTGTTTGACCTGTGATAGGTGTTACTCAATGTAGATGCTCATAATGTCACTTTATTTCATATTTTTCCATCCCTGTCGGTAGCAATTTTGAAAAATGGTAAGAAATTCTGTGCCAATAATAATTTTTTGGGGGGTTCGAGAAAGTAATACCCTTCCCTACATATGGAGCAAGTTTGGCAATTTTGTCTGCCGCAAAACTATTTTGACCTTAAGAGACCTGACTAATAAACCTATCTTTACCAGGAGTGTATTTTACGTCAGGGACATGTTAAGATTATATTAGTTTTAGGACAAGGATACCACTTCCTGTTGGTGGTGCTTGTGATGTTGCTATGGTATGATATCTGAATCCAATCACTATGGGATATAGCCTTATAGATAAAACTGCCCTTTGGTCTGGTTTGACAGATCGTGCTTCCACCCTTGAAATTGCAGATATTCGACATGCAATTTATTAGTGTCAATTTCTGTATAGAGGCTTGTATACTTATACTCATTATGCATGATAAACACCACAATGTATTTCTCAAAAAGTGAACTAATGATATCTATTGACTATTGTCGAGCATGGTAATGCTATTTCTCTCCATGGGCTTAACGTTAGGAACTCATACTCTTCGGTCGTGAAGGTAGTGTACCAAATACTCAATGGCTAATTGGGTGGTTTATTTGATAACTATTTAATGTCATACAGGTTGAGATAAAATCAGAAACCCACTCGATGGAAATAAAGGTCCGGCTCCACTGGTGAGACAGAATCGTCGCACTTTTTTTTTCATAGGCCCATACACCCTGGTCGACCCTATTTTATGACTCCAACTGCATTGGATTTGTTACGCTCAATCTCAAGTAAAGTACAGGGTATGCCACACTGGGGCGATGGAATCATTGCAACCCTTGAGGCAGACCACTATACCAGTGATACAATTATACTGATAAATAATGTAAAGATGTTAGATATGATTTATGGTCACAAAGATACACACAGATAATTACATATAGGAAAGGTATGTGGTATGGACTCCCTAGCTCGAAGTCAATACTAAACAGTTAAAGAGGTAAAGATCTACATATCATTATGTCACTTCATCATCTGCACTGCACTCCCTATTGTATTCCTATTACTGTATATTTGTACAATATATTGATAAAATCTCTACCATTGTACTTCCATTGGAAGATCTGGTACATAGTCCAGAAATGTATTGTTCAATTTACAAAAAGAAAATATGCTTTTATTCATACTTATCATAAGAAGTGTTCCACGTCTGTGCGAGGGATCTGTCGCATATCATAAACATCTCTAGATGTGCGATGTGACGGATTTGTTGCATCACACCATCGTGCAAGCCTGCACACCACTGGGCCCCATTGCTCTACGCTTACGATAGAGCTGCGGGTCGCAGAATAGAAATCCGAGGGCCTAAACATTGCTCCAGAAATTTTGCGGACCATGTCGTAGTCGCATAGGCGCATCTCTGCTTTTTGCGATCATTTTTACGCGGACCTTCACAGCCCTGCGGATCGTATCACTGTGGGTTAAATACAGCCTTATCTGATATTTCAAATAAGGATCCATGGAGGCACCACCAACCCCAGCCACTTGTTCTTCTACCTATAGGAAATAGCGATCCACACCACCAGGTGTTAGATCAGTTTTAACTGTGATGCCATCTGTATTTAATTAAAGAACTAATTAATTTTCCCCTGTCTCATTCAATATGTGCCCCTGAATTGTTGTATCGCTATCGCATCATAAAAAAAATAGCGAACAGGGATATGATCTGATATTACAGGAGCAATGCTTTTTCAGTCGGATCGTTAAAGTAATCGTAAAAATAGAATTGCGGGCCGATTATAGCTAGCATAACCACAAAAAGTTGAGCAACGGGGCCCTGGTGAAGTTGTATGTGGTGCGATTAGCGCCATGATTTTTATGACCCTCGCCCTGAATTTGTTACATTTTATGGACTTGCAACGGATCTGTCTCTCCGATGGAGCTGGGCCTTAACTTGGTCAACACTCCACCTCATCTGACCGCTACGTAATTCACTCAGCTTCGCTTCATGAATCACTCCGTAGTCAAACTAGGTGGAGTAGGACCAAGTTATATCCATCTCCTGAGTTTCCTTCTAATTATTAGGGACTTTTATTCAATTGTGGGAGAAGTAAGACATAAACAATCGCATGAAATATGTTTGTAATATATCAAGGATTTAAGTTGCTTCGGATATGAATTGATAAATATAGTAAATAAAACATACCATTTTCTGTGATTGCTTTGACAACTCCCTTCAAAAGTTCATTGGTAGAGATGATGTTGATCAAAGCGAAGGCGAAGAAGTAAGAGTACATGAAGCTTCCCGCAAATGAGCAGAACGTAAGTACCTGTTAAAAGACATACAAGATAACATGCATATACCCAAACGTAGAAAATTATACTCGATATAAACATGTGTGATGTAGAACAGAAGGAGCTAATATGCTGAATGTATATGTCTCATAATAAGCCCACATGACTATTCAAATCTGAGGGGATATCATTGTATACAGCTAGTACACTGGAAGTACAATATGTCTGACAATAAACACAAACAAGCATTACATAGTATAAGAGGATATAATTGTTTACGGATAATAACTGAAAGTGTACATTTCGCAATAAACCCACCTGACTGTCCAATGCTGTGAAGGTAATGCGCGGAAAGTATGTCTCAAAATAAACCCACATGACTATCTAATAGTATGAGGGTATATCATAATGTACATTTAGTGCACTGAAAGTCTGCCTTGCAAGAAACCCTTACAACCAACACATAGCATGAGAGGATATCATTGTCTACAGGTCATTCACTGAAAGTATAAGTCTTGCAATAAACTGACTATCCAATAGAATAAGGGAATATCATGCTGTACAGGAGTGAACTGATAGTATTGTAGGGGTCAGGGTAGTCGAGCAGTGTTGTTTTCACTTTACACTAGGTGGCGCGGGTGCCGATCCCTACTGTGCGGTAAGGCCGGCGGACCCGTGTCTGCAAATACTACGTGGTGGTCCACATTATGAAACTCAGTCAGTATATAAGGACTGAGTCCGCAGCAGGTCGACAGGTCTTCTCGCGGTGCCTCTCAGTTGAGTGAACGCCTGAAGCCTCAGAGTTGGTAAGGTTTCTTTGGGACCTTTCAACGTGGAGGAGACCCAAATCTCTTCCCATGCTAGTTGGTACCCCACAGCACCAACAGACTGTAATCTTGAGATACAATAGGCTGTTTGTATCTAAATAGTCTGGAGTCTTGTTTTGTGTTCATAGTTAAGCGTTGGTTGTAGATCCCGCATCTTCCTACCTTCTCTAAGGACTTGATCCGAACCCATCCATGCTGAGGCATTAGCATGGGGTAGCGACTATTGTCTCAGCCACTGGTTGACTGCCGCTTCCCAGAAAGTGGTCATACACTTTCAGCGACCAATGGTATATCAATAGGGACTATTTTTTGCACTGTAGCACAAAGGACTATCTATCCGTATACACCGCCTCTGTATAAGTCACAATAACCTAACATAGTGAATACACAGTAATCATTGATATCCAATTCGTAGATTTCTCACTCTTCTTGTTTAATTAAACTCCACCCCTAGACAATTATCATTGACAATAATCAAGGCATGTTATGCACATTGGTACAAACCGTTAAAGTAGTCTTTCAAAGTATTGTGTCCATAATTGTCCAATAATAAATTTCAGACATATTCGCTCGCAAGTTTGGTCTTTCCAATTGTTCACCCATAAATCCTAATACACTCCTTTCTTGTTTCAGTTTGTGATGGTATTTGTTCCGTGTTCAGATCTTATGAGTCCTTAACCCTTTCCAGGCGAGCAGGTTGGTGGGTACCAGTGGCTACAGGGGCCAGGATGGCCCTGGGATGTATGTCTCTGGGGGGCGAGAATGCCTTGAGGCATTCAGGAAAGTTTCACTTGTCATGTGACCTAGAATGCTTCTTTTTTGTCATAGTTCAAAATCTTTTGAAACCGTATACAAAATATATTGATTTCCACACAAATCTTTCCATATTTTACACAAACTCTTTAAATTTGTTTTTTACTTATTGGAAAATGCCTGAATATATCATGAATGCCTGTAGCATTCTCGCCCCCTGTGTACATAATGCCTGTAGGCATTTTCGCCCCCCATGTATACAATGCCTACATGCCTTTTCGCCCTGAATGGGTTAATATCCACTCTGTGTACTCCCTATTGAGAGTCAGGTACTCACACATCGTTCTGTAAGCAACTCACAGAGGTGATGGCTTCAGACGGTGAATGTTCATAGTAGGCGGCTCCACTCGCGCAGGGTGAAGCCTCAGGCACCTAATCCCAAACCTTACTCCAAAGGGGAGCAGGTTTGCTCAGCTCTTCTAGATCTTAAAACTCATACCAAAGTGCTGCTTCTCTGCAGTGGCAGCAGAGGCATACTCCTCAGCTGCTTACATCAGCAAGTCACGTGACCATTCACTTCCTTATACAGGCGATCGCTCTAAGAGCAACTTCCTGCTAACGCCATGTTACTTTGTATCCACCTATTTTACTCACACCCTTATTGCTTATATCTTATACACTTGAGAAGCATAAAATAATCCCAGACAGGCGCGTAGTGCAATTGTATGAGAAAATATAGTGTATACAGGTGTCTCAGGTATCTTACAATAAACCACACCCCTGCACAATAGTATTAAAGGATGGAGAACTATGCTAAAAGTATACACCTGACAAGAACACACATCCAGAAATCATTTTATGAAGGCTACTTAAAGTACACGTCTTAACCCAACATAATGAGAAATTTTAGAACAATATGGTTCACCTACCAGGTAGTAAATGGTGATTCCACTGATGAGGTTTGGCTGCAGACGTGATACTTGGTCATGTTGTTCTTTGACTTCTCCAGGTGTTTTCACCACTTTCATGTCTTCACCAAACAGTTTGGCCTTACAGCGCCTGCGTAATTGAATGTGTATTCATGTTGGTTTTTGTTTTGTTGGGTTGTTAAGTATACTTATAGGTAGTTCATAAATTCATAATCTCCTGGCCTTCAGGTTTTGTCTAGTCTGACTGCATGCAAAACATTTGTTAATTTTATACTATTCTTTGTTCTTGTCGAAGTACATTCCATAATGACATTGTTTTGTACTGTATACTTCGCCAAAAGGCCCCAAGCTTGAATGGCTCTGTGGTGCAGTCCCTCCTATTGCTACACGAGATACATTATCAAAGTATGTTTTGGATTTGCTACGTTTGTATGCTAGGATGAAAATAGTTAAGAGATATTCTTTAATGATTTGGTACACTCTTCCCCACGGCGGTGTAGGGGAGATCTTCCAAAGGAAAGAAAAATTGGATTAATGATTCTCAGGCATCTTTGTTGTCATGGTCTACATGTTAGGAGGATGCAGATACACGCCACATAGGCATCCCCTTACACTGCGTGAAAAGTGCATATATTTTATTTATACTAAGCAGAACTATACAGAACAATAATGTTTTGAAAGTAAAACCTATTTAAAAAACGGTTAAAAACGTAAGAATGCGGGGTTTATTATATGTAATTAATGAAAAGATAATCAATAGGGTTTTAAAAAGATTTTATAATAATAATTGAAAATATAACATTGAATTTTTCATATACTACAGACTTTGATGACTAATGAGAAATGGATGAAAAACAGCAGTGGTGTCCTCTAGGTGCAGAGATCGGAATGATTAGACAGTGGCGTAAATATGCATAAACTTCCTCCAACTGGCCTAGCATGGGATACGTTCTAAATCAGGCGTATATATAATGCCAAATATGACTCATTTACGCCTAAGGAGACTTTGTCCACTTTTTACCATTGGCTCTCCTGCGCAAGTTGTAGTTTCAATCGTGTACCAGATTTACATTGACCTTATGGGGGTACCCCATAATTCAGTCTGTTTACAGGATCCGGTGTTCGCTGGTTGCCATCGTTGTATGGTGATAAACCCTTGACCGGATTTATTGCAGTTTAACGGTTTTTATTAATCTTCAAATTGGAAATCCGATGCCAGAAATGGAAATTTCAGTTATTTCTACATAGACGTTTCAAATTATATTCAGTTTCTCCGGTTATAAATCAGAAAATGATTGTTCATCGGAAGACAGGCGGCCGAGATGCGGCCAGCCAGTCGGGAGCGGATCCTGTACTTACCCGGGGTAATATTTGGGAGTTTAGTAACCTCTGGAGGGTCTATGCTTCAGAGAGAATTTAACCGCTTAGCTGCATTCCTCGGTGATACTTACTTAAAGCATTTCCACTTTCTGAAGAAGAGTAAGTCTGGAAATCTCGGATGACTCCGTAAGAAGTAGAATACGAGGAGCATGAGAGAGCTGAAGTTGTGCAAGCCGGCCAGGGTGTGGTGGATGTACTCATACGGTTCGAAGGTAATCAAAGGCTCCGGGCTGAAATACACCATGTACACAATAGGCACCTGTTACAAAACATGGTGTAAAGTGGGCAACTAGTATACGGAAACAGGATTTCTGTGGCTGTACGTGATAAATGCGTGGTAAAATTGACGATAAATCGAACCGACGGTTTGATCGGGCATCGATGTTTAAATCTGCCTTGTTAGATTTACGGATCAATACACTGAATAACAGCGTTTATCTAAGGGGTTGAATTACCTCGCGATAGTGGTTTAAAGAAAAAGACTTATCATTATGTACAGTTCTGTACGGGTCAAGTATTTGATGGTACCTGTGTTCGTAACAATTTTCAGAATAAACGCCCAGTCTGTTTTCCAATTGAACTCACCTGAGAAGGTCCTGTGGGAGACGAGTCATGTTTGCTGGTAGTCCAGACACATGGCCTCGTGCGTCCCACGTCGTCAACATGAGGATGTTAATCGCCATCGACAGGATTATAGCCGCAATGTTCCAGATTTGCCTACAAATAATCCAATGCTTTCTTAACTAAAAGACAAACCAGCATTTATTAAAATCCAGCATTGGTTACTGTAGGCCACTACCAAGTACCACTACGATTTCTTACTATGGCACACTATGGAAGGTAAGTATCTCAAAGTATCTTTCAAAAGGTTACTATAACAGGATTATCCAATAGACCCGAAGATCAGCCGTGCAAAGTTGGATTACATTTTTATTTTCATTTGCAAGGGGTCCTCGCCGCACGACCATCGATATCAAGTATTGACATGGTGGACATTGCCTTTCAAAAACCTACCATCGTTTTGTCAAGAATTTGACAGCTCGATTTTTCAGAAATCTGTTCTGGTACTCAATGTCTTTGAGGATGTCCTTCGACCATCGTAGAAGGTCTCTCAGTTTGTTGGAGGTGGAGGTGCGGTCTATGTTCCATTTGACTTCCTCAATGATATCTTCTCGCAGGAGGCCCTACAACACAAACGATGTTTTTGTCAAAGTTTATCACTCTTTACAGCAACCTATAGGCCATATCGGTAATGTTCCCTGGGGCCACCATTTTGACCAGAGTTGATATTCTTCCCTGTGGGAGGTACACAGATAGGTGTTCTTCACTAATAAATGTGAAGGAATAAAGGAGGTGTTCCATTGAGCTGGCCAAAAATCAGAAGCCGCTAGACGGCTGGCAAACATGCATTTACTGTACAAACCCAAAGGGGACTTTAAAGGCCGCCAATGCTGGCATTTGGGTCAGGTGTAAATGTATAAAAAAAAAAGGTAATTTGATAAGTTTTATGGTCCATTGCCTGTGACACCACCGTTTGGCTGCAGCCGGTGAGTGTGTTCCCTCCCACACTGCACCAGGTCCTATAAGCACCTGACAAAAGGCCAGTGTGTGGTCTCTATGGGGAGATGTGTGTGATGCTTTTCTATAAACATGCTGTTGGCCCGATGGAGCACCCCCCTTAAGTGAGTGATAATAGGCCACTGTCGCAACTCTAACATTTCCCACATATGTTTGTAAAGCCTTTATATGAGAACACACATGTTCCCAGTTTCATCTTTAAGTCCTCATAGGATCTATATTATTGTTGACCTTCTGGTGACTTTTTATTGAATTAACAAAATACCTACACAAAAGGGAATTCTGATTATATCACCTATAAAGGTCTATTGGAGAAACATTATCTCTATAACATTCTATCACACTATCCTAGGGGGCGAGTATAAAGATGAGTCACTCGGCCTCTGGTGCCGTGACGAGACTTTTGACATAGGATTGGAAGTTGTTCGATAACACTTATCTCGTTTTATTAGATTATATTACAGGTGTAACACAGCTTTGTTTGAGCAATATAATTCAGATACATGATATACTTACAGGATCTCGTACGCGGAAATGCACTCTTTGAAGATGTCCGTCCTTTATGACCTCCACCGATCTACTCTGGTGTTTGAAATAGTGGAATGCTATCTTGTCTGTCGGATTCTCGAAACCTAGGAGGAGGGAGGAGAGACTTGTATTAAGGATACATTAGATATGATGAATATGTAAAGGTTCATAAAGCAAAATTCATATCCTGATTCCACTGAGAAAGTATAATTGAAGAAAGTATTCAATATGAGCCATGTCCAATCAGAGCAAAGACTGCTTGAGGTTGAATCATTTTTAGCTTGGTCTAGTTCACTTCCATAGATTATGAAATAACCAACACTAAAGAAGCTCTTAGAATACTCATACTAGCAAAATGGTAACATCACTGTATCTCTACTGCTGGTAGAATATTCCCGTCTAAAAATGAGAAAGGTGATAGAGAGTTGTAACGACAAAGTCTTTTCTTTTGTATACTTGAGAGTATATCTTGAATTTCCGAGAAATGATTCAATGACCTTGCTTTACATGTTTTTTTTATAATTAGAGCCATTTTCCACTGGCCGACGAAAATGGCAACGACTATTTCTATGCCCCTGAAAGTCTGTCGGCGGTGCTAGCCACTGCTTGTTGGTATCATATAATCGGTGAGGGTGCAGTAATTGCCTTTTTTGCTGCATTCCATCTGTACATACCGATGGAATTATTAGGCTAAAGACTTGAGCCTCTCTGATGAAAACAATGCGTTTTCATTCTGTCGGCCGTTTACCAAGTCGGTCTGTGATGGTTTTATTGCATAACCTACACCAAATTAATTGCTAGGCTGCTTCCGTTAACTGATCGGGCATCGTCATACCAAAAAATCGATCGGTGGTCACCGATTGCATATCGATGCCGAATAATCGGCCAATGGATAATGGCTTTATGTTAAATCCGTTGGAATACAAGTAGGTACCTAGTTTCTCCAGTTTCGGATCAACGTCCTGAAGCCTGGCAATGACGAAGTAGAATTTAAATCCCAGAGCGCCGATCGTTTCCATCAGATCTTCATCCAACTTCTAATAAAGAAAGCAATGTCATTGTAGTACATGTTTCGTGATTGTGTTCTTACTTTTTACAACAATGTTGGTCAATTCATGCTGTCTTTTCTGTTCAGATCGTGAGTCACTGTGCACACTTAGTTGTAGACTGACTTGCTGTCTCCTCTTCAAAAATCTTAACCCCTCCACCTTCATGAGTATCTTCACTCAAGTAAACGCTTGAGGCTATGATTGGTCATTGTTTAACTATTCATAAATAATAAATATGTATTAATAGGTAGTGATAAAGAGTTGGTCTTGATGGAGGTTGTAAGCACATATGTAGAATTGAAGTGGGCAGACTGTAGATACTTCGCGTTCTATCAAAAGTTGTGGGATTTATCGTATACACATTGCAGCATTTTTCCAAGGGCAGACGCCTGGGGAATGGCTTTGTATTTATTTTTTTATTCTTTTTTATTAACACTATAAAGCAGTACATATATGGCCTTTGCAGAGTAGGTATTCTGGCCACACAGAAATACAACATTAGATTTTATTGCAGTTACTATATACCCATGCCGTATATAGTGTAAATACGCACAGTTTCGGCATATGACGTAAAGATACTGTACGGACCGCTGGTCCGTACACTAAAATACGGACCACCTAGCCATACACATTTATTAAAATTTTGGTTGTTAAAAAAATGAAAATAAATAAGAGTTTGGGTACATATTCGTAGGGCCCTGTTTTACAGTCTCTGAAGTTTGTCTTTGAGTGATTGAGTTAGCCCCGACCAAAAGTATTTGCCAGGGTAATCGAAAATTAGCACTTCCATTGACTTGTAAATATCTAGACTGGTTTTACAGTTTAATAAGTCAATGATTTACTCCCTTTACCACATCGTTTGTGCATCGTTCCCAGTTCAGAGTTTCATCTAGTGTTACACCTAAATATGTGAAGCTGCAGCAGTACGGAATATTATTCCCTCCTACGGTTATTTTGTGTTCAGCATCGTAATAGTTTAACTTGTTTTGGTTACTTTTCGGGGCAGAGACACAAATTTTCGTCTTCATAGCATCAATCACCATTTAGTTGGTGTCGCACCAGGTACAGATTTCTACCATATCCACTTTTAGATGGTTTACACACTGAGATAGTGACTGGTCGGCAGTGTACAAAACCAAGTCATCTGCATAGAAGATATGTTTACAATTCAGTTCAAGGCCCATTATATTGTTAACAAAACAGTTAAAGAGGAGTTGGCCAAGTATGCTGCCCTGTGGTACACCAGACTTTATAATTCTACTTGTCGACAGTGAACTGCCAACTCTGACAAACTGTTTCCTATCTCGCAAGTAATCTACTGTCCAATCAATAAGCTGTACATCTATGGATAAATTATGCATTTTTGAAATAAGCAAACTATGGTTAACACGGTCAATGGCCTTGCTGTAATCAATGAAGAGACAGGCTTTGAGGTTGCCATTGTCCCTGTTGGTATATAAATCATGAACTAGGTCTGAGACTGCGTCGGTAGTGCCTCTACCAGACCTAAAACCAAAATTGTCTTGGGTTTAAGAGTTTTTCACATTCTAAGTAATCACTAATGGCATCATGATCAATATGTTCCAGCATCTTACTCGGAGTTGGTAATAGGGAAATGGGCCTCCAATCACCTACATTGTCAGAACAGCCATTTTGGGGGATTTGGATCACTTCCGCGATCGACCAAGTAGGGGGAAAGATTATGTGGAAAGACGCAGAGTTAACCTATCGGTCACACTACCACAAGTGTTTCCCCAGCACGTTTTCGCCCTGGTTCTTTGTTTCCTTCATTTTTTCATTTTTCCAAAAATTTGTCCCCGGACAAATGGAGGAATAGAATAGTTTTTCCCAAACTAGAGGGAAAGATTGCCTTATCTATAAAGTTTTGTAAGAGAAACCTTAATTGGTTAAATTGTATGTCATAACCCATTATACGAAGGTTTCTACTCTGCTACCTTACATGACCTTTTCTTGTTTGGAAAGTGGGGGAAGGAGGATATCAACCGAGGGGAATATCTATTAGGAAATGCTTTCAAGGTATTTCTTTTAGCCATTCATTACACTTTGATTCAGTTGCAGATATATACACACTCCAGTATAGCCGTATAGCAGCGACTGACCTTGACTTTCTTACCCGCAGCAGCAGGAGGGGTCCCTAGTATGAGCTTCTGCACATCTGTGTCTGCAAGCTGACAATAATGAGCATGAACAATAAGTTATAAGAGTCTATAGGATATGTTTTTAATTGTGAAATGGTGATTTATATTTCTTTATAGAACAAATGTGCAAGCTAAAAAGGAGAGTACAAAATATCGTGGGCGGGTAATGCTTTGAGGCATAACGTACGACATTTACTATTTAGTTTCTTTATAAGTAAATAATCGATCAATAAACTCGTACAAAATAAATATTTATCATATTCAAGATCTGAAGAAAATGGCTTTAAGTAAGGCATATGATGGACTTACTGTGACGATCGTGTAGATGACTGAGAAGTGTCTTTTGATGGCAGCCAGATCTAACGTAACGCGGATCTCCTGAATCAAATGAATCAATCCGCATCAATATCCATAGACAAAGGCCATGGACAAAGGGGACATCCATGATATCACCGTATTCTTATCCACAGTTCCATACCGTATATTTGGTATAAAAAACGGTATTCTACTGTAAACATATTGAGGACTGTAATTCTCCCAATCTACAGTCAGCTTACAGTATAAACCTGTAAATATGGATACATTAGATACACATAGAATAACTCCAATATCAGCAACAAACCAAAGTGGTGAATAAAATGCAAGAGTTAACTTCATCTAAATGTGTAATAGATATTCATTAATCTCCTGTGAGGTTTCTGGCATTTAGAGCACATTTGTTCTCAGGTTGTCATGACATTAATATCACTCAGAGGATTAGACACCACTTCTATAGGACATTTCTAAAACATAAGTAGGATTGACTTCACCCCACCATACTAAATGCAGCCTTGTACTCTCAGATTCTGGTGAGTATTCCTGTGAAACTGTCTGCACTAATAACATCAGAGTTGAAAAACTTAGATGTTTTAAATATCATTGATACTGATTATTAATGGCACTGATAAGCCTAAATTTTGATAGGGAATGTATGATGGTAGCCATCACAAAATATTCACATTTGTTTTCATGATTTAAATATCTCCTAGGGGGCATCCATAAAGTCCACATGCATTGAGGGGGAGGGGGGGTTGGAGGGTCAAGTATTTTGGAAATTCTGCATATGCTCCTTCTTTGTTTCTATTGCATACAATATTGGGAGGAGGGTGGGGGTGGGGTTAAAAAAATCCAGAAATTCTGTGTACATACTTTAGGGATTGTCTTCTACATGTAACAGTTCTCAAGAACCTCAATAACAAGATTTCTGGTATATGCATATTGAAGGGCTGTACATGTAGTATATTTCATTCAGCTTTGCACCTTCGTATTTACAGGTTTGAACCGTTTTCAAAATACAGTTTATTACAGTTAAAATTTATGGTCTGAAATATATTACAGGTTTAAACCGCTGGCAAAATGCAGTTTAGGACAGTTATAATTTATGGTCAGAATTATATTACGGTCACCCATACAATTTACGGTATTTCCCTGGCAACCAGGGTGCAAATCAATGAGATCTGCGAGGTCGCTGATTATTTTTGGGACGTCCCAACAAGGTAGATAACGTTCACTAAATTAATCTCAATGTGAACTTATCTTTGCAATATGCAGAGAGTTGGACCCATTTGTCTCAATACAAATGTATTCCGGAAACTGACTCGGTAATGTGTATACGGCCCAGACTATTTGCCTCAATAGCTACTTACCCAAAAATTGATGTACAGGGCTTGACCAGTTTGCGTCAATTACCAACTATGGGATAGTGTATACATAGGGCTAGGACCAAGAGCTTACCCTGGCAATTTGGGTAGGGCCAGGCCCATTCTCCTCAATGAGGGCAAGCAGCAGAGTGATGAGTTCTGTCTTCAGATCAACCACCTAAATATAAGAAAAGACAAGGTAAGTTCCAAACCAAGAAGTGACTATTAAAGGATTACTTTGACCTAAAACTACACAAGACTTGGTTCCTTAATCATTTCAGTCCTGTGAATGCCCGGTGGATCCTAAAGATGTCACCAGGCATTGCCTTTGTGAGCCCTGAAGATGCCACCAGGCACTTTTGGGGTATTTAGAATAATACTAATACTGATGGGAAATAGTTTATTTAATTTAATATCTTTCCCTGGTAAATAGAAAACACTATTATCATCCTAATTAGATGAAGGTCTAGCTGTGCCGGCTTAATTTGTTACCAGGCTGAAATGATCTTTTGCTTATGTCTGCCGATGTTAAAGCTATCCTGTAATTTCATCCGTTTCACAGGTATGTGTGAGGTTGGAAGAGCCAGAGTGGCCAGTATTCCTACTCACATTAAACACAAGTTTATTCAGTCCTTATGACTAGTACACATGCAATGGGAGAGCCGAAGCTCAATTCTGGTAAACAAGACTATACCCTAGCCGAGCTCGGTGCCACAAGGGGGAAAGGGGCACAAACAACCAAAGTCGAGTAGCGCAGTTTCAAACATCGAGTATATAAAAAAGATCTCACTTTTATCAGATCCCAAGGTGCTCCTACCTTGCAGAGGAAGGAAAAGAGGCTGCAGTATAAGTATATAGCTCTAGTATCTTGCCAATATTAGAGTATTGTTCATTTCTAACCGATAGCTACAGAATGAAGGATATCAAAAGACTAGAATTGATTCATAACTAGGGTATGAGGACTGCACTCGGGTTTATAGGGAAAGCATGTAAAACAAAGGACGAATTGAAAGAATATCTAGATATATATCTTTAGTTCATTGTCGATGGTTGAGTTTGTTACGGACAACAATGGGACAGGTAACGTCCAGCGAGAGCAACATATGATCGACCTAGAACTTTCTCTGGTACCCTGCTGATTTGCAACGGCAAAGAGAGCCAGTACAACCTCTCTCAACCATTTGAACTTACTAGTACTTGTTTATAATGTACGATGATACAAAATAAAATAGCATCAACGCTTCAAAAGATAAAAGATAACTTATAATAGAATGTTTTCTTTATTAAATGACAGATTTCGCGATACCCTCTAGCAGGTAAACCAGCGTTACCCATGATGCACCAGAAAAATAGCGGGCGTTACCTGGCCTAGTATGTGAGTGAGTACATAGGCCAGGCTTCCTGCTCTAGCAAAAAAGAAACAAACCACCACTCAACACCTGAGTTCCCTACAAAGATTACTGTAAGGAAACCATCGATATCATGGTGCCATTTGCTAGTGTCCACACAATTATGAAGTCGTTTGAAAATAAGTGTAGGCTGTTAGCAGGTCACTTCCAAATTATGCTGCAACTGCTAGAATACAGGTTATAATCTATGGCTCTATCAGTTCGGTCTTGTTGTTATACTAAGACTTTTCACAGTCAATACCGTTCATATTTTACAATGAATCATATCTGGTTACCTGTTCGACTGTGCACCCCTCAAAAGTAGGTATACGGAGTAGGAAGTTGGAGTAGTCGATGATCTTGTTGTTCAACATCACTGCTCTGTTCTCCTGGTTTCCCTGTTAAACCAAATTGATGAAAAGCTAAATTTGAGGGATGTAAAAGATCAACAATCAATTGCCTTAATATTATTCATATTGCCTTAATATCATACATATAATGAGCATATTATTCTGATATTTGTTACAAGCTCCCAGATCGGCTAAAACTTACCCTGCAGTACGTTGTTCCTAAAATTGTGGTAAATGTGTTGCTCCAGTAATGTTGGATCGTATCGTGTGCCAACGTTATTTTCACATTGTATCGCTACCTTTTAGGACACCGCATTTTCAGTGATATAGGTGAAAAGTTCATTACATTTTTAATCGAATATACATAGCGATATGTCTTCTTAAAAGCTGAAGCAACAATTTCGACCTCGGCTTGCTATCCTGCAATCTGCAAAATGTGGAGCAATGCCCCCTCCCCGACACTGTTAGGTGGGAGGGGCATATTTCGGTGGGAGGGGGATATTTACGGTTTCGGGGATGATTTACAATTATCAAATTAAATGCCAGGTCAGATTTCGTTTTATTGTACACCATCAAATCAATAACACATTACCATAAATGGCCACTCAATGAGTGTTATGGGCATATATATGAACCTGGGCTGCTGAACAATGCACAGTTCAGTAGGCCGTAAACCTTAGGATCATACAGAAAGCAGAAGTCTGTAAGCATAAGAGCAAGGTGCACTGATGTATGATGGACAAGGACTTAATCCATATGATGGAAACTAAGGGCCATAAACAATATGCGTCATAGACTCAACATGAGAAATGTGACAGGTACTACAAATAATGTAAAACTTTAACGTTTCGTCCCCTCTCTAAGCGACTGTGGCACAAAATGAACAGCACTTACCGGAAACAGATAAAGTACATGTGCACGTTGCATGACATGGCATAGTAGAAACCGAGGTATTGTTGTGGTTTACTGCTGACAAGCCTTACCATAGAGATCTCCATGAGAGCACTGATTACTTGGGTAGCAAGGTCTATCGTGTGAAAGTTGATGTGTGTGTACAGGCCTCCGAAGAACACTGTCATCTCTGCCACAAGATTCACCTTCCGCAAATTGTCCGGTTGAGAACGAAGGTAATCCTGGTTTATGCCAAGAAAATGAAAAGTTATATATGCTTATGGGTTGACACTCATCCTTTCGCTTAATAGATATTTTAAGCTCAGTCAAAAGGAATATGGAATTCTAGCACGCTAGAATTTTGATATTCAATAAAGATTTACCTAGTTATTTTCATGCAACTGCTAGATAATACAATGCTACTTCATAATTGTGTAGAGAGTTTTCAAGTGACGTTTCCCTCCGTTTAAGTCAAGCCATGTTCAATTTGTCCCCATTGGTATCCTACTTATTACTATATACCGGTGCACGAATGTCTCACTTTTACGCAATAGGAGAAAAGATTCCGTTCGGCCGCACCATGGCGTAAAATATTTTTACGCCACACTGTACCACGTGATCTGTTGACATTTTCGGGAAAAAAATAAACAAACAAAATGGCGGCCGTTCCCCTCGATTCGTATCAATATCGGCCCGTGAAATCACATAAAATCGCTTGAATAAACGGTAAAGTACACAGGTCAACGCCTACAACAGTGAGGATTCATTCAATATATAAAAACAATGACATTATCACCCTAAAATAAAGGAAAAAACGCCCCATCCGTACACTTGAATTCGGAGCAAAAGTTACTATATGACGTCATTACTACCGATCACTCTCCCAGCAGATCTTTCGTTGCCCTTGCGCTTGCTTTAATCTCTGCTACAACCCCCGCTATCACTCTCCATAACAACGTTCTGACGTCATCCAACCGTGAACTATCCATCAAGGTGAATGTTCGGGGATTCATACCTGCCTTGCTAATTTCGGAGGTTGAAATAGGTTGATAACCTAAGAACAAAAAATGGTATTTTAATCGAATTTCGGTATATAGTAATAAAAAGACATAGTGAGTGTGTCTGAATTCCATCTGTTCCTCGATATTTTGATCAAAATATCTCTGAACAGATTCCATTCAGACACACTAACCATGTCTTTCTATATTACAGTACACCGGACACCAGCTCAGAAACAAAGGGAAGGTCACATGTTAACCTCTCAGTGAAGATGCGGGGGTGAATACCTTACCTAAGACAGGGCATACTGTCTATAATAATGCCCTATGTAAAGAGCGGGCTGGGCGGTAACACATAAGGAGGTGGAACAAGAGCCGATATGAATACCTGTTGGAGTGACTCAAACTACAATAGCCACCAGAGCAAATGTCTCAGTCAGACGGGAATCCACCGTCTGCCAGTCCACATTCTTAAAGCCCCATGTTCTCATTTTCTTTTGTCTGTATTATCAATTCTTTTAGAAATGTATCTCAGTATTTCCGCATTCTTAACTTGCAAAGAACGGAATTACTTGGTTTGGAGAGTAACTGCTTAGTTGGTATCAGATTTAACCACACCAACCACCTGGTCCGAATAGAGTGAAAACACAGAGGTGGTGGCCAATCTAGATTGATATATATGACCATGACCGTTGATTACCTTGTCATGCTCATGGAGAAATTATCCTGCCCTGCTGCATGACTTCATTCTCTATTTGAGAAGATGGATGATGAATAAAGTAAACATTTATTGTCTGTATCTCACACAAGGCCTTAGGTAAACGATAGGTAAGAGAGGTGGTGCAAGGACTGGCTTACCTGCAGTGGGGAATACTGTCCATCACAAAGCCTGGCCAGAATACGGAACACAAGAACAATGTCTGCCCCATCTTGATAATTCTCTCGACGATCTTTTTCATCTTCCTCCCCATCATCTTCGGAGTTCGTCAACTCTAGATCAAGCTGAAATATACCATTATCACAACTTATAATGCTATATCATGATAATATAAGTACTCCAGCCATGCTAGAATCTGCTCTACTGGTAAAATAGTGTTTAGATCCAGCCTACCTACCTTCACTTTTTGTTCTTCTTTTTGATTTTCCTCAAAGACGAGCAGAAGATTCGCATTCATCCGCCGGAAGAACGGCCTCAGACTGTTTTTCCGGAGAGCTTTCTTGTTCAGCTTGATGGTAGTATCCTATAAAGAGGAGAAGAATTAATCAGTTGGACATTTCCAGAAATACCTCTTTGCCTCATTTATACTATAACTAGATAAAATGGGTGTTGATGCAATCATATAGTGACCACCATGCGAGCTACATGATCAAGGAAACTCAATCCTATAGATCTATCAAATCAACTGTGACTGGTCGCTCCTATGTTAAATATGTGGATGAAGATTTAAAAGTGTTTCTGGTAAATTTACGTTGGGAGGAGTATTATATCCTAAATACTACGGTCGAGAAATGAAAATTCATACATGACTTGATTAACAGGTTAATTGATATTTATAAGCTGTAAAATTAAAACTTTGTTGTTGATCCTAAAGGTGAAAAATTGATTATCAGGGATGTCATGGAAGTAATTAAGGACAAGAACAAAGCTCTGAAAAAAGCAAAACGTACATGCAACACAAGAACATTTCATTCGAAAAGCTAGAAATAGGTCTAATAACAAGGTTAAAAATGTTAGGCAAAATTACACCATTAATCAACTGGATATACACAGAAACGACCATAAAAATTATTTTGGAGAGTTATAGATGAAATACTGCCTGGCACGGGGAACCTAAAGAGATTAGACTGATTTTATTCCTGTTCACGAGACGGCAAACAACTATTTAATGGTATAGGTGATAAGTTTGCTAGTGAAATGTTCTTGCCCTGGAAGCAATATGACTGTAAGCGTGGTAATTTAATATAAGTTTTATAGTAACCAAGGATGGTGTGTTGGGCATAGCAAAAGATATTAATATCGATAAACGGTCGATGATTGCTGATATGAAAAATCATGTATTCAATGATGCTTTGTTATCAATTCCCAATATATCTATTGATTTATTCAATGATATGTTTTTTATAAGGCCGATTTACCACCTGCCTGAATGTTGTCAATTATCCGTCACACTCCGAAGGGAGGGACCCATTTAATTGTAGTAATCTGAGACCCATCTCGCTTCTACCATCAATAAGTAAAGATATGCTAGGTTTACACCATCATCCCGACAGTTCCAGCAGTGAATTTTCCTTGTGGCCGTACTCCGTCGGGTCTGCCGTAGTCTGCCTTAGGCCGTCGGGCTTGTCAAACGTAAGTCAACTTCCCTGTCGGGGAAGTGTCGGGGAAAGTTTAGTTTGTCAAAGAATCCAGCACGACAGTCCCGACGATTCCGGGTACCCCAACCCCCAAAACCCCAACCTCCCACCACCCGCCCCCTACACCCTTGGCTAATGAGATTCGGGACTGCCGTATGTCGAAGTACTTCGCTGTACTTCGCCTTAAGTCACCTTTAATCAATGGTTTGGGAGACGGGGGCTTCTTGATAGCACTAGACCTGTGGGGCCTTAGTCCACCAGGATATTCATTCAACTTCCAACAGTCACAGTGAGAGAATATGTTGAATTTACATGTATACATACATGTAAACAACCAGGAAGGTGAACAACTGTAAACGGTTGTGAACATGCAAGTTTGATGAGTGTTTTTTTTCAGGGTTTTTTCAGTTCTTTTATGAACCATATCCACTTCTGTTTTGCAACAATGGATTACGAGAAGGTGAACAAGCAAATTGTGTATAATATATATGCATAGGCGTTTCTGTGTGATTTGTACCACCAAAGTAGACTTGCTCAAGTCTTTGATTATGGACAGTCGTGATTAAAGAAAATTACGATTTAGTATGTTGCAGTGTAACTGGTCCAGCAGAGAGGAGAGATATAGGGACTGGGGCCAGTTTACCCCTAAAGCACACCAGGACCACACGGGGACCACACCCGAACTGCACCAGGACCGCACCAGCAAAAATGCCGTAGTTGGTCGTAGTTTGCCTTGCGTCACCAGGACCCCTTCCAACATGGCCTTCCAACACACTCTGACATGAACCCTAAAGGGTGGCGTCCACCAACCATGACAAGGCTATGACAAGCGCAAACAAGAAAGTTTGTCGCAGCCTTGTCATACGAAGGGGGGGGGGGGGGGGCTTTATGACAGCATTGTTGGGGTGTGTCGGGAAGTGCACGCTCAACCAAAACTTCCTATCGTAGACCTATGCAACACACTCCCGACACGCCATGATACTCCACGACAAGGGTTCGGTCGTGGGAAAAATCGTCATAGCCTTGTCAGAAGGTTCCCGACAAACTTCCAATTGTAGCCTTGTCATGGCCTTGTCATAGACTCTTGTCAGGAACGGGTCCACCAACCACAACAAGGCCTCCAATCGTAGGCCAATCGTGGACATTGTGGGGAAGCCATTGTCATAGCCTTGTCATGGTTGATGGATGCCCCCCTATAAGGCAGGCGTCCATCAACCACGACAAGGCTACGAAAGGTTACAACAAAATCGAACATCTTCGATTTTTCGCTGTCGTAAAGCCCCCCTTCTTATGACAAGGCCGCGGCGATTGGAACTTTCTTGTCACCGCTTGTCGTAGCCTTGTCGTGGTTGGTGGGCGTCCACCAACCATGATGCTCATTGGGAGCCTTCCGACAAGGCTACGACAACATTGAGCATGTTAGAAGATTCAGGTCCACGCCCACAAAACAGGTTATTAATAAATAGCATAATGGTATCTAGAAGCGTCCACGGTTAGTACATGATTGTTAAATCGTCAGCAATAAGCAGGAGAAATGGTAACACTGGTGGAGAACCCATGTACCTCTAATGGGCTTTATAAAAAAAAGGAATACCTCATATTGTATGTTTTCTTTATCGATCCTATCTTTTACTTTCAGTGCCATTTGCTTCCGTTTGGCTGCAGCTTGTATTTCTATGGACCGCCTAGAAAAACACAAAAGAATGTCACGTGTATTTACATAAGGCTTTACTTAATAAACCGAGTAGGAAATACTAATGTAGTGGTTCCTGGCTTCTTGGCTCTAGATCACGTATAAATAAAGCCGGCTATCTGCCATCCTATTGGTCGGTCGGTCATAACTCGGATATGGCTTACACAGTTTGAGTCTTATCTACAAATTGACAAAGGCGCGAATTTCAATGAATAACGGTGTTAGCTCAACCGAATCATGCGGTAGCCCAAAAGGTCTCAGCAAAGCATTTACAGATTGAGCACACAAACTCAATGCCTAAACGGTTTTTATTCAAATGTGACTTAGCATCCTGCCTGAAAGAAAAATGTATATATTGCTCTTGCCTACTGCCACTTACCAACCGTTAGAACAAGAAATGCGATTCGCATATGAAATTTGTAATCAGCGATGATAGACGCAAGGTTGTCTCTAGTATACACCTGCCAATAGTTGTAATGCAAATTATTGAAACTGGAATGTCATTGAAGAATTTGCCAGCGTAAAGATGCAATGTATATTCAAAGGAAATGACGTCTCACCACAGTTTGAATATTTAGAATAAATGGCATACTTGTTGTTTTATTTTCTTCCTATTCACAAATTTCCGAACACTCTATAGTTACATACCACTTCGAGGGCTACAATAATTATGAGTTATATATTGAGGCTGACGTTTTCGTCTCAGGCTGACGTTCTCGTCAGGGGCTGACGTTTTCGTCCCAGGCTGACCACAAAATGAACTTTGTCAAACTATACAATTGTATAAATGAGATGTATTTTCATCCCAGCAACACGCATAGTTGCTATGAAACGATTACTATGAAAAGATCACTGCCCGAGGCCAAGGCCTTGGGCAGTAATCTTCCGAGCCTTACCGATTAACCTCGACTTTCTCTCATCAGAACATAGTTTCCCTTTAATATGGTGTACCACTGGGTAGAATGGAACATTAAACATGATTGAAGGGTGCTGCCACCTACTGTCGACGAAATGTACTTTACTCACGTGACCACATGTTCCACTCACCATCCCAAAATAAATGTGTTACCAGCATACCATATATCATATTCTCGTTTATCCAAGATTCAATATAACATATTTTAATTACCGCAGCTACCATCCTACGTGTGTAGCACATCTACAGTTTCTCCATGATACAAAGAGCATCTACTATTCAACATTTTCATTCTTTCTTCGATGTCCCCACCCGTTGTCTGAACACGGTAACGTTAGTTTGATAGAGGAATACACCATTTGCTGGAAACATGGTGTTCTCACCTTTCCTTTTGAGCATTGCTGGCAACTTGGATTCTTTGTCTGACGAAGATGAAGAAGATCTCTTCTGCAGTGGTGGTAAAATATTGAATCATCATTGTCTGTGGAAATAAAGATCAATATGTTATAATGGTATGATGGAAGAGTGCAGTGAGCATATATATGTGTGCTGATCAATGTGTTGCCTAATTGAAAAGAACAAAGAAACTGACAAAAAAAGGACAAAGATAAAATTAGACATGATGATAATGACCTATCTATCAATATGGTGTCGGGAATCAGGCCTATTGCGCTAAATTTGTTTATCAGATAGTCCAATGCCAAAGGCAGAGGACCTGCTCCTCATAATTGTAGTTCAGACAGCAAAGCACCTGTTGGACCAGCCAGATCCATGGTTAGCTCTGCTCTCTTATCATAATGCACCAATTTCTGAAACCAGATATAGTCCAACCCAGTTGATGATGGGATGCCATCTCTGGCAGCTCTTCCATTATTGCCATCAAGACTAGAGTCATGATGGCCTGAATGAGAGGTTGTTCAGTAGGCCAGAAGATCACCATCAAGACAGACAATGAAAAAGTCTTTGTTCACTTTGTGTTGTGACTTAAAGCTAGGACTAGTTAAACGGAAACTAGAGAATACACACCTCACTCTACAGCATCATGATGTGTGACTTCTTCCTTGCTCACTTCCAAAATTAATGAAAATGCAGCAATATAACGATGATTATAAGAAAACATGGTAAGTCAGCCCGGAGGGATGCTGTCCTCAGTCATTTGAGTACAAAATATGGTTCTCTGCCCATGGCGTCGGGCAGTATCTTTGGGTAAAATGACCCTGAACTGCCATCCCTATGGGCTCAGTAACTGTATTTCTTCATGATACGAAGGCAGTCTTCCCACGTAAAGATACTTGTGAATTGACCGGGAAGACAGATTTTGATTTTACTGTATTACCTGCATCCTAATGCTGACGTTGAACAACATGAGGTCAATCAAGCTGAGAACCTCCATGGCCACGTATATGGAGCGGTCGAGAAGAGGCAGAATCTTCCTCACTATGTTGTAGTCAAGATAGACGTCCTGAATTACTTTTATTTCTTCCAGCACCCTAAATGGAAATGCATAATTCTAGGTTTATCATTTGGGGTCATAAAGAAAAGTTGAAAGATTTTAATATGGAATGTGCTGGATTATATAGAGCAACTGAGAAAACGTGGAAACACGTCTGTGTTGGTCTCGGTGTGGGGCTGAGGATCTGTTGGATATTCATACTACTGTTTCATAGGTGTGAATGAGGTTCATTTGATATTACCTTTGTTTTACTTAAGAAAAAGAGAATAATGTATACTGAAAATGGAAAATCGGAATTCTGTGGATAAAGCTGCTATCTCTGTAAAGGAGTAACATGATATGCCTATCATTTGGTATAGAGTAACACTTTACCCTAGAGGGAAACACTTGATAATCTTCATCAGACAAGATATAGTTATATAAAGGAATACAGGAATGGAATAATTTACCCAAAGTGGCATAATTTATTAATACAACACAAATGAATTTTGTCTATCTTATACTTCCGTCTCTATCTTTTTATTTCCTGTTGCAGGAGGCTGAATAATTAAAGAATAGTACATTTTGTGTCGTCCGATGTGGAAGGACCAGTTGTCTGGAAGAGTGATGTACTTGTTGTAGATCAAAGTACGTAGAATCTGCAGACATCGAATGTCCAGTTCTTCATTTGGCTTGAAGCTCAGGTTCTTCACATTCAATGCAGAGATCCTGTTACAAAGATAGAACATCATTATATGTCTCACACTTACCAGCCATCTGCGCACAAACTAATTGTTTGTGCACATCGTACCACGTGACTTGTTTAAAAATAGCATTTTTGGTGATTTCCAGGTATGTATTGTTCCATGTTGTTTTTGAAATAGTTAACTCGTTCTTCGAACTCCGTGCATGTGTCCGACCAAGACCACACGGAACAGCTTGGACTTTTCATCATGGAAAAATGTCAGTCTGACTTGTTAGCATTCAATGATGGCGAAGCCCTGACTTTTCACCGTGGAAAAATGTCAAAGTCTGACTTTTTAGTGTCCAATTATGGCTAAACCCTGACTTTTCACAGTGGAAAAATGTCAAAGTCAGCAATATTTCAGTCCCCCCCCCCCCTCACCTTCAAAATGTTCTGATGCCCCTGCATAGATGCATCATTTTTTTTATGATACCGCAGGGTAACCATTTTAGGTTATTATAGCTCCCACAAGGAGGAAAAACATTTTTGATTGCATTCCAGAATCCCAACATCAGTCGCATTATAATCGCTCGGCATTCGCTGTAGTAGATCTACACATGGCATTCGCAAAACTCCAGTCGCATGACAATCACTGTAGTGGATCTGGAGTTCACATGACAGTTGCATTGTCGCACAGTTGCACAGTCGCATGGGATCGCACACGGATTGCATGAAAATCCCATCGCCTTGAGCAGTGGATTTGGCAGGTAACTAGAACAAAGCAGTAGGTTATGCAAAAGCTGAGTGTTGCAGTGTGGTGCAGTGCCTGCAGATGTCACTTTTAATGTGGTTTAGAAAGATCTTTCTCATGATCAAAATAACCACAGGGAAATTAGGAAATTGTGGGATTAGGTACGACATACATACAGCATCCTCTGCTGCAAATATAGATTAATTTAGCAATTTGACTATTTGCAGCCGTCACAACTATAAACACATGCATCTATAACAAGTCTGACCCTGTCACTGTCATGGAGATCATTAGGAAAATATGCACTCGTGCTGACCATGACTAGGGAACACAGAACAGTCACTAACCAGCCACACTACCTGAAACCAATCACTATTTTCATAACCATTTGTCTTAAGATCGTGATGCTCCAAAATGTGGCAGATGGTGCATTTGGGGATTTATCCTTGTGCATAATCATCGACCCCATAACGGAAAAATTTCTACCTGATGACTGCTTAGCATTTACTTCATTGGTTGAGGGAGCACAATTTCCTTCTCACAGAGAAACCTGAAGATAATCCCTTTGTAAGCTATAGCTGAGTATATATTTCCAAAAGACAAACTGGTGGGGTTCCTATCATCAAATGCATTTATGGTAGAAATCATCATCACTGAGGGAAAGGCCTTCTTTTTCATGGGAGGTGACTACTGAAGAATTGAGAATGTGAACCTGCTGTCTGCCACTGATTAAATTTATCCAGATACTTCCGGCTTAGGGCATAATAGATAGTATCACTGCATTTTAACTTTGTTAATATCATCTGCTTTACTAGTTTTAGGACAACATCCTTAGGGATCTAAGATGTATCTATAAAGAAATGATTGACCTGAAATTGTCATCTCCTATTCCACCTGATAATCATCTACCCAAAAGTGTCAAATAGTCAGTGGGTGGTGCTTGATGCTATTATCGGCCAAAATAATCAGGTGAAAATGTGACAAAAGTCATCTTGCCTCCCTGGCAGAAACTTGACCTTATTGATCAGAAACAGGGAACTCTTACAAGTATAACAGCACTCTCTGCTATTACACTTAACCACTTGTAGCATATACATGTACTGACTTTCCTTGATCTTTACATTCTCTCATTTCTCTGCCTTTTTGATTAGGTGTTTGACCATTTCAGTGATTTGGGTATGCAGCCTTAACAGGATATCAATCTATAAATACTTATTATCATACCCCCCCCCCATTTTTAGGCTTTGTCACACTTTTCAATCTACCCCCACCCCCACCCCCCCGAAGTGTGACATAATTTATGGACGGCCCTACTAATGACAAGGTATACTAGTGAGAAATAAGAACACTAGCTGGCATCATAGGCAGCATCTCCTTATAATTCCACGATTCGATTTGATACGGCCACATCTTAACATGGAACCTTATAGGTGTAAACAGGACTTACTCGAGGTGATCAATGAGGCTCTGTACACGCTTAGCCCCGGCTGATCCCGTGGTCGCGAAGCTCTTCACGTGAATCTGGAACTCTTTGCCGAGAGGGATTTTCACCTCCAGTTCCTCAGGCACGTAGGCTGTAGGCGGTGAGAAAGTCTGTATCAGTAAATATTTCCTCGTCGATCTTGTGTGTGTGGGGGGGGGGGGGAAGGGGGCAAAATATTGTTACTCACATCTGTTGTTTAAACAACGTCTCAATCGGTTTATACAGTCGATCTTGGACGAAAGGGAAATGAAAAGTGAACGGAGAATGAAAAAGATATCTACAAAAAAAACATTACAAAGCCGATATATGGAGATTTTAAATCATGGTCATGTTATATTTGTCCAAGTGCTAGCTCTACCTTTATTCTGGTTAAATTCAGGTTTTGTAGGCGCTGCCTATTCATATGTGTGCAGCATATTCAAGAGTGCTATTCATCAGCATATCAATATTGGACGGCATGGATGTTCTTAATTTTACAGATAAAAAGAAAATTTTGAGGCTATTCACAGTCCACATCGAATAATAATCTGATATCTTTGAAAGGAATTCACGAAATTGTAAGTGCTTTTGTGCAAGCTTCGACTAGTAAAGTCTAACAAGTGGATCATTTTGGAAACTCGTAATCTTGAAAAAGGTGAAGGTAGATCTTCGCGTTTGGTCTAATATAAATGTGTCGGGATCGCACAGAAATCCTTAAAAAAAAGGGGAAGTTTTGATGAATTTTAGAACCAATTAGCTCTCCCCTTTCTTACTGGGGCCCCGAGTAGAAGCTACTTGTACATACGTCTTTTTGAAATCTTGCCGCCATAGCCGAGCTGTGCTCTAATGGTATTCTGATTCTCGAGGTAACGTGTCAGCGTCACTCCGAAGTTGTGCATCTTTCTGTTGAGCACTAGCTCATCGTGGTTGTATCCCTTCTGCACCTGAAAGGAGCGGGAGATGTGCTTGTAGCAGGAAAACTTTAAGTAACTGATCATTTCTAGGTCATCCAATATTTACGTTATGTGAGTAACTGAGCATTTCTAGGTCAATCCTACCTATATTACATTATGTGTTTGAGGAGTGAGTTATATACTGATCATTTTCAGGTTATCCTACAGTTTATTATGTGTCTGAGGATTGAGTTTATTGATGATTTCCAGATCATCCTATATTTCATTATGTGGCTAAAGAGGTTTTTTCTAAAACACGTCAAAATATGAAGCTACATAAATCGCACTGCCACGTCCCAATGGAAATTATATAATGATTTCTCTTACAGCATCCATCTTCACTTTGGCTCTTTTCAGCGTGGTCTTGAAGTTTGTTTCGTCACAGATCTTCTCAAATTCCTAGAATAGTAGTTAAGATCATTGTAGGTACTTGAATAGCTATCTATGAAATATCTAATAAGGAAAAGTACAAAGACATCAACGACATACGCGAGGTTTCCATTGACCCACAAAGATGCACCAACAAATTATTTCCCCTTCCTATAAGAAATTTGTCGGTGATGGAATAGAAAATGTTATCAGATACATCAAACTCCTGTTTACATTGAAAAATGCCACTTTTTCCATTTCCATGAATTCCACTTTAAGCCTACACATATGTGAAATTCATCAAATGATTGGTCTTCACTTGTAGGTAGTAAAACACATAGGCCTGGTACCACGAACTCAAACCATTCATGGATAAATCCTTGAGGCGTTCCTCAGCAAAGACTAGAAAATGCATTGAGGCATCGTTTCTAATATCTACAATATTATTGTTTTATCATGAAATAATGGATTAATAAATATGAAACTTATAGAAGAGAGAATATATATGACATCATATTTAGCATTGATCGGTAGAACAAATAACAATATTAAGGATGAGTTGTCATGTCACATGATCAAACTATGGAATATGTACTCAGACGACACTCGACCACTAGCATTATACGCGTCCCTAGAACCCGTCACGGCAGACGCGGCTCTGCTAAAGACCCCTCTTCCTAGGGCCCGACCCCCACTAGGTGATTCTGCAGGGACCCGTTTCACTAGTATGGGGAGTAAATGGGAATGGTAAACACAACAGCGAGAGTAATCAACGGCACTTACAAAGGAAATTATAGAGTCTCTTTTCATAAGTGGCATCGCTGTTGAGGTCATCATTCCATTCCCTATGCCAGCATAGTGAACGAGACATTTAATAAATCTATATCTAATGAATGATTCAATCATTCCAAATTATTCCTCGTGTTTTTCCTAACATTTCAGTATTTATTTGATGTCCCTATGTGCATTATTGACATTTATGGTGCCAACACTGCAGCTCGCGCTTGTAAGACATGGAAGTGGTAGCCTAGGGTCGAGCGACACAGTGGCATACCGACCGAGTAGTGCAGTGACTGCAGTACTTGATTCGAATAGAATAATGGTTGTCACAAAGGAGTTGATCACTAGAGAAACATGAAAATCAAGATATGGTTTAAAAGAACATTTGAAATTGTTCGGAGCATGTTTTTCTTTTCTTAAATATGTTTTAAAATCTGATAAAATATGTTTTAAAATTGTAGTTTTGATCAGTACGAGAGGGTACAACCTCTGTTGGTGCCGCTTTGGTCGAAAGTGCCGCTCGCTGTTGCCATCCTCCCATTTTGAAACACGAAGTGCCGCTATTCGGTCGGTGAGACCAACAACGAGAGTATTTTCTACCAATGAAACAGCTCCCTGGGGGGCGTTGCACAAAAAATTATCGTACGTAGATAACGCACGTACGTATACGTACGTGCGTTAGCGTCGCACAAAACCAAGCTTAGCCCTAAGACAAAAGCCGTACATGCGTTATTGGGTCTACGTGCGATAAACCCGTGGCACAAATCCATTAACGCACGTAGACCTCACGTAGTGTGCATTTTTTTATCGCACGTAGAGGGGTGTTGCACAAAACCAATACGTACGATATTCGATTAACGCACGTGGTTCTGCGTGAGTTAGCGTTGCACAAATGGCTGACTACGTACGATAAACGTACCTCCGAGCGTTTTATCGCACGTACTGCTACGACAACCCATGTAGGTCTCGTAGGGTTTGGAAAATGACTAAGTTATCGCGTTACCGTACCGCTGTGCGGCCCATACTGCCCCCGCCACCTATACTGTCCCTCCACCATACTGTCCCTCAACCATACTGCCCCTCAACCATACTGCCCCTCCACTATACTGACCCTCCACCATACTGCCCCTCCATCATACTGTCCCTCAACCAGACTGCCCCTCCACTATACTGACCCTCCACCATACTGTCCCTCAACCATACTGTCTCTCCACCATACTAACCCTCTACCAAACAACCCCTCCACCATACTGCCCCTCCACCATACTGTCTCTTAACCATACTGCCCCTCCACCATACTGTCCCTCAACCATACTGTCCTCTACCATTCTGCCCCTCTACTACACTGTCCCTCCACCATACTGCCCCTCCACCATACTGCCCCTATATCATACTGCCCTCCACCATACTAACCCTTTCCCATACTGCCCCTCTACTACACCGCCCCTCCACTATACTGCCCCTCCACCATTCTGGTCTTCTCCCATACTGCCCCTACACAATACTGCCCCTTTCCCATACTGCCCCTCTACTACACTGCCCCTCCACTATACTGCCCCTTCGCCATACTGCCCCTCTACCATACTGCCGCTCCACTATACTGTCCTTCAACCATACTGTCCTCTACCATACTGCCCCTCTACTATACTGCCCCTCTACTACACTGTCCCTCCACCATACTGCCCCTCTATCATACTGCCCCTCCACCATACTGCCCCTCCACCATACTGCCCCTCTATAATACTGCCCTCCACCATACTACCCCTTGCCCATACTGCCCCTCTACTACACCGCCCCTCCACTATACTGCCCCTCCACCATACTGCTCTTCTCCCATACTGCCCCTACACAATATTGCCCCTTTCCCATACTGCCCCTCCACTACACTGCCCCTCCACTATACTGCCCCTTTGCAATACTGCCCCTCTACCATACTGCCCCTCCACTATACTGTCCCTCAACCATACTGTCCTCTACAATACTGCCCCTCTACTATACTGCCCCTCTACTACACTGTCCCTCCACCATACTGCCCCTCTATCATACTGCCCCTCCACCATAATGCCCCTCTATTATACTGCCCTCCACCATACTACCCCTTTCCCATACTGCCCCTCTACTACACCGCCCCTCCACTATACTGCCCCTCCACCATACTGCTCCTCTCCCATACTGCCCCTCCACCATACTGCCCCCTATAGTGGAGGGGCAGCATGGTAGAGGAGCAGTATGGTGAAGGGACAGTATAGTGGAGGGGCATTGTAGTATTTAGAGGGGCAATATGGGAAAGGGGCAGTATTGTGTAGGGGCAGTATGATAGAGGGGCAGTATGGTGGAGGGGCAGTATCATGGAGGGGCAGCATGGTGGAGGGGCAGCATGGTGGAGGGGCAGCTTGGTGGAGGGGCAGTATGGTCGAGGGGCAGCATGGTGGAGGGGCAGTATGGTGGAGGGGCAATATAGTAGAGGGGCAGTATGGCGGAGGGACAGTATGGTGGAGGGGCAGTATGATGGAGGGGCAGTATAGTAGAGGGGCAGTATGGGAGAAGGGCAGTATGATAGAGGGGCAGTATGATAGAGGGGCAGTATGGTGGAGGGGCAGTATGGTGGAGGGACAGTGTAGTAGAGGGGCAGTGTAGTATTTAGAGGGGCAATATGGGAAAGGGGCAGTATTGTGTAGGGGCAGTATGATAGAGGGGCAGTATGGTGGAGGGGCAGTATGATGGAGGGGCAGCATGGTGGAGGGGCAGCTTGGTCGAGGGGCAGTATGGTGGAGGGGCAGCATGGTGGAGGGGCAATATGGTGGAGGGGCAATATAGTAGAGGGGCAGTATGGCGGGGGGACAGTATGGTGGAGGGGCAGTATGATGGAGGGGCAGTATAGTAGAGGGGCAGTATGGGAGAAGGGCAGTATGATAGAGGGGCAGTATGATAGAGGGGCAGAATGGTGGAGGGGCAGTATGGTGGAGGGACAGTGTAGTAGAGGGGCAGTGTAGTATTTAGAGGGGCAATATGGGAAAGGGGCAGTATTGTGTAGGGGCAGTATGATAGAGGGGCAGTATGGTGGAGGGGCAGTATGATAATGGGGCAGCATGGTGGAGGGGCAGCTTGGTCGAGGGGCAGTATGGTGGAGGGGCAGCATGGTGGAGGGGCAATATGGTGGAGGGGCAATATAGTAGAGGGGCAGTATGGCGGGGGGACAGTATGGTGGAGGGGCAGTATGATGGAGGGGCAGTATAGTAGAGGGGCAGTATGGGAGAGGGGCAGTATGGTGGAGGGGCAGTATGATAGAGGGGCAGTATTGTGGAGGGGCAGTGTAGTAGAAGGGCAGTATGGTGGAGAGGCAGTATGGTGGAGGAGCAGTAAGATAGAGGGGCAGTATGATAGAGGGGCAGTATGATAGAGGGGCAGTATGGTGGAGGGGCAGTATGGTGGAGGGGCAGTATGGTGGAGGGGCAGTATGATGGAGAGGCAGTATGGTCGAGGGACAGTATGGTGGAGGGGCAGTTTAGTAGAGGGGCAGTATTGGAGAGGGGCAGTATGGATGTGGAGATGTGGGGATACAGTATGTATGATGTATGGATGTGGGGATGTATGGATGTAGTGATGTAGGGATGTGGGGATGTAGGATGTAGGGATGTAGTATTTATATAGAACGTCCTGACCATCCGTACAAACGGTAAATTAGCATCGAGTTCTGTGACTTGTACAAGCATGGTTGGACGTTATATATTTACTATATGCCCGAAATTAAAAAAAAAATCAACTTCATTTTTCTTAACAACCAAAATTTTAATAAATGTGTATTTCTAGGTGGTCCGTATTTCAGTGTACGGACCAGTGGTCCGTACAGTATTTTTACGTCATAGGCCAAAACGGTGAGTATTTACAGTATTTATACAGCATGGGTATATAGTAAAAATGGATGTTGAGATGTGGGGATGTAGGGATGTAGGATGGATGGATGTAGAGATGTGGGGATGTAGGATGTAGGGATTTAGGATGTAGGATGTAGGGTAGTATAGTGAAGGCATGGGCAGTATGGTAGAGGGGCAGTGTAGTAGAAGGGCAGTATAGTAGAGGGGCAGTATAGTAGAAGGGGAGTATGGTGGAGGGGCAGTATGGTGGAGGGACAGTGTAGTAGAGGGGCAGTATGGGAGAGGGGCAGTATGGTGGAGGGGCAGTATGATAGAGGGGCAGTATGGTTGAGGGACAGTATGGTGGAGGGACAGTTTGGTTGAGGGACAGTATAGTGGAGGGGCAGTATGGTGGAGGGGCAGTACGATAGAGGGGCAGTATTGGTGGAGGGGCAGCATGGTGGAGGGGCAGTATGGTGGAAAGGCAGTATGATAGAGGGGCAGTATAATAGGGGAACAGTATGATAGAGGGGCAGTATGATAGAGGGGCAGTATGATAAAGTGGCAGTATGGTGGAAAGGCAGTATGATAGAGGGGCAGTATAATAGAGGAACAGTATGATAGAGGGGCAGTATGATAGAGGGGCAGTATGGTGGAAAGGCAGTATGATAGAGGGGCAGTATAATAGAGGAACAGTATGATAGAGGGGCAGTATGATAGAGGGGCAGTATGATAGAGTGGCAGTATGGTGGAAAGGCAGTATGATAGAGGGGCAGTATAATAGAGGAACAGTATGATAGAGGGGCAGTATGATAGAGGGGCAGTATGGTGGAAAGGCAGTATGATAGAGGGGCAGTATAATAGAGGAACAGTATGATAGAGGGGCAGTATGATAGAGGGGCAGTATGGTGGAAAGGCAGTATGATAGAGGGGCAGTATAATAGAGGAACAGTATGATAGAGGGGCAGTATGATAGAGGGGCAGTATGATAGAGTGGCAGTATGGTGGAAAGGCAGTATGATAGAGGGGCAGTATAATAGAGGAACAGTATGATAGAGGGGCAGTATGATAGAGGGGCAGTATGGTGGAAAGGCAGTATGATAGAGGGGCAGTATAATAGAGGAACAGTATGATAGAGGGGCAGTATGATAGAGGGGCAGTATGATAGAGGGGCAGTATGATAGAGGGGCAGTATGGCGGAGGGGCAGTGTAGTAGAGGAGCAGTATTGGAGAGGGGCAGTATGGTGGAGGAGCAGTAAGATAGAGGGGCAGTATGATAGAGGGGCAGTATGATAGAGGGGCAGTATGGTGGAGGGGCAGTATGGTGGAGGGGCAGTATGTTTTTGATTACACACACATTTATTCCGGTTATTTCGCTTTTTCACAGTATTTTGGTAAAAAGAAAATGAAAAGAGGCAAGTCTATACCGGTATATTATGTATTGTTGAAAAATTGAAATCTTGAAAAATTTAAAAAAGAAAAATCTCAGATGTGTGTTGGGGGTTGAAACCTACCCTCTGTTTTTTATTTCATGTTTCTACGATCATTATTAACGTAGTAATCGTCCGAAATGTGTTTGGTATCCTTGTGACCTATCGTGACCTCTCGCATGTGTGAGCGATATTATGCGAATTTACGGGTACCCGGCCGTGTTTTCCTGCGTAAGTACGTAGCATCGTACGTAGTATGCTGTTATCGCACGTACTACTACGTGACGTCTACGAGCGGTTTTGTGCTACACTGAAAATTATCGCACGCAGCATCTCACGTAACCATACTAAAATTAACGCACGTACTGAAGCCAGTACGTGCGTTATTTGTGCAACGCCCCCCTGGGTCGTTCTGTGCGGGGCTTCAGTTGGCAACTAGTACCACAAATTTCTAGGGATCTCCCATGTCACAAAATGGGAATACAAAACGTGCAATATCGTCTGGGTTGATGCCCCGCCTCCCTCCCACCTCCCACGGTCTGTGCAGCAGTCGCTACCTTAAATCCATCCCCAAAAGGCACAAGAGTATTATGATTCAATTTTAAACATGTTTGAAATTTTCAGGTCGTTAGTCAAGGTCGGTGCCCTTACACCTATGGAACCGGCGTTTTCCGGCGACTATATACCTCTGGGCCAGGAATCTCCAAGTGGCAATCGGGCTTAAAGGGTTAAGAAAAACACCTACTGGTTGGGTGACCTTGAGGCATTGCGCAAAGGTTTCGATGCAGGCAATCATCACAGCCAACTCCTCGTTCTTGGTTGATGTGTCTCCACAGTATTCAACAAATTTCTAGAGAATAACAGAAGACATATTATGGAAATAATTGAACAATGATTAGTTA
The DNA here is from genome assembly GCA_950022655.1 of Alentia gelatinosa. Lineage (NCBI taxonomy): Eukaryota > Metazoa > Annelida > Polychaeta > Phyllodocida > Polynoidae > Alentia > Alentia gelatinosa. The sequence continues at coordinate 70,935,726 of OX465582.1, forward strand.
TATATGTTAACGGGTCTGGGCTAAACTCACAATCCAATGGTGAAATGAATTGGAAACGGTTAAATATGTAAGAAAGTGAGAACAAATGAGGCATTTAGGTAAAGGAGGTGAGAATGCCTTACGGCATTTGACTAAAATTCCACTCGTTACGTGAGCCAAAGAATTACCTCATTGTCACAAATGATTTTTCTTAAAATAACTAGTTTTTACTTGTGTTGTGACCATTGCAAAGATATGCCTACCGATGGGAGTGCTATCTTTTACCATTTTTAACACAGTCACACGCCCCCCCCCCCCCTTGTCATGTTTTGTCACATTCCAACCTGCCTACCCTCCATCCTGCTTAGACTCCAACCAGCCTACCCTCCATCCTGCCTACCCACCAGCCTGCTTACATTCTAACCTGACTATCCACCAGACTGCTCACATTCTAACACGCATACCCACTACCCTGCCCATCCATCAACCTACCTAGACACCAGCCTGCTCATAATCCAACCTACATGCTCACCAGCCTGCTCACATTCCAAACTGCATACCCACCTGCCTGCCTTTATTCCCACCTGCCCATCCACCAGCCTGCCTAACCCACCAACCTACCTACTCAGCCGTCGGCTCAAAAATGAATCTGCTCTCCTACCAACCTGCTTACCTGCCTACCCACCAATTTGTCCACCCATCAGTCTGCTCATATTTCAACCTGCCCACCTATCAACCTCCTTACCAGCTAACCTTCCAGCCCCCTGGTCGCTCACATTCCAAAATACATACCCACTAAACTGCCCACCCAAAACCCTACATGCCCACTGACATGTCTCCTTTCCAGGCTGTTTACCAACCAACTTGCCTACCCATCATTCTGCTCACCCAGTAACATACCTACCCACCAACCTGTCTACGTACCAAACTGCCACCAACCCACCAACCTTTCAACCGACTGCCCACCCCCCCCCCCCCTGCCTACCCACCTACCCATCATGCAACACTGAATACATACTTATTCAAGGCCCTAGGCAACGTAAGGCCATTAAAACCGAATGGGTAGAAGTGAGCATTACTATATCTATGTACGAACGCTGCTTGGGGTGGAATATAAATGATGTTCGGGTGCATTGTCAACCATATACGTAGCACTGTGACCAACGTTTGGCTCGATAATGAAATTTCTCAGGTTGCGTCAGAAAACCAAAATGGCAGTTCTCTTTCCCATTCATGAGTTCGGAGACTTGCTACAACCTGCCCTTAATTACTCGAAGTGTGTAATGGCCAAATACCGAGAAATCTAACATTGGGCGTTCACTTTGATATACCGTTTAAATAGCTTACACAGGCGAAAACGATCGATAACAACACTCACCGATAGCGACAGCGGGCGACTCGCCCGGGATCCCCCACTGTCAGTTGCTAAACTAAAACAATGCTACACTCCGCAAAGTTTCCTGTAGGTTGATCGAGCGTTACAATGTGCCGAGCACTGGAAGCACCCACGGCAAAATTACTTTGTATACGCGACAACACGAGCAGCAGCGGGCGACGCAGCTATTTCAAACGAGTCGGAGGTATGTATAATAATAAGAAAACGTAGTAACTGAGCCCGTACGGATGGTCGTTCTCGGTCTTTTGTAGCAAAAATACGACCCGACGCCGCAGGACAAGGGACGTATTTTTACTTCAAATGACCTCGAACGTCCATCCGTACGGGCTCAGTAACCACGTTTTCTCTTATTATACGTAAGTTATCCAGCAATTGATATGTATATATATATATATATATATATATATATATATATATATATATATATATATATATATATATATTTTTTTTTATTCTCCGACAAAATGCTCAAAACTTCGCATGGGTGAAGATCAATAAAGTGATAGAAAACGATAGACGGGTTAGATGGGATCTTACCAGTGTAGTGGAGGCAACGTTCTTCAAAATGTGGCGTTCATGTGGGTAGTTCTCATTGTCTTCGTAGAAGCGACTGAAGAAAGTCTGATGGAAAAAAAAATCTTCCAAGTAAGTCTTCTAAACAAATGTCACACTGAATTCATGGAGATATTGTCTTTATTTTGAAGAACGTTTGTGATAAGTAACATATATTTTCTGAATTGCAGTACAAAGAAGGTGTGAGACAAATATTAGAGGGGAACTGCTGAATCGAGCAGAGGCTACCGGACAGTTGTCACAAGACCTAAATTGATTATGGAGATAGCTAAGAGATCAGATTGGATTAACAGACAAACAGGTATTTAATCAATGGAATTACTCTATGAATTCCCCAAATTAGGCTTTCTCCTTACTTTATCATCTAACGATAGAGATGAAATCTGTCTGCAGATTGGCCGTCGGCAGATTGCTGGGTAACCGGGGAGGTTATTGGATGGTCAGGTTGCTGGGTGGACAGGCTGCTGGGTGGACAGGCTGCTGGGCGGGCAGGTTGCTGGGTGGACAGGCTGCTGGGTGGACAGGCTGCTGGGCGGGCAGGTTGCTGGGTGGGCAGGTTGATGGGTGGGCAGGTTGCTGGGCGGGCAGGTTGCTGGGTGGGCAGGTTGCTGGGTGGGCAGGTTGCTGGGCGGGCAGGTGCTGGGTGGGTAGATTGGTGGAGAGGAAGGATGATGAATAGGAAGACTCCATGCTTTACCTTTTTCAAACATGAGGTCATGCACCATAAGACCCCCCTCTCACCCTTTTGTCATGCACAGTCATGGAAACATTAACTCACTACTCCCCTCTACTGTATGATGTCATTTATGGACGGCCCCTATTAGATAATGCCTACAGACAAGGTTTTCATTGCGGGAACGATTTTCGGATTGTAAGAATTGATGTCGACTTACGTGCAGGAAGTTGAAGCCTGCTCCGTTCATGTAGTGAATGATGCCTTCGCAGTCTATACCACTATCAGGTAGTGCTACAACTATCGGAGCTTTCACAACATTCCTGCTGGCAACCAGAAGTCCAGAGAAGACGGACTTCATCTTCATCTTGCTGAAATATACTTGGATTATTGAGTTTAAGGACCACCACCTCACCAGATCACGCCTCAAATGGACGATTTAAGGATTTTATATGCAATCGAAGTCTGCTGTAACAATGCTGTGCTTTTGAAGATGCAGGGATATTTGAAGTATGCCGCATACAAGGGATAGCTTAACAATAGAGGAGACAGATAGTGAAAATAATGTTCAAACGATTGGAAAATCTTGACCTGTATCGACCAAAACCAAAGATGGACATATAGTGACCTATCAGGGAAAGTTCTCTTAAAGAGACCGAATACTACTTTTTCAGCCGAGGTCCCCTTTGGCTTGGAGTGAAGCCTGAGTGCATTAGATAACTTTAAAAAGATTTTCATGACTCTCCACCTCCCATATTTTCATCTTCCCTTACCTTGCTCACCATTTACCCTACTACTTGTATGTGCATCAGTAGTTGGCGACCTCTGTGACATTCCATACATTTCCCATTTCGCTGGGGAGTATATGTATTCTCCTGAAGTGTTTTCAAAGACCTTTATTAGAGAAGTCAGGAGTGACATTTAACTCACCTATCTATTCTGTCCGGAATAACCTGCCTCTTTGTTTTAGCCATCACTTTGTTCACTCGTCCCATTAGTGTCAGCAGAATTTTGATGTGTTTCCAGGTTTCTCTATAAGGGAACAATTAAACCTAGTGTTAGAAGATACAAAACATCCTTAAGTGAGGTCCCGTTTGCGACGGTATCTTTCGAAAATCTTGGTATTGTAGTACTGATGGGTGCTCAGAATTCTTCACTTTGTAAAAATTGCTTCATTCTATCGGAGATGTTGTATATTGATGGACTTGACAGATTAAACCATTTACCTGATTACTTTTTTTAACAGATACAACCTCTTTTCTTTTATATCAAACACAACGGCCAGTCTGATTTCCTAATTTACAGCCGCCTGTCCACAAAACCAGTGTACATTATGATAACGGTAACACTCACTGATCATGGTGAAGCTCATTCATCCCGCTCTCAATAGCAGTGCGTGCGGTCCTCATGTAGGACCAAATGAGGTAGTTAGCAAAGCCGACCTTGAAGCGTATGGGAACTTTCCTGTTATTGAGGATGCTGATCAGCTCTGTCACAGTGAGAAGTGTCTGGCAGAGTGATTCGATGTAGCGGTTCTCTCCCTGGGAATAACATCAATGTGGAGTTGATCACATATTCGCCTTCAGCATAATTTGGAAGCATCTTCCTAGAGACCTAAACCAATATGCACTGATGTCACATATCTGACATGAATGGAACCTAGGGTTTGATTGGCTGCAATCTCATAGTGAATTAGAACGATAATATTGCTTGCTATATAGTGAAAAGAATCATAGAAATAATTTGTGATGGAATAGATCTGGACTGAACGTGCTGGTTCGCGTGTGCTCCCAGAAGTCAACTGGCCATGTCGGAATGAATCGGAACCCTGAAATCCCTTTTCCACCAGCCGAAATAAGACCTAGATTTGTCTCATCTCTGCAAGCTAGTTATGTGATTCAGGTGTATTTAGCACTTTATAGATAATGATAATGTGATGAAATCTAGACCAATGACATTAAAGTTTGTTTGTTTGTGTAGTTATCTAGAATTATTTCAGTTGTAGACAGTTACTCTCTACAGGCCATGCTCTGCAGTGGAGCAGGTTACATGGTCACTGGCTGCAGCCATACGGCGCTGGTACAGCGATATTGCCACCATATAGAATCAGTCGTGGAAAAGGCCCGATGATTTTGTACACTATATGTATGTTTGGGAGATGCCTGACAAAGTCTAAATCTGACCTATCCGGTGGAACACATCCTTAATGGTGGTTTAAACCCTTACCTCAGCACAGGCTGCAAGCAGCTCAATCAATCTGATCAGGTACACCTGGTCATTTGCACCTTCTCGTCCGACCAGAAGCTTCAGCCTGCATCAGGAACCGGTAACAAAAAAGTATAGTCATAAAATCTCAGTAAATCAGAAATCAAAAGGTTTTAAAAAGTCTAGAAAGGCTTACTGAATATATATACATCTTGGGAGATTTCCATAAATTTGGTCATACATTGGGCGGTTAAGGGGGTAGATTAAAAGGTGTAACACAGCCATATATTCTGTTTCACAGTTCTCATGCACAGATGTCCTTAATTCCGAGACCTGAGAGGCAATTTTACACATGGAAACCAAAGGTGGTTATAAATGGATATCCTGTTTAAGCTGAAACACAAACCAACTGAAAAAGTCAAACAACAAAGGTAAAAAGGCAGCCAAATGGGTGAATGTCCCCATATGTATATATACAAGTAGTTAGATGTTAAAGCAGGCGTGCTCTTCTGTTTTGAGGAGTTCCCTTATTCTGCGGATAGGCTTCTGTGCTCAGCAAGGACATCGTACCAAGAGTGGCAACTAGATTTACAGCAGGTATGCCCTATCACTGTGCACACCTTAACTTGTAGGACACCCAAACCTCGAGAACAGTGTGTGAAAGGTCACAAAAGGTGAGTTAAAGGTCACAAAATATCCTGAATGACCCATGGAAGATGAGGAAACCATGAAGCAACATTCCCTGAAATATTAGGATACAAGAGGCCTATTGCTACATTCCTACACCTGATGATTTTGGTTGATTATGACATCTAGCACCACCCATTGACTGTTTGAGACTAACGGGCAGATAATCATCAGGTGGAATAGGGGATGATAATTTCAGGTCAACGATTTCTCTCTCTGATATTAAGCAATTTGGCACCACCTGATCACCTTTTGGTTTATAAATTAAATGTATCCAGGTACATTTAATTAATGGATGACTTCTGGTTCACATTCTGGATCCTTCAGTGATCACCTACCATGAAAATCAAGGCCTTACTCTCAAGGATAGTGATTTCTACCTTAACACTATTCAAACATATATGATCCAGACCAGTGTGTCTATTGGAAATATATACTCAGCTGTAGTTTAGGAAGGGTTGATTTTCCCTTTGGGATAGAAATTATTCTCTCCCAAATAAAGTAAGTGAATGCTGAGCAGATAGAAATTGTCTGTTTGTTATGGGGTCGATGTCGACCTTCCGACGCGATTTTTATTTTCCATCGGGAAGTGCATCATAGACCATATCGGAGCCATATCGTAGTAGGTGGACGCCGGGCCTTAATCTGTGCCATTTTTGCCGGCCTAAGAAAAATGGCCGTATAGGACAGTTTCCATTCGCCGATTATTTGACAATAATATGCAGTCAGGAACCACCAATCGATTTTCTAGGTAAACCGACAACGGATTGGTCAATAGAAACGTTTTAATTTGCAGAGAAATGCTCACTAACTAATTTTACATCATAGATTAGGAAATGAGTCCACAGTGTGTCAACCAATTAATCTCACAGACCTACAGAACCAAGACGCCTTAATCTAATCGGTGATCCTCAACGTTACAATGTGAAGATTAAATCGGTATGTAGCTCTACAATACAGTAGAAATAGTGCATGCAATGCACCCTCAACAATGATTGGACACCATGCTTTATTGCATGAAGACATACCTCTCTCCTCTACTCATGCTCATCACATAAGCAGCCGACTTGTAGTTCTCCATGATGTACTTGGTTACAAGATGTTGGTTCCGCTTCAGCAAGGTTTCTGAATCCTCCATCTTAATGATTACTCGCAGGAGCTGCCAAAATATTTTAACAGGTTAATCGAACCATAATTTCCTAAAAGGACATTTATAAAATGTTGATAGTCATCTCTATCCATATCATTTTGCAAAAATTAAAGTGTATGTAGAGAAGCTGGCGACTGGGATGATATTAGGGTGCCAAATTTATGATAACTGATGTCTCTTCAGAAATGCAGAAAAACCTCACATTATTCAATAGAAACTAGGTTTTTGTCTTAGAAATGTGGTCAAAATGATTTGTTATAGTGTACTTTCTAGATATATGTATTATTCATAGAGAAAGGCATAGAGAAAGGCTGACTACTTTGTTATAGGTCCCCACCGAAAACAGGGCCACTGTAAAATACCACCAATCATTTCTATGTTGTCAGAGACGATAGCCATTGATTATGGATTTACAACCCATTGATCATGGCCTCAAAAACATTGATTACACGAAAATGGTCCCTAATGACATACCATATGATATGGTAAATCCTGTGTTTAATTTATTCAAGGAGATGGATAATAAATACAACAGACGATGGTTTAGTGGACAGGCAGGTCTGACAACCACTCAAGGTTGACTTCTCGATAAACTCGCTCATGCTCGTGTCACGGTTCACGGCCATCTGTCCACATAACCATCGATGATTGTCTCTACAACTCATTGATTACAACACCTAACAATAGGTATTCTGTTTGCCATCAGGGCATGGTGGCCGCCCATATAATATAATAGCTATCTGCCCTAAACACTTTTCAAAGGTAGGGTCTTTTTGTCATGGTATCGAGAAGTAAATGAAATGGTAAGGCACTCACAGACACGAAGGATGATGCTCTTGAACGGTATCGGCCAGCAAGTTTGACCATCTTCTGCACTTGTTGAGGCTGAAGACGCTGGCAATGCTCTGTGCGATTCCGAAATATCTGCAACGTAATATGATAATTCAGAAAAAGGGAAATATACAATCGCCATATATATCAATGTTTTTCTCTTTCACTACCCGAAAAGGTGTAAAAACAATGAAGCATAGAAACTAGTATGCTATGTTTATGTCTTTTAATGAATATTCGGTGTCCACCCCCCCCCCCCCCCCAAAAAAAAAAAAAGAAAAAAAAAAAGAATGGCTTTACACTGACCCACTTGGTACCGAGCCAACAAGCCATTTCTACAACCCCTCCCACCAGCCAACAAGGGCCCGCGAACAATATCAATGCAGGCCATTATTTTAAACATGGGATTTTTCTCATTTCATGAAAATATTTATTAGGCCGAGGTTACCGGGTGAATGTAATACGGTAAATTACCTCCAGTAGAGCCAGCGCCTGTAATTCCCCGCAGCACTTGACAGACAAGAGCTCATCGAGACGGTCCATCAACACAGACTGCACATAAATGTTCTTCTGTGCCAGGAAGCGCAGTGTCTTCAGGCCTGGACCTACGACCTTCTCTGAGATAAGGAACCGCTCCTAGAAGAGAATATTACAGCATTGTACCATTCCTAGAAGAGAATATCACAGCATTGTACTTTCCCTTGAAGAGAATGTGACAGCAGTGTAGGGTCCTAGAAATGAATGCCAGAGCGAATTTTTTTCAGTGTACTCTTCCTGGGAGAGAATAGCATAGCAATGTCGTTTCCCTAGAACAGAATAACACACTATTGTAGCAGTCCTAGAAGAGAATGTCACAGCACTGTATCTTTTCTAGAAGAGAATTGTTTGTTTGTTGGGGTATTCCAATATGTTCTATTTGACTTTCTAGAAGAGAATATCACAGCCTTGTACTTTTCTTTCTTTATTTCATTTTCTACTGGAATGACTCATATTGTAAGTATGTCATATACCGTGATACAGTATGTATTTATTGGGCTGAGACTGAAAAACACACTTTGGTGAGAGATGCAAGTGGCAGATGAATTAAAGAAATTTCAGAGTAAAGTGTTCGACTATCAAGGCAGTGCTCCACTGCGCCGATCCTTGTTCTCCAACCAGTCTCCACCGAGTCTCCACCGAGTCTCCACCTGAGTGGTTCTTACCCTTAAAGGCCAGATCCACTAAGGCGACCAAGCGAATGCGTCTATGATCTATGCGACTGTGCGAATCCCATGCGATGATATTCAATATATTGAATATTGTCGCAAGGCATTTGCATGTCCATGCGAACGTTTGCGAACGTCTGCGAACCCAAATTCGCATGGAAAATGGCCTTAGTGGATCTGGCGTTTTAGCGCCAGATCCACTAAGGCGACCAAGCGAGTGTGTCTGCGATCCATGCGACTGTGCGAATCCCATGCGATGATATTCAATATATTGAATATTGTCGCAAGGCATTCGTATGTCCATGCAAACGTTTGCGAACGTCTGCGAACCCAAATTCGCATGGAAAGTCGCCTTAGTGGATCTAGCACTTTAATAATAAGTGCTGGTGCGATACCGACGATAGAGACCTGAGTGTCGCACAGTCTCGTAGGCGTTAGCAGCATTACGTACAATAGATTTCTTTTTATTTCTTCTGGGCAACAGCCGATACAGTTACATATCTTCAGTATATATTCAACTCCGTCAGCATATGGGTTAGTGGGGGTTAGGATGATTAGGGGGTTCTTGATGATTTCGATGATGATGAGATGGGTAGCATTTGTTTAGAAAGAAATATTGACATGATAATACACATAGGTTTCTATAGTATATAAATCAGTAACTTTATTGCTGTTAGATCATCTGCTTATAATTGTCAATGTCCTCCAATCTCTGTATTAGCGGTGGTTGCTGCTACCATTGCGTGATGCCCCGCCATAGCAGACTGCGCTGATAAAAAGATGTTCTGGGCCTTATTGCTTTTAATTTTACTCCATCCTCACTTCTTGTCCGTCCAATTCCCTGAATGATTTTTCGTTGGTTTTGTGCATATTCAAACAGCTGCACTAATAGATGTTTTCTCCACTGGAGATGTATCGGTCTTATTCTGCAGACACTGTGCAGGTCACTGGTTGATTGGACTCTAATGGTTCTACCCTGGATAATTCAGTCCCCTGTTATGTAACGCTTTGATAAGATTCAGATCAGTTGCTTGGAATGATTCGTAAAGGACACTACAGTACTCGATAATTGATATCATTGATATTACACACACAAGCAAACTGACGTTGCAAATGAGGAGGGTCTCCCAGGATCAGATATATGTTATACACTTATGCCAATCTGACTAGGTCGAAGATTATATTCACAGTCAGAGTTTTTCACAGTTTGATTTGCTTAGAGTCAGCTCTTATCAGGTGCCAGGTCTCATGAAGTGTGAACGTTGTGAAAACGACAGGCTGTGGCTGATGGTGTAGATCTGACACATTTGTGATGTTACCTTTCACATGTACCCCGATTTCCAACTGGCTTTAAACATTTATTATCCACTAAATATAGTCTCCATAATAAACCAATGGGGAATGTGTAATCTCTGGCAAATGTACCGTGGTTTTATATACATGTCAGAGTTTATGTTACAAGTCATGAAAGAAGGTAACATTATGAATAGAAGCATTGCGATAGTTAGAAGCATTGCGATGATTCCCTCGCATCAGCATCAGTGCGATGGAGTTTCCTTGCGATTGAGTGCGATGGATCCGTCGCAATTAGGACATTAAATGCCGTCGGCAGGTTGTTTATTGTCCCATAAAACGTGCGCGACCATCGCGTCGTTTCAGTCGGGTCTGGCCTTTAGAAACTAGCCATGATTGTAATAATAAAGCTTCCGTCATTCTAATCACTGTAATACTATCTAAGATAGTAATAATACATACCTTCAGGTTCCTATCCACATCCTGTGTGACCAAAGGTATTAGGATATCCAGCAGGCCTGCAGGGTAGAAACCAAGTTTAAAGATGTGACTCCACATTTCACTGACCTATCACACACAATGATATATCATTAACCTAATCTATACCTTTGGGAATCCTATTAAATGACACTGAAACCCATGCGAACAATTTGTCATTATATACCTGTGCATGAACGTTTATGAAATACTACCTGCTCCAAGCCATAATGTACACTGTAAAAAATTTCCCGTAGATTTTACGGTATTTCTCTGGCAACTGGGGTGCCAGGGAAACACAGTAAATTTTACGGGTGACCGTAATATAATTCTGGACATAATTTTTAACTGTACTGAGCCTTACTTTCATAGCGGTTTAAACCTGTAATATATCCCAGACCATAAATCTTAACTGTAATAAACTGTATCTTGGTAACGGTTCAGACCCATAAACATGAAAATGCAAAGCTGTATAACATAAACTACAAATATATATGAATGGCCCTGTAATATGCATATACTATAAATCTTGTTATTAAAGGTCTCAAGAACTGTTTTATGTAGGGACCCATCCCTAAAGTATGTACCAGAATTTCAGAAAAATTTGACTATATACCATAAAATAGAGACCACATTTTTACCGGGCATGGCATTAGGCCCAAGATAAGGAATGAAAGAGCTCAAATGTCCATGACTACGGGCTCAATAACTATGTTCTCTAATATCACTCTATAGTTGTTGACGTGTATGTTGTGCTCCATTATGTCACTCACAGCATTGTTGACAAGGGTGTTTTACCCATTGTGACATTACCCATTCCTTTCGAGTATGTCTTGTTTTGAAACATGTCTTGCTCCATTATATCACCGTTATTGAAAAATATGTCTTACACAATTGAATCACTTACCATTTTATCAAGAATATGCCTTCCCCCTTTTGCCATGGACCATTGTCATCGAATATGTCTTGCCCATCATAACACTTCGTTATAATGCGTATGTCTTACCCTATACAGGTGTTGCCGTTCAGCGCCACCTAACGGCCCACTGTTTCGTTATGCGGCCGCTCGGACAAACACCGCGAGTCCAGCGGTATTCATATAGAGATATACAGCAATCACACCTAAAGTGTGAACGGTGGGTGTGATTGCAGGAGTGTTGTTTTTTGACAGATTAAATTGCTGGAACAAACTAGGGTATTGTAACAACAGGTCAGGGCTGTCTAAACTTCAAAGTTGATAATTATCTTGGTTTTAACTTGGAAAATGATAAGCACATTATAGCTAGGCCTGCCAATGTATTAGTGTGTATGCAGTTTCGGTGTCCCTGGGTTATCTAAGGTATATCTGAAGTATCATTGAAGTGATAAGCTTGGTTGATACATCAAATTGGAGCTGGAATACCATAGAATACGATGAAATCATTATTATTTCTCTGAAAATGAGATACATGGTTCTTATGAACGTTTTACGTTCATATACTGATAGATCCAATGCTAAAGAATGCGTTGCCAGGGGCTTGTTTGGCTGCAGGCATTGCGTAACCAACCAGATAACGTGCGACACCGCCCTGTGGAAAAAGGCCTAATAATGTCACCCATTGTCCCTAATGAGTATGTCTTGCGTCAATGTTATTAACTATATATATGCCCCCCCCCCCCCCCCATAGTGCTACTCACCATTATTGACGAGAATGTCCTGTCCCATCCTATGTGGCTTCTCTGGCAAATGTGGGATGTAGCACAACCTGGAGAACAAATCCAAAGAATGTTTATTTTGAGCGGTAAACCCACCTTACTATAAGCCTGATGCTCTGGCAAGGGAGGCTTCATGGGTCAGAGTATATTGGAGACGTTTGGAGATGACAATTCAGCGTGAACAAATTTCTTTTGAATATACCCATACGCCATCTGTAGGGACAGAGGAAAGCACACTCGTGCTTATTCTTACGATGAATTGATCTTCAATGGAATGCTTGGTTTATTATATACTTAACAATATAAGAAACAGCAGATTGTATGCCCCATAGCTTTGTTTTTGTAGCTCGTCAACAGTTAAGTTGAGAAATTAGTTCAGTTATTAGAAATACGATTATTTTCATTGAAACCTAAACTATTTTAAGTCCGTACTCACTCTGCGAAACTGTTGAGAATGCGGCCTGCTTCGCTTGCCATTTCAGCGCTTAGTTTGCTCTTGGAAAAACGTATCAGAACGGCCATGTCCTGTAAGGCGCCTCTGTGGACACGCACAGACTCTACCGTGGTTAGGGCCTGCCAAGGTAATTAGCAGAATAATAAAAAAATGCGGTTTTCAATAGGCTTGTTTCCACTTGCAGATTTTGTGCTTCCGGTAGATTTTTCTGTCACCACCGATTGATTAGATATATAAGAAAAGGAATTAAGTGACTACTTTCATTGGGAACTGTTTATAGGTATTTGTTTTACTAGTCACGTGGCAGCAAGAAAAATTATACTTGGCTCTTGGTAACTTTATTTTGCAGTTTGCATGCCATGTGTGATAAGAAAATTAAATTTGTCCACAATATAAAACTCCAACTCACGCGTGACTTCTGGGTGAGCCTAAACAGCTTCAGTTTAGATGCATAGAACTTGTTGAGGATGGACAGAGCCTTGGAGTTCAGAACATCTGATGGGTACTTTGTCAAGTCCTATAAGAGAATTTGAAAAAGTGGAATATTCCCTTACATCATACAACACAGAGGTATACAATCAGCCTGTGCTGTTTTGAGAAATGCTTGGTTTATGTAGGTCTTGGACAACTGCTTGGATCATAGATTTGAACACCTCAGTGAACATCTCTCAACACCAACACTATTATTTTCCTACCCATCAACACCAATATTGATATTCATCATACATTCTATATCATTCCAAAGGAACCACTTCTTTGAAAATTGAATTTCATATTTTCATAAAATCTGAAATATTTACATATCTGAATATCTTACGATACGATCGATTATTTAAAGATAAACGAATCAATACTTTTCACAATCTTCTCACCACTATTCATTTCGCTCTGTGGTGCAGATCGATGTTATAAGATCCTAACTACAATGTTTAACACTGAGCATATCTATAGAGGTCCAATAGATTTGTTTATCCTGGGAACTCTTCTGGTTTATCTATCGTAGTCAAAAGAGGTGTGCATTCAGGCTTAAGTGATGAGTGAACATGTATTAAACTTACAAAGAGGATTGTGGGTAGACTTGTGTCCAGAAGCTGTGTCGTATCGTACATGTTCTTCAGGAATGTGTCAATTTTCATTTTGATTTTGCTGTCCTTCCTGACAATGAGATAACAATGGACAATTAATCATAGTCTCAGACAATGCTGAACCTGTCGGTTGGATACACAATGAGAGTTTCCGTGAAGGACCCCGCCTGTAGCTGTTATTATGCACTTAAAAGCCCCAGTGTTCCGCAATGCCATCCGCGTGTGAAGAAATAATCCTATAAAACAAACATCATACGTTTCCTGGTGATAATTGTTATGGTATGTCGGATTTTTAAACTTACCAGATCATTTCCACTTTGAAGGTATCATACAGCAAGCGATGGAGTAGCTTAGGCTTTCCTCTTGGATTGCTCTCCGACATTTCGATCGTCTTGAACACTGATACAAAGTACTGCAAAGGTGATATGTTGATTATATGACATAATAGAAACTGAAAAATCTTTAGAGGATATCAGAAAGAGAGAATAGAACAATTACGATAAAGCACAATAAAGCTTATTTAACCCAACTTTCGGATGATCATATATCTATCCGGCAATTGGTGTATTGCTACCAGATACAATTACATTCACGCAAGACCAGACACAGACAATTACAATAAAGTTTTGTTTATTGAGTTCTTAGTGTCCCAGGGGAGCTGCGTTCTTATCCCAAAATCACAGTCAAGCTTTGCACCTTGAGCACTGGAGTGCTAAGTAAGACTCAGGGAGCAAGATCATTATCCGAAGTTAATAATCCATGTTTATAAACCTACTAACACCGTGAGGCCCTAAGGATTCACTCTTCAACGAGAGTGATATGTCGACCGCTGCAAACTCTGTCTTCTATAAAAGCCAAGTTACGTAATCTTGGCAAACTTTAGGCACTTACATGCATGGGCTATCCCAAACCAGTACATAGCAGGGACTGATACCCCACGTCCTCCAGGAAAGAATAAACGTACCACCACTCGACTGACCTGACCTCTACACCAGTATCTATGTTTTACTCAAAATTTGAAAACAACTTGAAAACATATATTTTAATGTTTGATAATCCTTATCATACTGCATAATGTGTTGGAGGTCTCCTGACGGATTTTCAAAAACTGTGTATAGTTGGCTTACCCGAATCCGTCTGTTCACTTCCTTTATGATCAACATGTCGATCATTTCTAGACCCCTGTAAAAAAATCACCCATGTATCATTTACGTATGTAAGTTTGCTTCAATGAATGAGTATTGGATACCACTGCTACTAACATGACGAAGAGCAAACAATGATGGCTGTGAGCTAGGTAGATATAATCTATTGTGAATCAAGATTTTTTCTTTCTTTTAGCAAAGCAGTGTTTATGAACAATATATTCACCTCTCAGTAGTGGCCTTCCATATCATTATCGTCAGCAACTAACAAAATACGGCATTAATACGGTACAATACAGCTAGATGTACATATAACATCCAAGATATTTCAATCTTTTATTTATATTATTCTTACGTTTGTGATATTCTACTGGTAATTAATTCATTCTTTATTAGCAACATTTTAATTAATGCTCTGCCGAATCAAATCCATAACGATTCGTTTTTAAAAGTGTGAACTTTGTTCATGTTTAGAGTCCCGTGGACCAAAGGGCTGAATAAAAGCGGAGACATACTGTATCTTTACTTGGATGACAGCATCGTTTTCAGGATTTTTCTCAAAACGTCCTTTTCGTTGCCACTCTCTGACCCGGTGTGCCTCTTGATTGGTGAAGTCTGACAATAAATTGAGAAATATGACAGCAGAGTGAGGAATTATTTGTTGCTCACAATATGATTTGCAATGTTGACTCATTTCAAAAGCACTTTAAAGATGAACTACGGTGATTAGGCTTCATTAACGAATCCAAAAGAGTAAGCCCCGCCCATCAAACCAGTAGCGTGTGCAGAATGGGGCCTTCAAGCGCATTTCCTAACTGAAAGCAGTGTGGGGCATAGTCAGCCAGCCGCTTGCCAGGCCTTTGTAACGCTGGCGATCTTTGCAATACAGCTAACCTGTGAGGACTATATATGTGTGGAAGGATAAACCAGTCACGTCCTGACATCGGGGCACCCTCTGACTGCCATTCTTTCTATGTGAAGGGCAGGTGTATATATGTATGTCATGTATTTGCATTTATCTCACCTCTGGCATTTTTCCCCATAGACATAACATTGGTAACTCATAGCCAATATCCATGGAGTACAAAAAATACTTAATAGACGATGACGTCAATCAATCAATCCGGTAGAATTTGAACCACATCCAATTCAGGGGTGAGATAAATGCAAATACATGACGTACTTAAAGGATATCAATGGCAAATATCTTTTGCTCTACAGCACAAAGATACTATTCTCCCGTTAGCAATGGCTTTCAGGCCTTACCATCGTTATGGTATTTAATAGTTTTTGATGGGAAGTGGTTTACTGAGTCCTCATTGAGTACATTTTAAATAATGCTACATCATGAATGCGGATTTCACAGTTCCTTTGTGCTGTAGAGCACAAATTTGTTCCTATCGATATACCTTTTAATATGGCAATTCCTTGGTTTAATTTACTCGAGAAGAATGGTTTTGAGAACAGGCGGCTCCGTGAACCACTCGAGGTTGATAGCGTAATACAATCACTAACGCTCGTGTATTACTATACGTTTTACGGCTGCCTGTCCACAAAGCTATCGATTAATGTTTACGTATAGGGATATGATGGTCTGGTGATATTTATAGAAGGCTGAAAGTCAGAATGTAGAGAAGACTATAGAACTCGATAGCATACTTGTGCCATTCCCAGAGACAAATGGTACGTCATTGGTTCCGTCAATCAATTTGATGATGGGCTTCATGATTTTATCCAGCTCCGTCTTGGCGCCCATGAACCCATATCTTACTAGAGATGTCACCATTCTCAGCACCTAGAAAAAAATGTCCCGGAAAGCGTTTTATAGCAATAGCGTTGCATAGTCGTATTACCTTAGAATTTGATAAAACTATTGGAGCCAAGATAAATAAAGAGTATTTAAAGGCCCCTCAGGTGCATAGACATAATTATCTTGAGGATCGGAATTTAAAACAATCTCTCAAACGGTCGCTATATTAGACAGGGTGTCATTCTGTGGAGCAAAAACACTTTCAATGGGTGGTTGGAACTCTTTTTTTATATGCTAAAACTTATCCGAATTTAAACATATTTGCAGCGGAGGATAATATATGTATGGCTTACCTATATTGCAAATTTCATAATATTCTTGCTTTTATTTCAATGGTGAGAAACATCATTCTAATCTTCACGGTTTAAGTCCATTATAAATCAGATATCGTTAGAAATCCAGGACCTCGGCCTATGTGTTTGTATAGATTCGATTTCCTATCATTGTTTTAATGCTCAAACTTTTTTAAAGTGACAAAAGCCCAAAACATCCCCTCATTCACTTTAACTTAGACAAAACTCTATTGCGTAGAAATAGATAGATCATCTCAATAAACATCTCAAGATCAGTAGAATTATATCTAAATTGTTGGCGAGTAATAGATATGGTAACTGATAAGGATGTAATTATCTTAGCTAAGATATTCTTGTAATTATGACTGTAAGTTTACGCCCATTTTGCCTGAGATAGTCAGAGCTCAGCTGAGACAGGGACTATGCAACACTGGGCATGACTTATATCAGTATTCATCAAGGATCTTTTTAACGTCTCAGAATTATCTTAGCCTAAGATATTTCAGATTATAAAATACTTCCCAGATTCAAGATTGCTATTATCCTAAAGGTCAGGGGGCATGGATCAGTGAGGAAAAGTGGAACCCACAGATGTGTATCGTCCCTCCTGCAATTCATAGACCTACTGACCAGCTCAACAATAAATACTTCAGTATATTTGAAAGTGAATTTGTCAATGCATGTACTCCAAACCCAAATCTAAGTACTCTATTCATGAACAGTATAGACACACATCAATTGCAGAAGTCATTTTATCTCACCCCTGGTACAAGTTTAGCCATAGGAATAACATTAGAAAAAAATACTCAACGATTACCCCCGTAGAGTGACAGTACTACGCCATGGCCGTGGCGTATTGAATTTCAGATGACGTCATATGAATTTGCTAAGTATATTCAAATTATTCTGAAATTGTGATTGTTTAATGTCATAGAAAGGGGTGAGATAAATCCAGAACCGTACTCGAATCGTAAAATTCACAATACTCCACTCGTTTGGTTGGACTGTAATCGTCACTCGGCTTCGCCTCGATGACGATTGCGGCCCATCCAAACTCGTGGAATATTGTGTATTTATAGAATTCTCGATGCAGTTCTATATAGGCCTAAATTATCACGATAATTTCATCGGATTCAAAATGAACAGATGATACCTTTAAAGAGGTGAGGTAACGTATAAACGTATATTTGGGTATTTCCAAAACAGATTTTTAGATGGACTTCAGCTTTGCATTACCTCTTTGAGGAGCACGTTCCTGCCGACTTGAGATGAGATCAAGGTGTTGTTCTCATTGAGGAACTGTTGCATCCAGACCCTCATTGACGGGAAGTGATTATCAAACTCATGCGGTACCTAAAGAGAAAATTAATACCAATATGATATAGTAAGGCCAGGTGTCCACCTTCTACGATGAAATGAAGACCTTCTGACAAACTGCAATTAAAAATATTTCGCGTCGTAGCGCATCGTAGCTCTCCATTGGTGAAGCCTGATCCATTGAATTTGTGTTGTTGCACCCTCCGATATGCTCCTGACACACGACGACGCACACCGATGCCATCATGGAACTACAAGAATCAGACATGTTTGATTGATGCTTGACGTCTGGGAGGCCATTGTTAGGCACATCATAGTGCATGGGAAACTCAGTGGATGTTGGCCTTAAAGCCAGTCTCCCACTACTCCGACATACTCCAAAAGTGCTACGATCTGGCATCGATCAGAAATTTTCAAATCGCAGTTCTATCGGAAGGGCTTTGTCTCAGAGCGTCGGAACGGGTTTTGCAGGGATATCAAGATAAATCGATCATGATCTATTTTGTCGGAATGCCTGTGACAGCTATTCTGTTGGAAGCGTGTCCCGGTCTGTCAGAAACCACATAGGAACGCAGGGTCCACTGCTACGAGAAACCTGTTTATTCTGACAGAAAAGTTTATTCTGTGTTTGAGTGTTTACCGGAAGGCTATAATCATTCCGATATCTGTACCCAGGGTAAACAACCATTTTTATATTTCTTTTACCAATAGTCAGCAAAGTCTGTGGTATATTGAAAATCCAATGTTATATTATCAATTTTGATTATGAAATCTTTCTAAAACCCTATTAAGTATCTTTTGGTTGACTACATAAAATATACCCAGCAAAATATTGTCTTTTAGCTGATTCTCAATAGTTTTTTCTTTCAAAATACCATTATTCTGTGTGATTTGGGTATATCTGTGTATAAGGCACAAGCTGCCTGTATCAGGAGACTGTGGTTATAGACATACACTCGAGCTTTGGGCCAGGGTCATGGTTGGGGTTGGGGTCGGGGTTGTAATCAATATCAGGAGCGAGTGTTAGTGCAGGTACACAGGAAATCTATGGAGCGACTGATCAGCAGATGGGTGCCAACAGGTAGGCGGAATGCCATGCAAAGTTGGAAAGCTGGACATTGCGCTCAGGTCTGCACTCAGATCCATGCTCAGGTCTGTGCGCAGGTGCTAAAACAACACACCAATAATTTGATTATTGGTGTGTTGATTATTTCAATATTGTGCAAGAGAAATGGGAATGCAAAAGAATAAACGTAATGAATTCTGAAAAAAGTAAGTATCTGTGCCATTGCCTTATATAAGCAGGCCAACATTGTATGAGCAACAGAAAAAAACTATAATATTATACTGTAGTGGCTAAACCTTTCACAGGGGCCTCTCTTTCTCTGGGAGATTGGTGGATTCCTGGTCAGGAGGAGACACGGGGAATTGGAATTCCCTGCCTCACTGTTTGGCATAAAAATAAAAATGAAGATACCACATCAGGTGATATTGATAACTAGTGAGTGATATGTTAAGATTACCGTTTTCTCGCTCGTACCTCAGGATCTAAATGGCCAATTAGTTATATTTCAGCAGTCGCTAATGCTATTGCCAAATGATTCGAAAACAAGGTTTGACACTACTCGCTTACCGCGTCCGCCGATGTCTGACCAAAGTGCCGGATGTCGATCTCGTCATAGACGAAGTTGTTGGAGGTCACAGTGATGATGGAGTGGTTGTCACCGACCTCAATGAAGAGTCCTGGAACAATTCCAATGTATGTAGCAAGATTAACCTGGCTGAGTTTAATAACCACTTGGTAGTGGTACGCGAGAGAAGCGGTGATCACATGTGTGAAGCACGGTGTCATGAAGGAGTATAGGCCATTTGCGTTTAATAACTTGCAAGTTACGCAAATTGCCTATCCTAGACTGAGCACACAGGATTTCTCTACTATGGGACGGCTGCTATTTGTTGATATGATTCACCTACTAGACCACAGGGGTATCACCCATGAGGAGCCTTTTCTGTGTGGGCGCAAGGTTAGGGACGCGGTCTGTGCACATCCAATAATTATTTATTAAATGGTTATGGAGGATCTGCCTTGCCTAGTCCATGTTGAGTCTTTTTGTCGAAAATAGAATATTTTTAGCACTATGATTTTGCTGTCCATACGCGACAATTTCATGCAGTTTTGTAATAATCGTGGCTGCAAATTCTCAGAGAAATCGTGAGGTGGTGCCATTTTGCGTACGATTGTGACAGCTATATTTATATTATCAAAGGAAAAATTAAAAGGCGGCCGATCCTTTCACCATATGCATTCACTGAGATGCTTTGTTCAAGTTGAATAACGACAAATCCTCGTGCAAAGATTATTTTCTATCTTTTTTATTTGATAGAAAACTTCACCACGTTACAACGTACACCGATACACACCGATACGCTACGATATGATTCTCCCGATAGGCTAAGATTTGGTCATTTTGTACGGGTTTGTATCGGGAGGTCTATCGGCGTGTAACGGCGTTGGTGGGTGCCAGGCCTTATGGGGGTGCACAACTGGTGACCATGGTCCCGGTGCACCTCCCGATGCAGCCAGTGTATTAATACAGAGCTTGAGGTAGCATATATAATCCTTTATAATTCCGCAAATAGTACTTCTTTTTTTTGTTTACCAGTAGATACAAAATAATATCATACAAATAAACTTTCAAACATTAAAAGATTCGGTTCCAAGTTTTGCGGTTAGATGATTGATTAGAGACCCTTATCTATGATCAAATTCTACCATAATTGCAAGGTGGAATTACCCATATGTAATCTAAGTAAATTTCCAATGCACGCCGATGTACACCGATACGCTACGACAATTAAACATCTTTGATTGTCAGGTAAGCCAACTCCCATGTGAACAACTCCCTGCTACGTGTGGTGATCTCTGTGGCATCATGAGTCCTCCCCCGTTTACAGTATATTTTCATGTGAATCTTCATTCACGAGCATATTGATTAAAAATAAAATCGTGGTATATCGGAAACCCGGTGGGTACCCCCTCCAACATCAAATCTGATATTTCTATTCAAAAGAATATTTATGATAGTGTATCATAGCAGGTATCATATCAATACAACACTGTGCCCCTCCCCTACCGGTACTGCCACTTCACCCCATGCTTAAGGGGTAGCTTGGCAACGGGAATCCGTATGTAAAGGTTTAATAACGTGTTCATATGAGGTAATGAAAATTCAAACCTACCAATGAGCAGGTCACAGAACTGGGAGCGCAGAGCGTATGGGAGCAGCTCCGAGGTGAGTCCTAGGTAAGCCATCTCCCATGTGAAGAACTCCCTGTTGCGTGTGATGATCTCTGTGGCATCTTGATTCCTCCCCTGTTTACAGAATATTTTCATGTGATTCTTTATTTAGGAGCTTGTAGAATTTCTTTATAGAAAGAAATGTGGTACGGAAGGACGACCCAAAATAGTAGGTAAGTATACCTCACTAAAATATCTACCTAGCACCTTCTTATGGCAGTCCTTCTTATTTCCTTATTTCCAAAAGCTCGAATATTCAAGGATGTGCCATCTTCTGGATAACATTAGATGACCAAACATAATAAGGTCAGTTGCTCAGAATGCATCTGCAGATCTCAAGTTAGTCCAGCGGATCAAAATGAAGTGACACTTACGTAACACAGAAGTTTGTAGAGTTCCAGCTGATGGGTCAGGAACAGATACTTCTGTTCGTCATAGATGATATTACTTTTCTGTGAATATCAAACAGAACTTAATTAGCTGTACAAAATGAGATAGGGCAAGAAAAGCATAACTCTACAAGAAACAAGAAAACAATTGTGTTAAAATTGTCAGATACAACTATATGGTATCGAGCGACCGAATAGATGTGAAAATTACTTGTATAAAGATATCAGTACATGCATGTTTAGCTCAATCAAAAGTCATATTAGGTGAGCAACTGGTGCAATGTAGTATAGTTAATACTGTATCACTGCTTCTCTAAAAGTCAACATAAAAATGTTAAATGTTAATAAACTAGAACAAAAGCTGAGTATAAACGATGTGTTTCACTCTTATATATACATATAAGTATTTTGTATAATAGTCGAACGACTCTCTTCGAAAAACATCTATTCCTGGGTGAAAGCGATTATCAATAAACAAATTTATAAAAAAGAATTATGCTACTTGATATAAACCGATATTTATGGACTTATTTTTATGCAATTTGTATCATGATGGTGATGCTTTTAACTATTGACATTCAGAGTTAGTTGAGACAAATCAACATTCATGTTTTTGTATTCGCTATATTCTAAGCTTATAAATTACTGACGTATTGTCTCAGTTACCAAAAGAGAAAGCACACAATATAGTGAGTAGTGATTAGACATACGTATGACATGTTGTGAAGTTTATTCCAGGTTTTTCTGTTGTCCATTGACACATAGATGTTATCCTTGAGAAGTCCGATGTCCTGGCCTAGCTCTAGTAGGCATAGATGTTCCTAGTGACAACATATCAGCGATCAAATGTGAACCATTATGTTTCGTTCAAGCCGAATCCATTATGTAATTCAAACACAATACAAGGCAATTTTACATTTTGTCCAAATATCTTTCACGGGATATCGTCATTTTAATCAGTAAATAATGCATCAATTGATATACATAAAATCATCACAAAATGTAGATACACATGTGTAATATTGTACTTTATTGTTAGGTAAAACAATTTCTGATACTATGGATGACATTTCATATCACATGATCAAACAATAAGATTTTAGTTCAGATGACAATCAGTCCGACCCCTAAATTATGCCGATGCACACGGTTTTGCCAGACCTCCAACCTCAAAGGGATAACAGGCCAATTAATAACGAAAATTTATTTTGCCAATTAGAGGATTGCACTATGTCGACCTATGATAATCTCTATATAGTTATTTTCAAACCTTATTCTCGAAGTCAAAAACAAAGGAGGTAATCTTTATTATCTTAATTGGTATGCAGTAGCTGATATTTCTTACTTTAACATCCTGATAAAAATATGCAGTATTACTATCATGAACTCAACCCTCTACATGTCAATATACATAGATAAAAATGACATCAGTTGTATATTACACTGCACGAGAACCACCATTTTACATATATATGAGCCCGGCGTATATAGGTTTATTATATACCCGTGCACGAAACTGACGCCTATACTGTATGTAAGTATTATTTAGATATTATATGTATGTGCACGAAATTCAGTGTACGGGCACCGGGTGCGCGAAACAGGAAGCTGTTAACTTGTTCCCGACCGTTTATTACACATACGAACCAGCTAAAAAATATGGAAGGCTATGTCTAAGTATCGACAATAAATATACACAATTAAATCCTCAAAGTTGTACATAAATATATTAATATATATAAAACACCAAGATACAAGGTTAAAAATATAAATGAAATCGGCACACCATAGCGCCAGACACGATCGGCATACCATAGCTCGCAAAATGAAAACAAACCGCTGGCGTCACAATGTCGTCAAGGAGAGTGATAGCGGTGGGTTGAAGCAGAGATTAGACAGCACAAGCACCATGAAAGATCTGCTGGGAGAGTGAGCGGTAACTATGACGTCACACAGCAACTTTTAGACAGGCTCCAGCCTTGCTATCATATCGATAGCAACATTGTCGCGAAAACCACGATTCGAGTACACGATGCTCTGCCCAGCAATTTTGATAATGGTGTTTAGGTAAATATTTAACTAAGTATAACGATTTGAGGGCATATAATAAATAGAATACAGTCTAGGCTACGATTGACATCGTTTTGTACTTGGTCCTAGGTTCAGTTTTACGTCCTTCGCTCTACGAGCTCAGGAAGTAAAACTGGACCTAGGACCACGTACAAAACGACGTCCACGTAGCCTAAGCCTGTATTCTCTAAATACTTTTGCGTATACAAGGTCGCCCTATTCCCCGTGTGTATACGCCTTATCTATTGGCGTATATATGTGTCCATGGTGCGGTCATATATACGTCATATATACGCCTGATTCTGTTGTATTTACGCCACTATCGAATAGTTCCGATCTCTGCCACTTGGGCACACTACTGGTAGCATATTTCATTTTCTATTAACCATCCAAGTCTGTATTATATGAAAAATACATTCTTATATTACCAATTTATTTTATAAAACTTTTGTAAAACGTGATTGAGTATAAATTGATTAATTACACATATCAAACCCTCCATTATGTTGGGTTTTTTTTTTTACAGTTTTTCTAATATATTTTACTTTAAAACACCATATCTATGCATGAGCAGTCCAGGTTTACTATATAATGGCCTACACTCACTGGACAAATGCTGAAGCCCTCACACACGACCCCCGCCTCCCCGGTGCCCGCTGCAACCTCTACAAGTCCGGCGGCGTACTGTGAAGGTGGCACAGGAAGGGTGGCGGGTGGTGAGTCAGTATTGGTGTAACCTCTACCAACACCCACGAGTGGAGGGGGGCGGCAGGTTCTGATTCTTTTTTTTAAATTTTTTTTTATCATATATACGCCCGGCGTATATATATCGCGCAGAGTATATTTCCTCTCGTATACGCCAGGTGTGAAATACAGCCAAGACGCGTCCTTATACAAAAGGAAACAGTCTAGTATAAGCCTCATACGCTGGCGTGAAATATGGACGTATATATATATATAAGAAAACAAGCCTATATTCAGCCAATACATGCACTTCCCCGATGGCGTATATAGGAATAAACTGGTGGTTTTCGTGCAGTGTTAGAATAGAGGACTCACTCACCCGGTTTTCCAACAGCAGCTGCTCAGCAATGAGTGTCTGGTTCTCCGTCATGGCGATGTCATCACACACACTGAGGACAGCCAGCAGGATCAGGTAAAGGTGATGCTGATATCAAACCAGGAAACGTCATATCAATACATTTACAAGACCTTAAATTCTACCCCCTTTGATTATGGGGACAATTTCTCTCTACCTGGAACATGTTCAAATCCAGGTTGTATGGATGCCTTAGGTGAACAAGAGAGGAGGAATGATAGATAAATCGTACACCTTTTTTTATATTCCTATTTGCATTGTGAGATGGCATTACACACCTCTGGTCAAGATAAATGAAGTAGAAAATTACGTTTATGCTGGGTTAAGGAGAACAAGAGAATGTCAAGGATGATATATACTCACTTCTAAATGAGATATCGATGAGATGCTTATTCCTGCTTACCTGGCGGACCTTGAAGAGGTCGATGATACTCTGGATATTTTCTGGAGTGACGCGGTCAACAATGCGCCTGTTGTCACGGATTAGTTCAATCAACATCTTGCAGCATTCCAGGCCGACCTCACCCTATATAGTCAAATCATAGAAACAGTGTACTTTTGTCAGTTTGATGTGAATGCATTGCCTCACAATTTAAATGCCAAAACGTTCCCCGTTATTGACTAGCGTGTTAGTGTTAATGAGTGAGTTGGACGTTACTAGGCTACATTCCATGCCGGTGACATGAGGGACGAGCACCCGGCCTACACATGACCCTCCTCCCCTCACTTCTCAACCACCACTCAGAGACAATGGATTACCTCCATAGCTCTACCTCAGCATCACCGCCTTCATCACCGCTAACCTCCCACATCACATCATCGCTAACCTCCCACACCACCAAAAAAACGTGAAGGGAATAGTTCTAACCTTTAGGCGATGTATACATGGCGTGCGACTACTCTTTAATAAGGACGGTAGAGCAGGTCACAGCTCACCGGCGGCGGCCGTGCACACGTATGGCCGATGGCCGATATAATTAGCTGAGTATATAGTTTTGCCTGTGACAGGCCGGCGGAGCTGTTGAGATATTTAGGAAAAATATCCAATGGGGATTATGTCACAAATGTTAGCCCATTAGTCAATGTAAAGGGTGAGATAAATTCAGAAACCCATTAAAGTTTAGGGGCAGAGCTCAATCCCATCTCGTTTGAATCGCTACATAATTCACGCAGCTTCGCCTTGTGAATTACTACGCGATTCAAACTCGATGGGATACAAACTCTGACCTTAAACTTTCATGGGTTTCCTCTATAGCATCTGCTCCATATTGTCGGCCTAGTGCTTTCTTGGTTGCATCGCCTTCAATTCTGATGTGGCTTGGTCTCCAGCACATGACCAGGCTAGTGATAATTTGGATAAGTACTATGGCAACAAAGCATTTAAGGAAATAGATCAAAATGGTAACCGGAACAGAAATATTGTAAAGCAATCGACAAATTATCTTTTTACCTTCACATAGAGTTGTTTCAGGAAGAAGGAAAGATATTTTGCTGCATAGAGGCCATTCTTCTTACTGCGGCCTTTGGTGTAGATGTAAAAGACCTCGTAGAACTGACGGAAAACCTTTGGAAGAGACACAAATAACATGAGTTAGGTTTGTTGTGTTATGAATTTATATTGAGTATGAATCTATTAAATCGAAAACGGATCAACTACTGCACGACTATGTGGTGCTATTAAGGGCCAAAAATGTCTTTATTTCTATCAATAACCGAGTACATACCTGATACATGTACATATAAGTGGCAGTTAACCTAAAGTTACTTGATACATGTTCTTGTTTATCTTACCTCATGTAACAGAGCCTTGTCCTTACTCTCTGGTGAGACCGGTGTCATCAGAAGTCGTACCATGGCATCAACAGTCTGTAAATAGAATTATTATATACCAGTAATATCTAAAGTAATGTTCAGATAGCTTATGTACCTGCCGAAATTCAGTGTACGGGCACAAGGTGCGCGAAACGACCGTACATAGCTTGTTCCCGACGCACGCACGAACCAGCGAAAGAATACGGAAGGCAACGTAAGTATTTACCATAAATATGTGCACAATTAAAACCCATGAAAGTGGTAAATAAATACATTGATAAATATAAACATCGAGATACAAGGTTAAAGATATAAATATAATTGGCATACCATAACACCATACAGTCTATGACAACTATATACACAGCACCAATCCGGCTTCTTGTCCTCAAATACCCAGTAGGTTACTTGAGTGATAGCAACGTGCTGGTTATGTTATCGTCTTATTCAAACAGTGGGCAAACAGCAAAAAACAGCTCACTCATCCAGCACATGCTTTAGTCCGTTTCATACAACATAGCAACACTACGAATATGCCTTGGAGATTGACAAGTTGATGATTTATCACTCTCCAGCCTCGCTTTCAGTTAAAGAGAATTGTCGTTGCGAAAACCACAATACGAGTACACGATGCTTTGCACAACGAAGTTCACAGTGGCTTTTGGGTAAATATTTAACTATTCCATACCATCAGGCATCGTGATGTGGTAGCCCAGGGAATGTCTAAAAGCATCATGATGCAGGCATACCTGAAAGCATTTTGCCGTTGTATCCCTAGGAATACCCTGTAGACCACTTTCCCAGCAGAGTTCTTGCGCTCTACGTCCTGTGGCCACTTATATCTGTGCCCCAACCTGCCTGCTTGGGCTCAAATCTGGCCCATACGCCAGTTTCTTTTAAATACTAAATTCATAGAGCTTTGGGGATTAATTTGTGCATGGTATAGAGATGCACATATTTATTACCTACCACATATAAAACGTGTAGATTTCTGTGATATACGCTTGGAGAGTCTCCCGCACATAGAGACATAGTGAACCGGACCTAGGAATGGAGAATGAAGACCCTCGAGAGTGAGAATCTCGTGAAGGGTTGAATTCTAACCTGCTCTTCTTTTTTCTAGATCGATAGACATACATGCTTTCTCTCTTATGATTCATTTTGATCCATGCCGAAATCAAAGTTTAGTAATGTAGTTTTTTTTATCTACTAATCTCGAGAGAAAGGAATAAGACCACTCCGCTGGTTGCTGGCAAAATATCTGTGTCACGCGAAATAATAACCACGAGTTTACGGTGGTTTCTCATTCAACCGCTAGAGGGCACCACGGCAGTTAGGAATTGTTAGACGAGAGAAGTTAAGTACAAATCGACGAAGTCGCTAGTATAACTATATAACCTCGTTTATATAAATATAAATTTAAGCCAATGAAATTCAACTACTTAATTCACCTCGGAGTTTACAGGTTCACCACTATCCATGTCATAGTTGTTTTCCAGGTTGTTATTGCGTATAAGATGCGGTAGCCAGGGGTACCATGGTAACCAGGTTCCCCTAAACAGTCATTCCGCTCGTGTAGAGAGTTCTCCAGCGGAGACTTTCACAGGTATTTTAGGGGATTTATCCTCTAAAATTGCGGAATCTGTGGCGAGGGCATCGGACCATGCAGGCATCGCCCGATCGGGAGTGGGCGAGAAAGAAGAAAGCACAGATGAACGACTGAAAACTCTGTAGGCATCGATCTCTACTCGAAAAAATCTCGAAAAAGAGGGAAAGAAACAGGAGAACTCGCTCGAGGACTCGCAAAGAAATCGAGAAGTGCTTCAAACTCATCGGACTCCAGCACAAGTTCTCGTTCAACAGATTCCTCAAGATCGCTGAGCAGAGAAAAAAGAAAACGGCGTGGTGGTAAATATGATAATTCAAATTACTTAGAAAAGGATGGAAAAGTTCTAAACTTTGAAACTTTATCGCTGGTAAATTTGAAACTCATAAAATCTTTGTTGGAAAAGGGGAAAGATGTCTCAGGTTTTTTAGAACATCAGATTTTATTAGCTGAAAAGGCCAGGACGAAAGTCTTCCACTGCGATACTTTAATTCGCTACGATTCATCTGTGAAAAACCGTGCTAATAAGTCGGGAATCAGTGCATTTGATAAAGTAGAAGCTTGCGAGATAATGAAATATCTATCGTATGACGGTACTATCAGTGCTAGAAATGCAAAAATAAAGTTTCGATTACAAAATCAACGATAGCTCACACTTGTAATGCTTACAATAAATCTGAAAATGGTTGCCATTTCTCCAATTGTAAGTATCGCCACCAGTGCTCTGGGTGTTCCTCAAATAACCATGGTTATTTCGCTTGTACAGCGAAGAAACAGGGTCAAAAATGATGCCTAGCGACGAGTAACCGCAAAGCTGACGATATTGATACTTTATATCATTTTGAATCTATTAATAATCGAGGTCAGACCGCTAACGGTAGTGACGTCAATCTTGATCTCGCTTTTGAATCTGAAACGGTTACTCAGGATTACGCACCGGTGGAGGGGGATTCGTTGGAAAGTGCTCAAAAAGAAACTTATCTATCGGTTGGTGATGAATTCGTTAAACTGTACAGTGTGGATGGTTTTGATAACAAATTCGTTGAATTTGAAAATAGCTATGTACCAGTTAATCTTGAAAACGAAGCCTGCAAGGCCTCGTTTGAGGCGGGAGTTGATAACCCGGTTAATCCAAATGTCGTTTTCCCATGTGAATTTTTGGATCTCACGAATTTAAACATAACGGATAAATGTTTTGATGACACTTGCGATTGTGTATATTTTATCGGTGGCCAGAGAGCACAGTTATTACCTTGTCGATTTTATAAATTTTTAAAATTCGCTAATGTTATTTGTGGATTATCAAAACGTGAACGTGAATTTATCTGGAATGGAATCAGATACGGTTTTGACATTGTTGATGCTAACATGAATACTTCCTATGAAACTCCTAATTACAATTCTATATTAGCGAATCCTTGATATGGTGAAATGACTGATATATTAAATAATGAATAATTGGAGGGTAAAGTAGCTTACGCAGTTGAAAAGCCTAAATGCGTACACGCCTTAGGGGCCGTAATAAAGAGTAATGGCAAATTACATCCCATTATGGACTGTTCAATGCCCGATGGCATTAGCATCAACAATTACATGCAGAGTACTTATGAATCATTCAGTTATAACAAGGTATATGATGCGGCACCAAACCTCTTAGGTGGAGAATTTATGAGTGTGGTGGACATCAAATCCGCTTATCGTTCAGTTAATGTTAATCCGGATCATACCAAATTTCAGGGTTTTTCTTGGAATTTTGTTGAAAATGATTGTTATTTTGAAGACAAAAGACTTTGTTTTGGCTTAAAGGGTGCTCCAAACATTTTTACTAGGATTTCTAATTTTGTTGTTGATGCTGCAACTCAATGCGGTATTAAAAATGTAACAAATTACCTGGACGATTTTCTGGTTATTGGGAAATCAGAACGAGATTGCTTATCGAAACGTGATAACCTAATACACTTATTGAAAAGCCTGGGTTTTGAAATTTCGATGTCTAAAGTTACTCAACCATCACAAACGACTGTATTTTTGGGCATTCTTATAAATTCGGTGGATATGTCATTGTCCTTACCCCAAGAAAAAATTGTAAAGTTAATAGAAAATATCAGAATTATAAAAGAAAACGGTAAAGTCTGCAAAAAGGATCTTGAGAAAGTCGGTGGACTTGTTTCTTTTTGTGCTCAAGTTGTCCGCGGTGGACGTACCTTTAGCCGCAGGATTTTTGACTTATGTGCCACTCTTAATCGTAAAAGTTATAAGGCAGTCACTCCCGATCTTTTCAGCGATTTAAACTGGTGGGATAATTTTTGTACGATTTTTAATGGACGAGAAGTGATACAGAGATACTGTAATTATTGTCCAAACGTTTCGGATTCATCGCTCACGGGTTTTGGAGCCTGGGCGGGCAAAGATTTCATATATGGCACCTGGGATGATAATAAAATTCCAGGAATTGACGATTTTCATTTTGTTTTATCCCCTCAGAGTGATAAAATTGATGTGAATATTAATCTTTACGAGTTGTGGCCAGTTTTGATAGGCATTAAACGCTGGGCCGAGGTTTATCGCAATTGTTGTATCAAAATAATCACTGACAACATGCAGGTACTAGCGATGATTAACACGGGGAGGAATCGAAACAATCAGTGCATGAAATGGCTGAGAGAACTATTTTGGATTTGTTTTCTTCACAATTTAAGTCTCAAAACTACTTACATTAGATCAGAAGATAATGTTTTAGCTGATCAATTTTCCAGGGTTTCTTATAAAGGATACAAGGAAACATTATTCAACACCCTTACTTCTATGAAAATGTGTTGTTTTAATTCCAGACCCTCAGCTGGACATGCTCCGGGAAAAACACATAGTGATACTTTCTAATTGTATCTCAGTAAATACCCGTAGGGTAAGGGATAACCAGATAAATTGTTATCGTAGATTCTGTGATATTCGGAATTGGAATCCTTTTCCTGTTAACATTTCTAATTTTTCTCTTTATGTGGTATTTTTATCACAACATATGAAGCCCATTTCGGTGAGAAATTATATTTCCGCAGTTAATTTTGAGAATAAATTACGTGGTTTTGAGGATTTTTCCTCAAATTTTTTGATAAAGATGACAGTAAAGGGTATTACTAGGTTAGATGTGTCTGAAAAAACCGTCAGATACCCTATTACCTTATCTGACATGGTGTCTATGTATCAGAAATTAAATTTCAAGTTGGACTCTGATCTAACCTTATGGATGGTTTTCTTCTTGGTTTCAGGGGGTTACTGAGAAAATCTCACTACACTTTATCTCAACACACTTTAAAGTGGGAACATGTTATTATCGCCACTGACCATGTCATTATAAATATTATATCATCTAAAGTGGCCCAATTCGGTACAAAACCTCAGGTTTTGAGGTTTGATATTATTCCAGAGTCTATTTTCGGTGTGTTTTTTTATTTAAAAGTATTATTCTCTAGGCATTCACCGGGTCCAGAGGATTTTCTGCTTAGATCCTCTTCAGGTGGTACCCTCTTGCCACTAACTTATCAATTTGTGAATAACAAATTAAAATCCCTGGCTAGTATTTGTGGTTTTGGAGATAAGATGGTTTCATGTCACTCCTTACAGCATGGGGGAGCCACTTTTCTCAAAGATATTGGCTTAGATATCTCTGATATTAAGAGCAGGGGGAATTGGACTTCCTCAGTTGTTCACACTTATCTCCACAATACATCGTTTTCTGTGGCATCCTCAGATCGGATTGCCTAAGAATTCTTGTCTAAATATTAATTGACTTTGTTTGTGTTTGGTGGGTTTCTGCCTGTTATCTATTCAAATTTCCGCCAAACCTGTCTCTGTGTCAATTCATATACTATATTATCCTAACCATTATCCTACATTGGCCTATTAATATTATATAACTATATAACCTCGTTTATATAAATATAAATTTAAGCCAATGAAATTCAACTACTTAATTCACCTCAGAGTTTACAGGTTCATCACTATCCACGTCATAGTTGTTTTCCAGGTAGTTATTGCGTATAAGATGCGGTAGCCAGGGGTACCATGGTAACCAGGTTCCCCTAAACGGTCATTCCGCTTGCTGTTTTCTTACCTGTAACACATATTTTAGTCTTACTATTGTTATTTATTAGTTTTGTACATCTAGATGGTTAGGACTGGGGCTTGTCCCATTGTATTTACATGAATAAACCTGTTATTTATTCAAATTTCCGCCAAACCTGTCTCTGTGTCAATTCATATACTATATTATCCTAACCATTATCCTACATTGGCCTATTAATATTATATAGTAAATAATATACACTCATTTCTGTTATTTGTTATATGAAATCAGGCATAGTCATAGGGATTACTTTCTTCAGTGGAAGGCACCTCATGGATTTAGTTTTGTCAACATGACACATGTGCTCACTTGAAGGGGCAGTCTAATCAACTGTGGATTTTCATAATAAAGAGTTGTAGAGCTAAAAAAGAAACAGCTAGATTGTCTATGAAGCCCATTTAACAATTTTCATATTTCACAACTCATGATATATGAGTTTTTTTAGTTTCATAACTTTTGACAGTTGCTTTGTTTTGACTCTAAAATTTTAGCTGGTTCCCATCGTTCTTATCTAGATGCCAGGGAACCAGCTTTGGGTTGGGGCAGAGATTAAGCTAGCATTAGCGCCACAAAAGATCTGGGGGAGAGTGCCTGTAGACATCATGCTGCAATTGCCCCAGGAATCCCTGACGGCTTCATACCGCTGTAGCCCCAGGAATACTGGAAGGCACCATGCAACACCAGGGATACCTGAAGGTATGCAGTAGCCGCAGGAATACAGGGAGGCATCATGCTACAGGAAGATCTAAAGGCATCGTGTTACGGAGAAGTGTTAAATGTTCTACCATTGGGATTGAATTGAGCAAGGCATTGAGAGTGACCAATGTCTCCGCTCGGTTGGTATGATTCAGTGACATACGGTATCTAAGAATACCTCGGTCTAAGTGCCGGAATACTTACTGAGAAATATGCATGGATTACAAGATTGATAATATAGTCTAGCTACATGGTAATTTTATTCAATATACATAGAAAAAGATATGGGAAAGTGGCTTTCATAGCACGGGCATAGATCTCAGTGGATCTGCTTGGAGAGTGGCCAAACACTTGCAGCGTGTGGGCCAAGAGAGCAGCGGATTGTGCTCTACCAGAGATGACGGGGTATGGCAAGCCTTTGTAGCAAGCCTTTGCTCTGGTTGTCAGTGTACACAGGGTACTAATGAGACCAATGATGACATGAAAGATATTGACTTACACACAGATTCCGCAACAATTTCTGTCGATCTTTCATTCTCTCTCCAGGCTTTTCGAGAAAGTTCTTCAGGTCTTTCAAAGTCTGAATAAAGCAGAAGCCATAACTCAAGAGGTGTATAAGGTTGTACCACCATTTACAGTTCAGGAATACGACAAATATATGAATGTTTATGATTCAATACTACTGGCACTCAAACTTAGTTTTTGTACCTCTAACTTAAGTATTTTGAGAAGTTACTATTGAAGCAGTTTAATACAATTAGCGTAAAGAAAATAGAATCGCAAACATCATCATTCCTTAAATTCTTTTCAGAGTGTTTATTCCAACTATAAAAACTATTTATATATAACGCTTAATGATACATTTCAAACGTTGGATCTTACCGTTGCTATTGATACTGTTTGCCGCAATGTTAGTCGATAGTCTGGATCTTGGCGCTGAAGTACAAAAAGGGACATCTCAGTTCATAAGTGTTATTTCGAATAATCACGAAATTCCCATATATTATCCTAATATTTTCTATCTTCATCTAAACTGTGTGGATTGTCCGAGTTTGAGAGGATTTTGATGTTTTATTTTGGTTGGGATTTTAATGGACTTTTTTTCACTCCCCAGTGTTGGTAGTGAGTATTTCCCTACAAGAAAAAGTACAACTGCGAAAATAGTTTCCAAACTTTATCTGAGAGGAAGCTCAGCAATATCAGCCTTTGCTTAGATGTACAAAGACGCTCCGCCAGTCAAAATCTTTGAAAGTAAAGATGGACAGGATTTTGTTATCCTATAAACTCAACATTCGAAACTTGTACCCAACTCGTAAAAAGACCAACTACATGCGGGGTGATGTCACAACTGTTAGCCAATTAGTCAGTGATAGTAGTGAGATCTCAACTGCACTTGATCAATATACACTGAAAATATGCCATTTATTTTGGTCTGCTACATAACCTCACTTGGCTTTGCCTTGTGAGATTACTTCGTAACCACAATTCATGGCATATTTCTAGTGACAGCAAATCTCGATGTAGTTCCTTCTTAATAAAAAAAATGTTACCTTGATGACGAGGTCCTCAATAAAGGGAACTATTCCTGCGACGTAATTAAAGTTACGCCATTCATTCTCAAGCACTCTTTGCAGTGTGAAGGCATCCTGGTACTGCTGATGAGGGCTTACTGCCGCCTGGTAAGTGGAAGGGGAAAAGAGAAACGGCGGTTGAAGGAGTAATAACACACACAACCATAAACAAAGGATCAGACGAAAAAAGAGGTAAAATGAAATCACCAAGGATGAATTTCTACTAAAAACGACCCACTCTATATGGCTGCAATGTTCTATAACCGTTTCACAAGATCAAGTGAAAATCATATAAGACACTGCAATGACAGCCTGCTATGGCAGATTGCCGATTGTACTCCTTCTTTGAGTAAATGAAAAAAAATATTTATGGGAAATGAAAGAGCTGAATTCTGGCCTATCTGATGAAACAGGCTTTAGAAGTACACTGGCAGAGGTGATAAGCAGTCATATGAAAAGGGTTCGGGGGGGGGGGGGGGTTGAACCTCCACTTTTTTAATGTAGGAGGGTCAGATTATATTTTTGGCCTCCCCAAAGTTCTTTGATAAAACTGTTGCTATATAAGAATTATACACACATGTACACACTGAGAAAGGAATGAGGAACTGACCTGAAGTAATTCTGCTCCGTCCCACTTGATGCTATCCTCAGTGTTCTCAGAACCGCCATGTTTATACTTCTTTGTATAGTGTGTGTCTGCAAAGATGTGACACATAGACAATAATCGATGGTTTTGTAGACAGGCGACGTCCATTACCACACGACCGTCAGTGAGTGTATTGGGACGTCAACCTAGTTATATGTATTGAATATAATGGAGGTTCGCCCCCACCTGGTAGCTCCACCTCACATGTTCCACAGAAACCCCCCCCCCCCCCCCCCCTGAACACACTAATCAGGTTCTGTTAGTTTGTAGCTCTTCATTAATATACAGGGTGGGAATGATAATGGCTGTATAGGGAAGAAAGGTAATATTCCCTGGGTGCCGCCATTTTGCCCTCCATTAGGTGTTCACTACTACTGGAGGTGAAAAGTAGGTGTTCTTCACTGCTGGAGATGAAAAGGTAAGTGAATGACAATAGGCCACTGTCACACCTCTAGTCATTCTCACATACATGTATATGTATAAAGCCTTTCATGGGAGAACAAACATGCTATCTTTAAGTCATCCTACATTGGGATGGGGATAGAAAGTGAAAGGGGTCATGGCAACAGTTTGAAAGCTATTCTGATTTGATAAAAACAAAGAACCATACGTATTTTGTCAACCCCCTCCCAATGGTGGTGCCATCCCGTAGATACTTCTTTGAGCCACCTGTAACCTAATAACAGCTCTGTAACCTTACACTGGCCGCCAGAGCAGCATTACGTTAGCTCTGGTTGGGTTGAATCTGTGGCACATTGACACACTACCTGTAAGTGTCTGTTACTCACCCAACATATGTTTCATGTGACCTAGACCTATATTTGGGGAGCGTGATTTCTCACTCTTGAAGCCATTTTTACATATTCTTATTTCCTTTAGTGTGTATTTAGAATAGAATGACCATAAAGGGAGTAAATATTCCTCTTAGTTGGAACAGAGTAATAACTTTTAGGAGAGGTAGAGCGGCCTTGATATATACAAAACAAGACTCTCCCCCCCCCCCAAAAAAAAAGACCCCCCAATAGCTTATTTACATTAGCTTACAATACAAAAAGTTGACAATAAAAAAATGAATTAATATCGGCCTTTCAAATATAAAAGATAACCTATTTTGACTGTCAGACACCTCGTGAATATACTAACCCACGGGGACGTGTAGCCAGCATCCAGTCACCACGTGTTGGATCCTCACATTACTCTCAATCTTGATCATGTCTGTCTCAGGACTCTTAAATATCAAGAAAAGGTTATTTAGTTTAGCTAGCAACAGATAGTATATCCCTCATCCATCACAAATTAGCTATGAATTAGAAAAAGAAAATCGCCAATCAAAAGGTATAGGTTTTATCCAATCAGTGGGTCATTGATGTAACCCACTTGGCATTCATCCAACTAGCCAGTCCTAAATCTGCTTACGAAGATTCCAAATATATCAAGCACCCGTAGATCAAGGTAGTACAGTCTGAAGTGATTAGTCATGGTCAAAAGAACGCCCCCTATGACCAGGGACAGACCAAGACAGAAGGTCAGCGATCTCTGCATTCGCCAACAGAAAAGGCGAATATCTGAGTTATTATTTCAGATTTCACCACATTATCACTTCTAATACGCTGTATTGTGGATGAGGGATATTGTTATGAAATAGTAACTGACATATTCGCCGTATTTGTTTGGCGATTGGAGATCCCTGCCGTTTTTCATTGGCTGTGTCCCCGTCTGAAGACGCTGGTACTCAAAAATAACAGTCTTTGAATTGCTGACTGGACTAAGGATCCTTTGTTCATTCAGCTACGTAAAGTTAACATTATCTAGAATAAGGAAAATTATGATTGATAAATCTCAAAATACTAGCAATCACTTCAGAAAATAATCAGCATATGAGTCTTATTCAGTTGCAATTCCTACCTGAGACATTGAATGGATTTTGAAGACAGTTTTGTTATCTAGCCCATCATCTGTCAAAGATATTTCCTGATCCTCTGAAAAGGCAAGGTAACGTCTTGTTGTCATGTGCCGGAAACGAACAGATCCTTCCCAATGAATTGTGCTGCCATCGAGGATACTGGAGGCGAGCTCTACCTGCCAGTAGGTGATGCCTGACTTGGGTTGATACAAAGTGCGTGGGTCATTTGGGTTTGCCTCCCGGATACGCAGGTGAACTGGAACATAAAAACATATGTTGTATAATATCATCAGGTTAATGTGGAAAATATTGGATAATAACCAAGATATATGATATTTTTTAACATGTTTAGAGTCAAAACATGGAAAGGGGTTTATCACATCTCGCAAAAAGCTGTAATTTTACACTTAGGCCCTAATATCTAGACCAGTATGCTATAGGTCGTTTTCCTTTGGCCGATTTTGTAGCATCGATCATCACCGATGGTTCTTTTTTTGGTATACCGATGCCAGATCGGTGAGAGGACACGAGACATATGCCCGGCGTCCACCTACTACGATATGGCTCCGATATGGTCAACAATGCACCTCCCGATAAAAAATCTAAATCGTGTTGGAAGGTCACCTAATATCGGGGCAGTTTACCACGTTTCTGTGATTAGACACTGATGAAAACCCCATACAATGCGTGGTGGATTGGCATGTCAAGACATATGTTGCACTGTAGTGGGGATGTAATTAAGAACCCTTCAGTAGTTATTAGGGTAGCTAACTCAACTTCTTATTTCTTATGTCTTCCTGCTTCTGTAGACTAATAGGGGATAGAACTACTTGCGTAGCGGAGTCACCGAAACACGGTGACCTCACATCCCGATGACCTGAGAGGAGGAAAGGCAAACACTGCAAGTCAAGTTAATCATTTTAATCTCCCGAGAGCAATCTAAGTTATGCGGTTACAGGCAATAGTATCCAATGCGAAGTTATAGTCTCTTTGACTATGTTATACCTTCTGTATATTAAACTTTAGCTTATTGTCCTAAATGTTCTGTTTCCTTCAGTCTGTCTTAATACACATCGTTCCTGCAGTTGTTCACTTCAGTTCCTGTTTTGGTGGATATAGTCAAGTATCCTAGTGTTCCTGGTTGAATGTTATAGTAGCAGCCCACGCATTCTGTGTTCTCTCCACTGAGAGTTAGTTACTCACATGTCGGTCTGTAGGTAACTCACAGCACTGAGAGTCATCACGTAGAATGTCTATAGTAGGTGACTCCACCCTCATGGGTTGAAGCCTCTGGTGCCCAACCTTACTCCAGCAGGAGCAAGTCTTTGCTCAGTTAGCTCTTACTCCTTGTACCAATCTGCAGTCTCCGGCAGCTGCAGCGAAGGTATACTCCTCCGCTGCGTACATCACCTGGTCACGTGACCAGTCATATCCTTATACAGACGGACACTCTAGAAGCTTCCTTCTGTTTACATTATGTTAGCTACATCTGTGTATTTACATCATCTCTTATTCGTTGTTAGTTATTAGGACTATTCAGGATCACACAATTTCAGACAAGCGTGTAGTGCAATGTCTACGATTTTGCACCTTCCCGATATGTCTCCGATATTTGCTTTTTTGTATTGGTGCCATATTGGTAGCTCTAAATTTCTATCGTAGTAGGTGGACGCCAGGCCTTACAGAGAAATTTGCAGCGATTAATTTGGTATAGATTATGCAATCTGGCCACCACCAACTGATTTTCTCACAGACCGACAGAATCAAAATGCGTATTTAGTTAACGCTTACCATCTTCAAGTGGTGCCAGACGAAATCCTCCTTCTGCCACAAGGTAGGACTGGGTGTCCTTGTGGAATAGCCGGATGACGTCACCGCCCTGATGTCATGACAACACATTGTTAAGAGATAAATAGGAATGCCTTTCTCGAGTATTTCCAGCAGGTTCAACTTTTATTAGCGAATTCGCTAAGGTATGACATGAGCAATGGCCATAATATTTCAGTTCTATCGTATACAATGATTTTGCAATCTCTCTCTCTCTAAATTTATGTAGGTTTATGTACATTTACATAAATTCACATAGTTCAGAAACGTAAATTTACCTTTCTAAACTACATGAATCTATGTAAATATATCAACCGAGAAATATGTAATTTTACGTAAATGGTAGGTTATTTGGGTTCATTGATCATTCAAATGGACCTGGCCGTTGTTTCACAATAAGCAACCAAAGTAAACCTTATTTTATCTGAAATGGAGGAAACATTATTTCATCTGAAATGAAGGACACTGGTATCTTTCCCCTACCTACCCTCCCTATCTTTTCTTTCAGAAAACGGTAGACCTCTGAAAGGAACCAAATTTGCAAATGTACGCCATGAAGCACAACTCCTTCCAAGAAAGAGGGCGCGCAGACGTGTTGAAAATCATGGATGTGACATGAGCTGGATTTGTTATATGGTAAAATTGATAACTTCATCTTTGAAGGGGGCTTTAGGTAGGACAATGTAGATCATCCCGTCCATCATTTTGCCAGTTTAAATTGGCTTTTTTCGTATGGGTGGCTCGGAAACAAATTAAATGGTTAAATACCTTCCAATCAGTGATAGGCTTATTGATGGTACATAAACGATTGCTGATGGTTATTAGCATCCAGGTACTCTAGGGGTCTAATTAGATGCGTTGGACCTTACGCATTGCATTTCATTAAGGCCCGATTATTTCATAGGCTTTTGGAAAAATGGAAATTCAAGAATGGGCATATCTGTATTGTAAATATGAAAATACAACAGCGTTGGAAAAAGAGTGAAACATCGGCCCATGGAAGAATAATTATGAGATCCAAGTCATTTCTAGGATCTAATTCCAGTAGCCTAACATGTTTTACAAACGCAGAGCAAAACACATTAGATCTATACC
This sequence comes from Alentia gelatinosa, assembly GCA_950022655.1. Lineage (NCBI taxonomy): Eukaryota > Metazoa > Annelida > Polychaeta > Phyllodocida > Polynoidae > Alentia > Alentia gelatinosa. Next base: position 70,976,129 of record OX465582.1, read on the forward strand.
ATTTTTCACCAAAAATAAGATTTCCTGTGGAATGACCCAAATATATATTTCCTTTAAAAAGAACAGGACTTACCCCGAGGAAGCCATCTTTTTCCTTGGTATATCGGTAGTGAACAAACATGGTGAATCTCGCCATGTCTACACCTGCGTTCAACTCCGATCTGAATTAAGAGAGGCGAGAACCTTCTTTTCACATGATTTCAAAGATCTTATCGGTTTACTATATATACCTATTTTGTCGGTTTTGTATATATATATATACAAATATATATATATATATATATATATATATATATATATATATATATATATATATATATATATATATATATATATATATATACCACGTGACACCCTCTAGACCAATCATATCGAGGCTTAGATGTGTGAAGAAAACATATAAGTTGAAGGTACTCCATGAAGGTAGACATGGCTATTACGCCGATCGGAGATGGATACATTGCCTTTTTATCAATACCTTAAGGCACGGCATAGTACAGGTCTTTAAAATTTTCTTAACGAGGCCATGGCCGAGTTAAGTAATTTTTGTTCATCCTTGCCTTGCAACTTTGATATTCTTTCACCCGGGATCGGTTTCCCTCTAGTAGTATGTGAGAGAAGTAGATCTTTTTTCGAAACGTTTACGTGTAATGTAGCATATATATTGTGGACATATGTAAAATATTGCCCACAAGGATCATCTGGAGTCATCATCAGTAAAGATAATGTAAAGATTCACTGCACCGTGACCTCTCGAGGAATGTGTTTTGCACATTCATTATCTTTTATTCACCCTCTCCTCCTCTTTTTCTTGCTCTCCTCCTCCCTCTTTCACTCTCTCCAATACTGCAATTCCCTACCGTAGGAGATGAGATGAAGTCTGGCTGGGTGAATATATTTTGTTTATCAAATAAATTTCATGAAGATACAGATATGTATATCTAATACGTAAGAGATGTTTGCATCAAATATGTAAATATCAAAATATGAAATTACCCCAATGAAGTACAAAAATGGGAAAGTCACAATGGACATGTGTGGAAAATATGATGTGGGTGGAATGTAAGGGTGTAGGGTAGTGACGAGTGGGGTGAGTGTTGTCACGTTATGAACTTTTTTTTATTTGCGCCATAGGCAAGGTGACATCTGCGGTTGCATCTAACATTATTTAATGGGGGGGGGGGGGAAATTCAATTCTTCACTTTCGTTTAAGAAAAAGCTAGTATTTGGTCTTCCCATTTTTATGAAAATCTTGTTTTCACTAAGTACTAGTGCGGGGGTTATCTTGTATATCTAGGCATTTGGTAAATTTATACATGTACATATAGGGCCTATGCAGTATATACCTCATTCGTTGTTCCTAAAACTGTACGCCACATTCATGGTGTAAAACCGTGGTGCTTCTATTCCCTTACAACCGTTCTAGAACATATCGTGAAGCCTCTGTTCTGCAGTCTCTGAAGCTTAGATAGAAGGGTACCTTTTGCTCCGAGGACAAAATAGCTGCTATAATCGAACAATGGGGCTATACGTTTCTTATAAATCTTAATAGTGATACTACATGTGATGTAATTTCGTATCTTTGATAACCTAAACAATCTATAGTTCACCCTTTTCAGTGTGCCAGTTTTTTTGTTTGTTTTTTTAAAAACATTTTTAAGGGGATATTGCGTCACACATCACCAAATTAGGCTATACAGCCTTTCCACCACTCGGGCCCTAGACCCCTACTCCTCATTCTAATGGCTGGTGTTAAGCCAAATGGGCAGTGGGTACCATTTTTGTGTAAGTCTTTGGTATGACCCGACTTGGGTTTCAACACACGACCTCCCATGCCACTTGGCCTACCACTCGGCAACCGAGCAGTTATACAGTTCTCCCAACTCAATACAAGTGTTTCCGTTCAATGCCACCTAATGGTGAGTTAATTCGTTAGGCCGGCGCTCAGACAAACATGGACGAGTCCGCCACATTCCTATAGTGATATACAGCATTCACAGCTAGAGTGTGAACGGTGGGTGTGATTGCAGGTGCGTTGGTTTTGGACAGATTGGACTGCTAGAACAATCAAAGGCATTGTATCAATGAGTCTGGACTATCTAAACTTTTTAGTTGATAATTGTTTTGGTTTTAACTTGGAGAAAGACAAGCATATGATAGCTAGGCCTGCCAATGAATTAATGTGTATTCAGTTTCGGTGATCCTGTGCTATCTATATATAGTATTATTGAGGCAATATGGACATACCAGATTTGAGCTGGAATACCATAGAATATGATGCAATCGTTATCATTTCTCTGGAAATAATGTACATGAATATTATGAACGTATTACGTTCATACACTCAGTGATCCAATGGTAAAGAATATGTTGCCAGGTGAATGTTTGGCTTCAGCCGTGGCGTAACTAAGCACATAAAGTTCTACACCGGCTTACAGAAAAAGGCCTATTCGTTATCTATCGGTATACCCAGGTAATTAAAGCTCTTGTATGTAGGTAGAACTTTACCCCCATCAAGAACCCAGATTCCATCATATAGACTATATCTTCGTGCACTTGATGCAAAAACTGACAAAAACAGGTTAGACATCACTTTCAATCGTTGCATGAGGTCAGCCTTAGGAATTAAATACATACGAGACTACGCAATAAATGAACTCTACGAAAGATGTAGAATCAGGCCGTTGAATTTTACTATGTGTCAACCACGCGGAGAATACGACCACTCAGATCAAATCATGGTAATACTATGCATATTGACCACTATAATCTAAAGAGCAGCACCGTATTGTCCTGCCTTGTGTTTGTACATACATTGTTATGTCTTGTATGTCCCTATGTCTTGTTTGAAGCAATATAATCTTGATACCCTATAGGCCTCTTCCTCTAAAACAATAAATACATAGATACCAAGTGCAGACGTACAGAATTACATAAACTGTACTATACCCGCGTACGAAGGAGTCGAGCTGGTAGGGGTCGCTAGCGTGCAGGAAGTTGCCTGGAGATTTCACACTCTCCAGCACAATCTGGTCGTGTACCTCAATCTAATTAAATAAATCAAGATTGTACATAGGTATCAAGTAGCCATTTTACTGTAAAACGGGTCACGTATTTTGCAAAATAATTGTATAGTGGAAGGAAATATTTAAAGACAACAAAATTCATACATCACATCACCACTTATACATCTCATTCATTGCATTAGAAATATGTGCACGATTCATATTCATATATATATACATATTATATAACACAGTACTTACGTATTCTCCCTCGACTTTGATTTTGTAGCGAGGCTGTATTTTGAACTGTGCATTCTTGGAGCTAAACGGAAGTAGCGACACCTGCCGGAAGACATTAAAGGTTTTATGATAAAATTTCACTGAGAGTCATCATGTAGAATATAACCGATTGTTTTGTGGGCAGGCGGCCATTGTGATATATATGAGCGTCGGTACGTGTATTACAAAGTCAATCTCGAGTAGTTAACGCCCGACTGTGCATAAAACCAGCCATTATCGTTTCTTTAATCCATCTTCTTGAATAGATAAAACCCAGGAATTGACATATTAACAGGTATATGGACGATGGAACTATTTTTTGCTCTCCAACCATAGGCATAGCGTTATGTATACAAGCAAATAGACTAGATATCTGATTGAATCGTGTAGTTTCTTATGCAATGGAACAGAAACAGTACAATAGATACATAGTTTTCAGCCTGGCATGAATGCCTCTGTCTTCGATCTAGGTGTGTCTTTACACCGATCTAAAAGTTGGTAATCATTCCATACAGATACAATTACATAGTTCTCCTATAATACTCATTTCTCATCCTCTTTAGTTCTATACAATAGTATAGTATTGTATCATAACGCACTGGTATTTGTTGTATGAATGAACCAAGATCATCAGTTCTCCGGATTCACGGTAAAATCTGCCCTACAGAGGACTTGTTTGCGTACAAAATATTAAAAAAAGGAGATTAAAAAAATGGGAGGATAGGCGCCCGTCCTTAACCCTGTAATGTTGGGAATGCTGCTTTCTGTCATTTCAGTCTGCATCATCATCATTTAATCACGAAATTCTTTTAAAAGTTGGATAAGTAATGTAAACTTGCCATCATCTTGCTCTTGTCTACCACACTCGTGTTGTCTGTGCTGATATGGATGAACTTCTTCGTGAACACGTGAAGGAACTGCATGGAAAAGCATTCTCAGTGAGTTGACAGTATCAACACGATACGCGTGATCACTCTGGAATCCGTTTTCCCTTTTCTCCATGTATTTCCATTATTGTAATTCAGCCATACAATATATGCTGTTGTTTTTTTATAACATAAGATTGAAGACAAATGAAGATAGTTGTGATACTTACGCATTAAGAAATACAGGTAAAATCAGTAATTACATAATAAAACATCCGCTACAGTCAAGTGGTGAGAGCAGAATAGCCGTTAAATGAAATGCTTGTACCTAGATAACCATCGGTTGCTGTATTGAATACCTTAAACCATGATGATATTGGAGCGGGGAGGCATCGCGGGGGAGAGCGGAGGCGGAGGCGGCTCTCCGCTTTCTATACCTATGGACGAAGTATCATGGACGACACCCGTACTGAAACGCGATTGACGAGCTCTCACAGAACTTGTCGTCCGTGGCAGTATCCTTCGTCGGGCCTGTCAATCCCAACGAGGGTTAGAAATAAAACGACCCCCAAGCTCTCGAGGCTAGGTCACCAGTCGGTACCATCGGTTCCCTGCTTGTACTGTAGTGTCGATCAGAGAGGATTGTTTGACTACTGATGATTTATTGTACAGGTTTATTGCTACAATATAACCAGTTTAACGCTTGGGCACTTTAATTCTTGGTGGTGCTGTCATTCCATACATGATCGTTTAAATTGCTGGCAGTGGTGGGATTCGAACGTGCGCCTCCGAAGAGTACTCCTAGTATACTTGGTGATTATACCGGAATTTCTTCCCGTCAGTTTTTGTTTCATCTAACAAAACATTGTTTGGCCAGTGTCCATGCCTCTTCAGTGTTCTTGCTTTTAGTTTTTTTAAAGAGTCTATCTTTGTCTTTAATTTGTTCTAATAATTCATTATTTACCCAAGCCTCTCTCGACTTGTTGACCTTGTGTCTCATCAAAGGACATACAGTGTCTAGAGTTTTAATAATATTACTATATAGCATATTCCATTGGTTGTTTGGGTCTACCAGGTCATAGAAAGCGCCCCGCTCTAGGTCCAATCCTTTAAAAGTATCAAAGTCATATTTGCGATTCGATCGGCCCCAGAGTTCCACATTCTCTTCAGGTAATTTCATCTTGGCACGCGCAATATAGACACCTTCGTAGTCGCTGGCCCTCGATCCTGTTAAACCCACACTTACATAATTGTCGATATTCAAATAATGTGGTCTAAACAACTATGTTTTTGACCATGTTCGTTGTTATCATTGTCATTTCTAAACATATAATCTATATTTATATCACCTATTGTTGGGTAGGCCTATGATTCGCAAGCTAGAAGCTCAGCAGTCTACCATCATGTGCAACTGAAATCGTTAAGAGATATTTGTAGTTAAGAAATCTAAATCCTTGTTACATCTAAATCTGAAACATGATAAGTCTAGTGTGAGTATCTTCTGCGTGTACGGGTTAGGTCAACACATGGAACACTCCTTACTCTGGAGTGCAGATATTCTGCTGTACGCAGCTGGTATATTATAGTATAGATTGAACCAGAAAAACTCACAGCGCCACACTTATGTGCAAGACTCGACATCAGAATATCATCTAGGTTAAGTGTCCATAATTATACTACTCCAGCGTGGATATACAATTACAAGACGAAACATCCAAGTTTAGCCTTTGCTATATCATTTCATTCTCCACCTTATACAAAGTGTCCTTAAAATGACATAGGGAAGGTCTATAGACATGCCCGGAGCATGCCCAGAGCATACAGATATGTTGTATGCTCCGGCGCATGGGGAAAAATAGTGCTTATGAGAAAATAGTGCGCACCTTAATCAACTAATACAGGTTGGCCACTTGTCAGGAAAAGATGGATAATGAATACAATATAGACTGGTTTAAAAAAAAAACGGTCGCATGCTCCTCCGAGTTGCCTCTGCGCAATATCCTCGCATATGCTCGGATATTACTGCACGTCAACTCCTCGGAGCATATGGCCGCTTGTATCTGAAGCCAGTCAATATTGTGTATTTATTGTAACTATTTATGTATGTACCCAGATTTCTGAAATGTCTTTCAATGCTTAAAGATGTGAAATAATTTTTCCAGAATCGAGGAGGCTAAAGCATACAGGTAAACCCGAAACTAGGTTGAGGAGAACTAAATATTCCCCCCGCTTCGGTGAAATGATAGACCATGTCTATAATTGCTATAAAGAATCCTTCTCAGAATGCAATTTATTAGAACCCACAAGCTGTTGTCAGCAGTGATTAAAGATTCAAGCAGTTGTTAAGAACACATCCTGTTCAGAACCAAGCAAAATAACCCAGGTAATATCGGTCCGTTATACAAAGTAATATGTAGGTACTGACTTCCAATTCCTAATTACAGATGAGTAAAACTTGTGATCTCTAAACTATGCACGTGGCCATATAAACAGTAATTAATTTCGCTTTTAGTAATCATAATCCTTTGTTTAGACTTAGATAGGATGTTTATAAAAAGCGCAAAAAACGTATTACTAAAGGTCTGGCAGTCGGGTATTGGTAAGGCATGCCATCTCATTTCATTCAATACCCCTCTTTACCCTTATTTTATAATTCTATCATACACTCACATCAATTTAATTACATATCATTTTATCAATTCATACCAATTTTTACCTTGGTAATTTATTTTCAATTACTTATTATAAATATTATCCATAAAATGTATCCACTACACTCAATAAATTTTATGTTTCCCAACTTACTCTTCTCTTTTTATTTCACCGGAGGGGGGAGCATTAAGTAATGACTCGCGTGTGTGACATGGCTGAGCTTGCCGACAGCCTGTGACCAGCCGTGCTGGCTATCAACGGCACCCTTTGATTACAAGTGTCTTGTTGTACAAGCGTATCATTCATTAACACAAATAACATGGTGGTGAAATAAACACTAAATCTACTTCTGTGAGGTGGGTGAAATAAACACTGAATAAACCCCTATAAGGGGGTAAAATATACAATGAATCTACAAATGTAAGGGAAATGAAATACACAATGAATCTACTTATGTAAGGGAGGTGAAATAAGCACTGAATCTGCCCGAAGAAACTCAAAACCCAGCTATATTCCATAATAAATATATGATAATTTCTGAGCCAACATTATGTGTATTTGGATAGCAAAATGGAAAAGTCTGTAAAAGATAACTTTTTGTTTGCCCGTCACTGAAAACTTTTTTTAACCTATAGGGGAGGTCAAATATTTTATCTCACCCTGTATAGCATCATTAATTAATCAAATAGACTACCCAATTAGCCATCGTCACGGCTATGGAGTATTTAAGGTAAAGCCTATGAAGAAATGTACCGGGGTGAGATGGTACTGGAGAACTTGCCCTGAAATAAAGTCACCCCGGATTTTCTCCCCCTAAAAGTAACTCACCCCATTTGGATAAGCAACCTCACAGCTAACTTGCCCTGTAACTAACGTTACCTCTGCAAAGCGGGACGAGCTCTCTTTTAAAGAACACCATGGCTCCATTCCGGGGCAAATTCTTCAGTAGCCAATAGGGATATGTGATATAAATACATGATCTAATAGACATGGAATCTGCCACTTTATGTTTGCATATGAATCTTTAAATCCACCACTAAATGGTAAGTGTAGTCAACACTGAATCTACAGCTATGATGGAGCTTTGAAAAACCCTGAACCTGCAAATACACATATTGTAATGGAGGTGTGATAGGGTCATAGGGTCTACATCCATCTCAGAACGTCACACTGGCTCTAGACCTTTTTTTCTATAAGGTTCGAATTTTCACCCATCCTTTAGTGGTGAGAAAAATATCAACGCCCAGTAATGAAGTTCACAATACATTCATATGCTAGTGTATACTTTGAAACTGTTATCTTTCTCAAAGTCTCTTGATCATTTTGCAAAGAAACGCCACTACCTAAAAGTAAGAAAGAACTAGGAGCTGATGTTATTTCCATTTATAATGGAGGAGCGCGGCACACCTAAATGACTTCATGAAATAAAAGAAAGAGAATATAATAAGAAATTATGTATTTGAGCCATCTGTATTTGATCAGGAATAAATATCAAGAATGTTTCAATAAACCTAGAGAATTAATTCAATAGTTGTCTGCATGGATCATTAACAGGAATATCAATCAAGATATAGAAGTATATTATAACAAATGGAAACTGATTACTTAATGAAACTAATTTCTGGTATTAAATTCAGTGTGTCCTAATGCATTAAAAATGTCTCCTAATCAAGTCCTATATGGGTCAAGGTATGACAGGTTCAAGGAGTGTGTGTGTGGCAGGGGGGTGGGAGTTGCCAATATGCAGTGTCTGGGTTAAGATACAATAGAGTATTATACATATTCTTCCACCAACCCCATACTTCCTTACTGGGTCTGTTTTTGCTTGTCTGTCCTATCAGATATCCCAATAGGAATAGCATAGTGAATGGGAATGGGAGTTCTAATACCATACAGTCAGGTCTGTCCCATCAGATTTCCATTGTAAAGTTGTAGGAGAGCAGTGAGCCAGAATAAACAGGCTCTTGAGTAGAGCTGGCTGGTCAGTAAAGTAGATGGGGAGTGGTTGTGGGAGGGGAAGGGTGAAGGCTATTATGGCATGACTGTAAGGTAGACTGGCTTCAGACCCAGAGTGTTATGCCTAAACCTTCACCTATCTGCAACTCAGTCTGTCTCATTGTCTCTGTCCCTGTCTGCATATATCTGACTCTCTGTCTGTTTACCTGTCCCTGTGTGAGTCTCCCATCTGTCTCTGTCATCATCTGCATCATTATCTGTTGCTTTGTGTCTACTTCCCTGTCTTCATAAAGGTCCTTGATCAAGGGTTTCGCAAGTCTATGGTCAAGTCTCAGGCACAAGGTATTTAGGTGTGTCCCATCAGATTTGAACATGTATATAGCATATTTAGTCATTATTATCATCTGATAGTTTCCTTTTCTAGTAGCAGATGACAGTATCCATAACTGAGAGTCTGCTATTTAATGACAGGATTGATATGGTAAATATTTTGTTCCCAAATAGACTATAAAATAAAAGTTCTGTGTTAGGAACCAAGTCATTAGTGGGGCAGGGGTATGGTCAGACTGGGATACTGGACACCTGCCCATTTCACCAGGCCTCTATAGTTGGTGCATGGATAGTGAAGGGTTAGATTCTTTGCAGTAAGCTGAAAGCCTGTGTGAGCATTATAACCTCTAGATGACGTATATGAGCGTGATTTCCGGCGCTCATAAAAAAAGTTGAGATGAGTACAACAAGGAGAGCAACAGGCACTCTATATACACTGGTGGTTAGGTGTAGTTGGCCAGATGATTATAACTAGATCTAAGCAAATAGTATATTCATCATTGATGAATGAGTGTGCAATTATAAAAGAGCTAGGAGCTAATAGTATATTCATCATTGACGAATAATCGTGCAATTATAAATGAAAAACAAATAAAAGGTTTGGGTTACATTCAGTCTAAGGATAGTGTTCGATAACTTGCCTGAGTCTAGGATCCAAACATATCAAACACTTGTGGGTCAATGAGGTATTTCGGTCTTGAGTGATAAGTCATGGTCAGTTAGGCACGCTTCTAATACACTGAGACACAGGCATCCTGCTTCTTTGCCAGTAGCACAGTGAGTAGCACACAGATACTGAAGGAACTATCAGTGTCTTTGCAGTATGCTGGAACCCTTTGTGATCCCTCTAACCTTTAGGCAATATGAGCAACGTACAAAAGGCACGCTCTAAAAAGGCTAGTGTGTCATATGTTGGCCTGTCACAGCTACTAACATCAATTCCTCGAAGGAGTGCTTTTTACTGGATTTCAGTAATGGTGCCACCTTCTAGATAAGACCATTTTCCATTGGCCAATTATTCAACACCGATCAGCAGTCGGGAACCACCGATCGATTTTAGTATATCGATGCTAGATCGGTGAAAGGTAACTAGACACAAGGCCCGTTTCCATTGGCTGACAAAAACGGTGTGGATCTTTTTTGAGTTGTCTTAAAGGCCCATTTCCATTGAACGTCACCGATCTACAGAAACAAAACGACCGACGGACCTTTAACACTACTGAGGCACAATTGAAATGGGTTAAATATCAGAACTCATAAAATTTACACCGTTTTCATCGGCCAAGAGAAACGGGCCTTTACAGAGAAATTTTAACTGGTTAATCTGGCATGGATTGTTTAAGAAGGTCACTAGCGAATGATTTTCCCACAGACTCACAGAATCAGAATGCATTGATTTCGTCGGTGATCCTCAAGGTCTTAATGGGAACATTAGGTAAGCATGTACCCAAAGAATACAGCTTAACCAGTGACTACAATGAACCTTTTAGAGAAACTTATTTAATCAGTGCTGTGTTTCGTCGGCTAATAGAATATATGAACTTTACTTCACTAACCTGCACCGTCTGTCCATAGCAAATACGTTTGCCCAAAAGTCGACCTTGTTCTGCTGTGTTATCTGCTTTCTCCACATCTGCTGTTTTCTGAAAGATGAACCTTTGATATTCTACGTGCTCTAGAATCACATGCAAATGCATTGCTTTATAATTACCAACATATATATATCATTCGAAATTACACATTTAGCCATTGTGCAAAGCACTATGATATAGATATTGTTTGAAATCACCCATATAGACATTGTCTTGATCTTACAATATAACTAGGAGCAAATGGTAGGCTCATCATTGCTGAATGCAATCATGAATGTACATGTATAACTATTAAATGGCTTTGGATATATTCAATCTACCTATATGGATCATTTTTCTGTAACCCACTTGCACCTAGTGAACCTGCCATTTCTGCAACTGCCTGACAGAGTTTAGGTTCCAAACATATCAAGTACCCGTAGGTCAATGAGGTATTTCGGTCTAAAGTGACTGGGCATGTTCAGCTGGGCACGCCGCAAAGACCCTGAGACACTGGGTCTCTGCTCCTTTCACAATATAATAGGGAATAGCACGCAGATAGAGAAGGGATAGTGCTTTTTGCAACAAGCTGTAGGCCATGTGAACACTCTAACCTTTAGGCAACGTATAAAGGGCGTGCAAGCACGTTCTAAAAATCACCCAAAATTACGCAAGTAGAGACCGTTCAAAATAATCAATACAGACAAGGTTTTAACTCGTCTATATATGCAATCATTGCTATTGTTATACAAAATGTGTTCTACCTGGGCTGCTAATATTTCCTTCTTCAGGTCCTCATCCTCAGGATTCAAGCCATACTTTTCCACAAGCACCCGATATTTTTTTGACAGCTTGTATCTGTTCATAGAAAACACCTTGAATGTGACAGCTGAAATGAAAGAAAATTCACAATGAATTCTGGACTATCTCTCCCAGACTCATCAAATCGGGAAAATCGTCTAGATCTTAGCACCGAAGGGTTGTCATATTCCGTTAAAGCATGCGTGAAACATTCACATCTTTTATGTTCCGTAAAGAAATGCATCAATAATACCAGACCATTGGATAGAGAAACTACCAAAGTGAAAATGTAAAGGAGAACTATGTGATCCTGGTACCCGATTGGAGCTAAGTACCATTATAATTTGTATGGTCTATAGGTCTCTGACTTTAACCGATTGGGCCAAACCCAGATTCTTTGGATATACAAAAGTCTTTATAGGTACTCTATGTACTGTACAATTGTTGTCAGTGTAACTGAACTGGAGTTTTACCATGGTCTATGCCCAACAAATCTGAAAAATGGCAAGCATTGCCTGCAGTGTAAGGGATAAAAGAACCAAACCTCCCTGAACCTGGTATAGTGACTTTCACCCTGACCTTGCACCACCAAGCTAATTCCAGTATCCCAACATATCAACCTGTCCGATTATCTGGTCCAAATTCTCCGTACCCACTGCAGGTTTGTTGGGTTATGGCAACTGCTCTTTTAATGCTCATATCTACCCACTCTTTTTTTCATTTTCAATGTAAGGTGTGTTACATAAAATCTCTGCCCAAATTTGAATATATCATTCCAACAATTCAGATGCGGTAATGAGAGAGCTAAACTTAGTTTCCATCTAAAGTAGAGGACTTCAGGGCAGCTATTGGCAACGATACTGGCCACCAGAGCAGACGTATGTTAGTCTGACCCTGCAGCACAGCATACACTGACAGATTTGAAAGTGGTGCAACCAGGTTTTAGGTGTTTCGGAAGTTGTGCGGGGAAGAAGTTGGGGATGATTGCTTCTCCGCCCTCACCACAACAGCTACGGTCGAGGAACTGGGCAATACCCGTTAGCCTAATGTTGTTTCAATAGTTTTTCAACTGGCGAGCAGAGGCTGAAACTTCCGACATTTCCAAAAGTTTTGGCAGGATTGTAGCACCACAGTGTTCTATACACATTCATGACTTCAAAGTTTATCTTTATTTACTTACATTGTTTGCTTAACTGCAGTATTCAGTGGAAAACTGACAATCTGTCATCCTTTCCATACAAATCCAAACATGGCAGCACATTGGCTTGCACAAAACTGGGTTTTATGCAACTGGAGCAGTGCAGTGTGTGGAGGCACATGCGACGCGCTCACTATCAAATGAACAGGAAATGAACATGAAGCACGATAATGTCATCAACGTCCACCACTGGACAGCGTTGCAGAACCATTGCCTCGCCTTTGCAGGTTGACCGCCCGGCTCAGTGGAAGCAGTCGCAGGGTGCCCGCTGGGCACTGTGTGGGCACCATAGGGGACCTTTGGGAGACAATAGCATATATTGCTTTTTCTACTTCTTGCTTTGGCACTGTTCCGTCGATGACGAATGTTCATTAACTACTTGTATATGAATCATAGCCAGTGGAGATATCAAATCTTTACCAGTTGTTGTAGACCATACTTACCATGTATATTTGGCACACCAGTCGGTCGAAACTTATCTTGTCCAGCATACACAAACAGGCCATCCATGGAGGAACTGCAGAACAGTAAAACTCTTATGAAAAATGAGGGAGGAAGACATCAACTATGACACAATTTGTATCGTAAATATAATATATGACTGCCCCTGGCACTGTTTAGACACATATATAGTAGTACTTTAGGGAGCATTCATAATTCACAGCGGGGGTGGGTGAGCTGTTGGAGGTGGCAGGGAGGGAGGTTGATATGAGGGAATTTGCCTGGGGGGCATTACATTTTGTGGTATTTGTCAGAGTTGTTACAGGCCCTTGTATTGTCATTTATGTCCTGAGAAATCTGCAATGGTACCATAAAGGTACATACTTTCTACAAATAAACACTGAGAAATCAACAGTTGCTGACAAAAATGTATGGCAAATGACAGTTGATGCGATGAATGTGTATTTTAATTAGATTCGCTCAGCAATTTTATAGAATTTACTATGTGTATAACTTAACTGTCAGGATATCCTCAGAAAAAAAGCAAAACATGCATTCAGCAATGTTGTAATTGGTAAGAGAACCAGTGAATTCTTAACATTTGCAACATCTAGGAAACACTCGCTGGTTCTGTGACAGTTTCTGTGATAATCATTGGTATTTCTACATTAGAAAGATAGCTATTGGGTATCCTGTGTTAAAAACAAGTACTGCGGCACTCTGTGGCCTCAAAGATGTTTGCAAAATATGTAATTGTACTATGGCACTTCAAAAGATGCATCAATGAGGTCACATTCTCCCGATCAAACTCATCAATATTGTTATACTTTCAAATATTCAAATACCAACTTGACAGAGCTATTGACAAAGTTATTGGGACTGGAGTGAAAGGTTGGCTCCAATGTTATGACACCAAAAAAGCGTCTGGTTTTATTCTTGCCAACAAACATACCAATAGTCCAGTCACACTTCAGTTCAAATACATGCTTCCTGTTTGCTGGTATATCAAGTGGGATCCAAAGAGACTCATGTGCCTCCAGGAGGGTATGTCTGAGACAATATCCCTATTATTCACTGGTGCTCTTCGTGTGACACCCCCTCACCCCCACGTCTCAATTCACTGAGGCAGACGTGAAATAGGGGAAACCATCGGCATTTATTTCCCCTGCAAAGGTACAGAGACTCAAGCAAATTGGATTTTAAACCTGTCTAGAAAGGCATTTCTGTGAGACTGACATACCTCCCGCTGCTCTCATTGATGTGCTTTCATATATGTTTACATGGGAAAAAGTCCCTTGACCAGCGACTTTATGCCCTGGGTGCTAGCCATTGGTACCTTGTGTGGCGCAGCTCCACTATATCAGTATCTATACCCAGCTCAATGGACAATGTCAGGTGGACGCCATGCAATGCAGCTCTAATAGCACATGCAAGTCTTTTTTGGATGACTCTGCTGTCTCAGTGCAACACTCCCTTCAGATAGGTCCTAGAGCAGTATTCCCATTTCTATACGAACCAGTTTGCAGTAAATGTTCTTAAACTATCTAGTGGTCCACATTTCTCTAGGGCTGGATAGCTGACTGATAGCACAGGATTTGATTATAGATGTTTAATTAATGTTCTGTCCGGTGAAATTTGAGGGAAATTACCTCCAAAGTATAAAGATATCTACCCAACCTTTCATGGGTTTAGTTTAGGTTTTGAAGTACCTCTCATGGTACTCTGGCTGTCCATGAGGCATGAAAGGCTCAGTGGGCATGATAAATCAAATTGGGCATGATTAATTGGGTCTGAAGTTATCAAACTTTTAAGTATTTTCTATGAATCTTGGCGGCTGATCTCACTCGGGTCGCTGCACAAGACCATAAAGTGGAGAGTTGTAATCGGCAAGCCTCGTTGAGGGTATAAAACATCGATATATTGTTCCCGATCATAATCGTTGATCGGATCGGTGAGAATCTGTGGTCGATGTCGCTGTCTTAAGCCCATAAGACAGAGATACTACCGTAGGGCCGTTGGTGTGGATTCATAATTCATAACTATGAACTATGTACTTTACGTGGTCAAACGAGATGCAATGGTGGCTAAAGAGTGCCTACAGATTGCCCTGAATGAAGTTTGTAATTGGTGCGTAACAAACGGTATGACCCTAAATACCATGAAAACCAAATCAGCGTGGTATGCGTCATGTAGAACTAAGCGGTACCTGCCTGGTCTGGATCTGGATTGCTTGGGTAGCAAGCTAAACTAAGTTTGTAAGTATCTATGTGTGATAGTTGACATGGCTTTAAACTTCTCTGAGCATCTAAAAGATGTGGTGAGGAGCTCCAATTCTAGAATCTTTAAGTTAGGTAAATTGCGTAACAATGTAAGCCAAGATGTGGCGAGACGCATATATATTACTGTAATAAGACCAATTCTCGATTATCGCGGGTTCTTGTTTGATAGTGGCCAGCAGGTTGATATAAATGTGATTCAAACCACGTAAAACAGGGCACTTCGGGTGATAACCTAGACATGTGTATACAAGCAAAGGGTTGATGAATTACATGCTAGACTCGGGATCGACTATATCGATGCCCGTAGAAATGTACAGCTTCTGTCGATGATGTATAAATTGTCCAAAAAGGTGGACACCAGCCTATTCTTGAGATCGCCGTTTTACAGGGGGTTAAACTATGGGATGAACTTGACATCACAGTTCAGAAGTCAAACTCGAAAAAGGAGTTCAAAATGCACACCAAAGCTAAGTATTCCACCTATGACTGGAAGTAAATGTTGTGATGTAGGTCATTGTAATATGGTGGCAGTATACTGTGTGAATTACTGTCAATTTATTGTCTCCCCATCATCCCTTCATCTCATCAATACCATAACTCTGATGCCCTGATATCTTTGCTGTCGGCCAATGGCCCTCTGTGTATTGAGAAATGTATGACTGTTTCAATGAACGAACTTCCAGTGGCAGATCTGCCAAAGCGGCAGAACTGGTTGGAAATTAAAAAAAATAATAATAAAAACTAATTCAAAGTTTAATAATTTCAGATCTCTTAAGATATTTGGAAAGGTCTTCAGCTTTATCATCGCCTCTGTCTCCCCTACAAATCGGAGTATAATACTTGGATGTAGGACGTGGGGATACAAACCATCGCTATTTAAACGGCCTACTCAGAATCGGGAACAGTTGGTGAAGCTCGTATAGCGACAAGATTAAGGTTGGGCAGAGTCGGCCATTACCCCCATGCTAGTAATGTCCGACGCGAGTTTAATGGGGTCTGTGAATTGTGTACAACGACACGATTCTCACCGACCCGATGGATTCGCCGGGAAAAGGGGTAATCGGGAACAATCGGTATCTCGATGTCTTATAGGCTTTGTGGGCTTTACTCCTAGTGTTTACAGGCCTGTCGCTCACAAGGTTTACCTGGGTCCGCCGCCCACCGTTTGATATCGTTAAAATCGTCCCTTACCGGTATTCTACGTATGTCCTTTTTTGAAAACCCATTTATAAAAAAAACTAGCAGTTGTGAAGTGTTACTGATGTTGTATACGGATAATTTACTGTTGTATTGAGTATTAATTCCATGTATGTTTGAAGGTGTCAATAAACTACTTTTAAAAAGATCCTTTTTTCTAACTGACCTGCTCTGCTCGCTGTACATGTAGCCCTTGGTGTCCTCACAGTATAGGCACACATAGTCGCCCATACACAGGTACTGGGCCTTGTTACCTGGCTCTTCAGAATCATGATCCACGGGCTCCTCTGCATCCATCCTGCCCCTCTCGGTGGCAGATTGTGTACTGGTGGTCTACCTCCACTCTACCACAGAGAGCTTACAGCCGGCAGGTAAACACCGTTATCATAGCCATACCAAACTGCTTATTACCGGCCTAACATTACCGGGTAAGTTTTAATTACAAAAACCTGCCTTACACCTGGCTTTCCTTTAGTCAAGCGTGCTTTGACTCTCATACTTTTACGTCTATTCATTGTTCTCTTTTTTAATCTCAATTGATGCCTCATCTTTTCAAACCAATTTCAGATAGGCTTTATCATGAGAATATGATAGCAAAAAGGGGGTAAGATATTGATGATGAAATCTTAAATTCCAGTATGCAATTGTGTCGCTTTTAAATGTGCCCTGCATATCATAATTTCTAAAATCGCAGTAATTCTGGGTACCTCGATGATGACGCATATCAACTGTAAAAACCTCTCCAGCAGATGTAAGATAGTTGTAGGATAATCCTAGCCTTATATTCCAGGTAAACCAGTAATGACGAAAAGGATAGTTTATTGCTGACAGAGATACCCAAAGGGGCCAAAACCAGTAGGTGTTTATGGAGTAGTTTTGACCAGTTGTAGAAAATATAGTGAAGATTATCAAATGTCAAGGAATAAAAAGACAATATTTACACTTTTAGTATCCCCCTTAATGTTTAGTCTTCAATAACATAACTGATTTGATATGCAACTACAAAGAGGAGTATTTTCAAGTAAGGTGGGAATGTAGCTCCAAATTCTTACTTTGTTTTAGCAAAAAATGTCACTTGAGCCGGCGTTTACACCAGACGACTAAAGCGTGACGCTTGTATATCGCCTGGCCGACAGTCGTCAGGTGGTGCTCGATTTCGTAATATCGGCCACAATAACAACCCAAGAAACTCCTTAAGCATTTACACTTTTTCCATATACCGAATTCTAGCCATTGACAGCTGAAAGTTGTCGGGTGATGCAAAATTCAAGAATCGCCGCCTATAATCGTCAAGTGTAAACCCCGGGTAACTACTTTGTTTATCCGAATTTGTGTACAATAGAAATCTATAGATAGGAACAAACGTAACCGGGCAAATTACTCTGTTGTAACCTAGTGTTAGTGATAAACGTGTTTGTTATAAGGAAGCTTTGCTGTTTGATACATATTATCTATTTTAATGGTGGGCACGGGTAGTTTATTCAATGACGCACTCAGCCATTAGTGTAACTACCAACTCAGGATCGATTATAATATAACAAATCCTATAGACATGTTCTATTTCTATTCCCTTATAAGTTAATGTTGTTTAGATCTCCTAATAACTATATTCTCTAGACTGTTTCCATATACTTGTTCACCCGAGTTTAGTTCGTATACGCTTGCAATGACTTGTAATTACTAGTCGAGACAATATGACGCACATAGGGAATTGTTATACTAATTGTTGAGCAGGAATGTCCCACCTTTCTGATTACTCATTAGCCCCGCATACTTTATGATATGTGCCAGGCATATTAATGCCGTTCTCTTAGCAAGCAGCAATTGCATTGAAGATTGCAATATTTAAGAGATCGCAATGAGTTGAAATTAATGTGTCAGCGACCTTCGAAAATAATCATAATCATTTATGTATGTGGAGGTTGGTATAATTTGTCAGTCTGAGATATTAAAAGTAAAAAATAAACATTCGTAATTAAAAGGATCTAGTTTATGTATGTATTGTTCTAAGGCAATGTGTTGGTTGAAAGAACACTTGTTATGGATCACCTAAAGTAACTGGTATTTATTCACGCATTTAGAAACCGTGTAATACAGGTATGAAAAAGACATATTATGGATTGTTTTGATAACAGATCTGGTACTCCATACTTATATGATTCAGACAATGCCATATAGGAGAGTCCTTTATATTCCACTGTATATGGGGTCTAGCCATGGTAATGATGTAAACTTTATATATTTAGCTCTATTCAGAATGTGGGCATAGTTATAATGGTCGGAGGCAACAAGTAATTTCTATATTATAACTTGATAATCGATCAATACTCAGTCACTTAGTCAAACGTTTATGTTAATTAGCTAATTAATTCCTTCATCACGTGACTACTTTTAAACCTCATTCCGTTTTAAGCACTCACTGCGCGTGCACAGGTTTTTGTTGCCCAACTCATCCCCACCGTTATTTTACATTTCAAAACCATTTATCATACCCTCTGCGTAGGGCTCATAATTCGTAATTTTATATTACTCATGTATTGTATTTTAAAATGTATTTATTCATGTCTTTTATAAGATGTATAACTGTTCTATGATTTACAGTTTCTAATAAATACATTTTAATTGTTATGTCTTCCCTTTGTCTCGTAGCATGTGCTACCCTGTCCAATATGAATTCCCGATGAAATTTAGCGAAATATTGGTCAAAATTTCGAATATAACAGGTTGTTGCCCCAAGAATGTAAGGTCATTAATTACGCCTCGTGTTTTAAATGAAAGGCTATATCCAATACTTAAATAAAAAATATTATTTAGTCATTCCTTACAAAGGTCTGGCCGTTTGTATCCCTTTTTAAAAGAAATAACTTTATTGAGGTAAATTTATTGTAATTACAATGTATAGTCAATATATATGTGCACTCTCAATAATGGAACTTGGATCTCAGCCTATGAAGTAGGCTAGTTTCTTTGGTCCTCCCCCCCCCCCCCCCCCCACCCAACATTAGTGATTTTATTTATAAAAAAATATATATAAAAAATCATTGTAGTTTGAACGAAAAATACAGATGTCTCTCAAATGTGTGTGAGATTACAGACAACAACGTATAAGTCTCGATATCATATACTTGATCTTTCACAGATTCCAAACTTCTTCATTCAGTATAGTTTGGGCCAGAATTTTATATGTTTTTAGATCCATTGTATTTCTGACCAGCGGTGTTTGCTGGTTCCGGCAAGTTCCTTAATGATATTGTCATAAATCACGATTAAAACGGTGTCAAATGTGGATTTTGTTGCTGTTACATGACAGTCCAAGTATGTAATTTATCATTTCAAGCTCATTTAAGTTTTGTGTTTTGTATCAAAGTATCTATTGTGCTCCCATTCAAAAGAGCTTGGTACATGTTCCAACTATTTTACGCGCAAATGAACTTTTAACAAATGCACCATCCATCGATGAACAATAGAATATCCGATAAGCATCCGAAATTTCACATTTTCAATTAAATATAAAATTGATAGAGTTCTCTCTAAATTTGGACTTCAGAACACGTTAACTGACTTTCCAAAAATTACCGGTCGCTGTCTTATAGGCTTAAGACAGCAACCCGACCATTGTGCCCGATAACACCTTTGCCCGACGAATCCGTCAGGTTGGTCAGAATCGGGTCCCTGTACGCACTTCACAGACCCGATTTTAATCGAGTTGGGCATTACTAGCGTGGGGGTATTGACCGACTCTGCCCGACCATAATCGTGTCGCTGCACGCACTTCACCGACTGTTCCCGATTCTGAGCAGGCCGTTTGACTAGTTCTGCTACCTTTCCCGGAGTCCAATTTACAAGTCTTTTATACCGATTTTTAGGGGAGACAGAGGCGATGATGGATCTGAAAACCATTTCCCGATATCTTAATTGGATCGGAAGTTATTAAACTTTAGATTATTTTCTATGAATCCACACCAGTGGCCCATGGCTCACCGCGGCTCGGCACCCGGCGGCTGACTTTGATCTCTCTCGGGTCACTTTACAAGGCCATAAAGTGGAGAGTTGTGATCGGCAAGCGTTGTTGAGGATATTAGACAGCGACATTTCTGTTCCCGATTATAATCGGTAATCAGATCGGTGAAAATCTTTGAAAGATGTCGCTCTCTTATGGGCTTTAAACACGGAATATGATACTTGGGCAGACACAGACATTTTGGAAGAAAAAAAATGAGAGTGGGGTGGGAGGCACATCGCATCAATGCTCTGAAATGTGTCACACCTCAATCAGAGGACGACTCCAGTGAAGAGTACATCTTTGCCGCATGGCTTGTCAGTTCCTTGAACAATTTTCTTAAAAATCAACTTTTATCCAAATGCCCTCAACAGCTGGTAACAGTTTATCTAACCCTAGATATCGCGCTGGGTGCCCATGACAGGGGCATAGTCGTGGAGCTTCAAGTACTAGTGCCAATGAATACCGTTAGAGGCTGGGTATATGGGCCTATTGTGAACATTTAATCATTGTATCATGTGACAAGACACGTCATACTTAATACTATTTCGCCTAAAAATATAAAATATGATTTCAAGAGAAAGTCATTCACAAAACCAACAACATTAGTATTTTTTCTTTTGAAGTTCAATCTTTTTTTAATTTATAAGAACACTTAGTTTGTACATAGGTAACTAATGTGACACTACGTTTCTGTGTGTAGATGGCCTTCATCAGGTATGAAATATGATGTTGTATCTGGTCGATATTCAGAATTTGACAGCACTTCAGCACTTCAGACCTAGAGGATAAGAAAATGATAATTTTCCAGATCTTTTTAGGAGTTTTCCCATGTGATCTAGATAGTTGTATGATATCATCCCCAAAATGGCTAATTGTTTGGATTGATCTAGTATGCCATACTGAAGTAAAAGTCTCTTTTATATTTCTGCCTCCGTGTTCACTAAATATATATTTTTACTCCCACCATACCTGTGTTCTCCAGAACTATAGCTTTTCAATGTTGTGCGGTGTATTTGAGTCTTTTTCAGTGATGGGTGTCCACGTACTGTAGCCCATCATGTTGCAGCATGATTAATGAAATTTCAGATTGCCATTAAGGAGTTTTAGTTTCATCTCATAACTATCAATGGATTATAAAACTCGCAACCACAGTTGTGCCCCGAGTTCAGTAGTGTTATTATACAATTTTCCAGGGTTGCTAGTTGGGGTCAGAGAAAAAAGTGGAAATATCAAAATAGCTGCCTTCAAGGGCCAAAGGAAATATCGAGAAAGGGGTTTTACTGTATCTTGTTGGATGTCAGTGGGGATTAGTAATCACTCTATGCCCTGTATCCTAGGTGTAACAGCCCCTAAGACTTACTTGTCAAGCTGACTGTCAGCTGAGTGTGTTGTTTACATTTCATGACTGCCCAAGGTCAAGGTCAAGGTCACTGACCATTTTTACTGCTACTGACACTTGTTTCTCTTTATGGCAATATAACAAACTTAGTAACATAATGTGTATTAGATACATTTTATGTGTTTGTATTTGCATGAATATTTGTTGGTGTTGATATAGTAACATCATTTATTTTTTATAAGATATTTACTGCTGAACTGTCAGTTACTGCAGAACTACAACTTCAAACCATGTGCAAAGAACAGAGAAGTGAAGCACTGTTGTAACTCAAATTTAAGCATCAAACAACATGTGCATTGTCAACATACACTCAATCTGGAATGGTATGTACCATACACTACCTTTTCATGTAAAATGGTATATTGTCAACATATAGATTGCACATAAATCATGTCAGTGTATGCTCTCCAGTACCACTGTCACTTACTGTCACTCCTCACTAGTATTAGAGTTGCCAAGTTCAAGTGTGGATTAGATTCACTTAAGATACTTATTTCTGTAACCCATGTAACTGTCAATGTTATTTACTCAAATACTTACCCTGTTTAAGAATATATCATAAGGTGGTTTGAGATCTATATCCATTGATATTATTTGTTTAGGATGCCACATGTAGCCAACCAGAGTGCAGCCATGTAAATCCAACCTAAGTACTCCAATTACTGTCCTCCTCAAAGGGCAATCGTGGTAAGGTGTTTATGTTATCAGGAGTATTATTGTACTGATGTATTTTGATGTACGAGCAGAAAATCAAACAAATACTTGAGTTAGTTTTTGGTGCTATTTTACTGTCACATGTTTGCTGTAAAATCTGGTCACATAGTATTGACAAACGTTTCTTGTCATTTCTTAGTTCAGTTATAATTAGATATTGAAACATACTTACATCGCATTTAAGTCATGTTTATCACATTTATAGTCTGATAGTTTAAATCTTGTATTACAATGTGTGTAATTTCATTGTAAACCCTACTAGTGTGAAACAATTTTCATGTTTACTTTCAGTTTCACGGTTTGGTAATATCAATAAAAATCCAAGTATGCCAAATCAGTTTGTACACGCGTCATTAATGAGGGAGGCAGTCACAGTGAAACACGAACCATCCAAGGGTCCGGAGTGAACCTGATCAACACCAAGATGCCCAAGGAAAACGTGAAGCAAGCAAGACTCGCCATCTCAATCATTAGCTCCTCCACCTCAACGTGCATCCTTATGTAAGAGAACTCGTCCTCGTCGACATCAGTTCACACTCCAAGCAAGCAGCACGGTGGGAGCGATCATAAGCGAGATAAGCGAACATTCCTTCATGTGATTGTTGTATTCAACATATTCACGTTTGAAACGAACATACAGTAAGATAAGGTACTCAAGTAAATACATTAAAACCAATCTACCGAAGAGTATATTACCAGTCTCATGATTCAAACAAGTCTTTTCCCATGTACATGCTTGCAGTCTGGTCAATATCATATGTGGTTTTATATGTAAGATTCAATCAAACTGTATGAGTCTCGTTACAACTCCGGTTATATCATTTAATTACACAAGGTAGTAAATGGTGTGCCAATGTTTTAAGCACTTGGGCAAATATCTTTCGTGTACTCTAAGATGGTAGTGTTAGCTCTCAGAGCATGAGTTAATTATAATTTCAAGGTGTTATACTTATAACTTCATGTCTGCATGTTTTCTGCCGTGTAACATTATTTCACTTGCAAGGTATACCAATCCAGAGTAATAATTCAAACCTCAAACCTTTGATCTAATTACTTACTCCAAACAATCTCACTTGGTAACACAACTTAGAACTGGCATTGGCAAGTGAGCAAGCAAATGAGGTCAAGTAAGTTAGATCTACCAAATCGAACAATATGGCAGACAAGTCAAAGTCAGTAGACATACAAGAAGAACTCCAGTTCTTAGAAAGGGAAAATCAACACCTGGCAGAAGAAATAACCGAAGAAGGCAACCCAGATACAAGAAGCCAAATTGCTGCAAATGAAGCTAAGATCACCCAGCTTCAAGAGGAACTACAGCAACTTGGAACCGACCATGTTCGCAGGTCTCAAAGAGATAAAACCAACACAGGAAAAATGACAGAGCATCTCCAAGTGGAAATGGAAAAGAGAAAGAAAACTTTTGAAAGAAGATACAATGAGTTGAAGCAAGTGATAAAATCATCATATGCCGCCGCAAAAGGAGAAATGGATGAAGCAGCAATTTTATCTCATCAATCTGAGCTAGAAAAGGGCTATCAAAGGCTAGATGCTGCATACAATGACATCAGAGGTGCTGGAACCCCTCCTCAAGAAGTAAGGGCAAAAATGGACGCTGCATCAAATATCTTGAAAAAACAGCAAGACGTGCTCCAAGAATTACTCATCAGAGATGATATCAGCATGGAAGGAAAGAAGATCCTGTTACGTCAGCCCTTACGAGAGGAGCGAGCCAAATCCTTCTACGGATCTACTATTTCAAGGGTGTCAAAATGGAGTAGGCCAGGTACCGACGTCGAGGAAGAAAGGGTAAAGACCATGGCAGAATTAGCGGCTAAGGAAACCGAACTCACCAATCAGCGAGCAATCAATGAGCAACGCCGCCGACTTGAAGAACTGGAAAAACGTAATGAGATAGACGCACTAAGAGCAAGGGTGAAGGTTCTAAGTGGAGAAGTGGATGGGACAGATGTACAAACAGGAAGTTTGAATTTGATACAGTCCAATCTCCAACCAACAGCTAAAGTATTCAAGCCTCAGGTAATGGAAGTAGAAGAGGAAACAAACGAACTCAAGCCAAACTCTGTCACAACAGACAACTCCTCAGGTCTACAACCAACTGAATCCTTGTTAATGCAGGCCATAACAACAACCATCAAGACAGCACATCTACCTGTACCCACGCCCCCTATCTTCAAAGGAGATCCACTAGAGTTTGTGGATTTTAAAACTGCCTTCAATGATATGATAGAAGACAGGCACATTGAGCCTAAGAGAAAACTACATTACCTTAAGCAGTATGTTGAAGGACCAGCTCGCTCAGCCATAGCTGGCTGTTTTTACGGTTCCTCCGAGAAAGCATACAGTCAAGCTTGGGAAACACTGGAGAAAAGATATGGGCGCCCACTTGTCGTACAAGAAGCCTTGGGAAGACGCCTAGAAAACTGGCCGAAGATCAACTCTAAGGATCACAATGCCTTACAAACATATGCAGACTTTCTCCAGACCTGTTTAGATGCTATGTCCCATATACAAGGCCTTAGCTACCTAAACGACTACCGGGAAAATAAACGTTTGAAGGCAAAGCTTCCCGATTGGTGCTCAAACAGATGGACACGCTATGTAACTAACATACACAGCAGAGACTTCCCAACCTTTGCTCAGTTCGTGGGTTTCGTACAAAAGGAGGCCGAAGTCGCTAACCATCCGATTGGCTTAACTGAAGCTACAGAACCAAGCCAGGCCACCAAAGCCAGAAAGGAAAGACCCCAACGTTCACAAGGTACTTCTTTCTCCACATCCGCGAAGCCTCAAGCTTCAGAAACCAAGTCCGAAACATCATCTGTTAGAAGCGACACATCTAAGGAGGGAAGGGCTCCAGGAGCAAGGGTCACACAGCCATGCAAAATGTGTGATAGCATGGAACACCTGATATGGGGATGCGATAAGTTTAAGAACAAGTCTGTTGACCAAAGAGCACAATTAGCCAATAGTAAGAGACTCTGTTTCAACTGTTTAAAGGGCGGACATTCAGCAAAGGAGTGCAGAAGTACTAGCAGGTGTAAGACTTGTAGCCGGAAGCATCACACCTTGCTCCATCAGATTACAGTGAATGTGCAAGCTAATCGTTTGGAATCCCAAGTAGAGGAAGATGAAAATGGACCTTCCAGACAGCATAACCCCGAAGAAGTGAAAGAAATAAAGGCCACGTCACACCGCATACAACGAATGCATTCTACATCAATGACTGTACCAGTATGGCTGGCAACGAAATCAAATCCTTCTCAAGAAATTCTCGTGTATGCGCTCCTGGACTCACAAAGCGATACAACATTTATGGTGGAAGACACAGCCAAACTACTCGACGTTTGTGGAGAATCTGTAAACCTCAAGATCAATACACTTACTTCTCAAAACACGGTTACTCCTAGCAGGAGAATCAAGGATCTTCGAGTAAGAGGTCTGCAGTCAAATGTAACTATTCCATTACCACCTGTCTACACTAAGGAGTTCATCCCGATAGATCGATCTCAAATCCCCACAAGAGAGACTGCCCTACGCTGGAATCATCTAACGAGCATAGCCCCTAAGATCCCACACATTCAAAGTTGTGATGTCGGACTTCTGATAGGCTACAACTGTCCTGAAGCACTGCTTCCAAGAGAGGTCATTGCTGGTGGGTTTGGAGAACCTTTTGCTCAAAGGACAAGTCTTGGCTGGTCGATTGTAGGCACAACAAATCCATGCTTGGAGCAGGAAGAAGTAATCGGCCTTTCACATAGAATAGCAACAGCAGAGGTGCCATCTTCCCAGTCCATCCTAGCAATACTGGAATCTGATTTCAAGAACATTGAAACCTGTCAAGAAACATCTCAAGAGGACTTGGAATTTCTAAATAAGTTAAGTACAGAAACGAGACAACAGGACGATGGCCATTATCTCATGCCACTGCCATTCAAGAAATCTAAACCTGAATTTCCCAACAACATGAAGGCAGCTCAAGCTCGTTTAGAACATCTTAAAAGAAAACTGTCAAAAGACGAAAAATACAAGAGAGACTATGTCAACTTCATGGATGAAATCATAAAACGAGGCGATGCTGAGCTAGCCCCACCCACATGTGATACATCTGAGACATGGTACATCCCTCATCATGGGGTGTACCACCCAAAGAAGGAAAAAATCAGAGTTGTATTCGATTGCTCTGCAAGGTTCCGGGGGATATCATTGAATGAAAATCTCCTCAGCGGCCCAGACTTAACAAACACACTGGTGGGAGTGCTCATGAGATTCAGGAAACACAAATACGCGATCATGTGCGACATCGAAAAGATGTTTCACCAGTTCAAAGTACCTGAAAAAGATAGGAACTATCTTCGCTTCTTATGGTGGGAGGATCCACAAAATTCCCTGCAACATCCAACGGAATACAGAATGACCGTGCATCTGTTCGGTGCGACATCATCCCCAGGATGTGCCAACTACGGTTTGAAAACTGTTGCCAAGGAGCAAGCCA
The DNA here is from genome assembly GCA_950022655.1 of Alentia gelatinosa. Taxonomy (NCBI): domain Eukaryota; kingdom Metazoa; phylum Annelida; class Polychaeta; order Phyllodocida; family Polynoidae; genus Alentia; species Alentia gelatinosa. The sequence continues at coordinate 71,003,336 of OX465582.1, forward strand.
ATGCAACCCAAGAAGAGGCTTCAAGGTTCATCTCGAGAAACTTCTATGTCGACGATGGACTCGCCAGCGTTAACACTATAGCAGAAGCCAAAAAACTGATCTCTGACTCCAAGGAAATTTGCCTCAAGGGAGGTTTGCGCCTCCACAAGTTCATAAGTAACCACCCAGAAATCCTCCAAGATTTGCCTGAAAGTGAAAAGGCAGAAGGCAATATGGACAAAAACTTCAACGAATCCCCAGCGGGCAGAGCCCTAGGAGTAAAGTGGTCAGTAGCAGAGGACAATTTCAGTTTCTCTTCCTCACTACAAGGACAAGGTAACTCCAGAAGAAGCATTCTATCTACTGTGGCTTCTCTCTTCGATCCCTTAGGGTTTGTCGCACCCTTCAGCTTAATAGGAAAGGGGATTCTACAAGAAATGTGCAGAAGGAAGCTGTCATGGGACGATGAAATACCGCATGATCTCGTGCCTAGATGGGATTCATGGAAGAATGATTTGAATAACATCGAAAGGGTCAAAATACCCAGATGCTATGAAGCCCCAAACCAGAAGCAAATAAAGACAGTAGAACTCCACAGCTTTTCTGATGCAAGCAATGATGGATATGGCTCCTGCTCATATCTCAGGACAATAGACATAGAAGATAATGTCAATGTTTCATTGGTCATGGCAAAGTCGAGGGTAGCACCTTCAAAAATATCCACAATCCCCAGATTAGAACTAGCTGCAGCTGCCCTCTCAGTCAAAGTAGCAACCTTTGTAAAACAAGAAGTGGAATGCAATCAAATGGAAACCTTCTTCTGGACCGACTCAAAGGTGGTGTTAGGATACATCAACAACGATGCTAGGAGATTCCATGTCTTTGTTGCAAATAGAGTCCAGCAGATAAGACAACATTCCGAGCCAACACAATGGCACTATGTGCCTACCAAGGAGAATCCAGCTGACCACGCTTCCAGAGGGTTGGGGATTGAGGAACTAACCCAATCAAACTGGCTGACTGGCCCACAGTTCCTATGGAGCAGTAATTTCACGCCACAGCCTCAAGTCAAGACAGAGCTCATGACAGGCGATCCTGAAGTTAAAAACGTATTAACCACAAAGGTTGAAAGCTCAACAAGGTCGATTCCATCTTACCTGAATGTATTTTCATCCTGGTCGCAGGCTGTCAGAGTCATTGCGCGGCTCAAAAGGAGAGCCAAGGGAATCAAAGATGCAGCTCTCAGTACCGTAGAAGAGCGTAAGGAAGCCACCAAGTTCATCCTATTGCAGCTACAAGAAGAAAGTTTCAAGGAATTCATAGACTCTGGTGGTAAAAGAGGAAGCACAGACCTCAAGGCCCTCTCTCCAATTCTTGGACCCGATGGTTTGATAAGAATAGGAGGCCGCCTAACAAACTCAAATCTGAACGAAGAAGCAAAACATCCAGTGATAATACCAAAGAAGCATCACGTTGCAACTTTATTGATCCGACACTTCCATGAAAGGACCCATCATCAAGGACGAAACATGACTATGAATCAGATAAGAATGAATGGATTTTGGATATTAAACTGCAACAAAATGGTGTCTTCTCAGATCTACAACTGTGTGAAATGCCGAAAAATGAGGAGAACGACCGAGCTACAAGAGATGGCTAATCTACCTAAAGAAAGAGCACAGGAAAGCCCACCATTCTACCATTGTGGTATGGACTGCTTTGGTCCATTCATAATAAAGGAAGGACGTAAAGAGCTGAAGAAATATGGGGTCCTATTCACTTGCCTTGCTTCCAGAGCGATACACATAGAAATGCTTGATGACATGACATCGGATTCTTTCATCAACGCATTCAGATGCTTCATAGCTCTAAGAGGGCCAGTCAAGGTTATGAGATCGGATCAAGGTACAAACTTTGTAGGAGCCTGCAATGAGCTGTCAGCAGCCTTGAAAGAAATGCACCCAAAACTACAAATTTTCCTTGCGGATATTGAATGCGAGTTCAAATTTAACCCCCCTGCAGCAAGCCATATGGGTGGTTCATGGGAAAGGCAAATCAAAACAGTAAGAAGTATTCTCAAATCTCTTCTCAATGAATCGAGCCGTCTGGACAGCTCTTCACTGCGAACATTCTTCTATGAGTCCATGGCCACAGTAAACAGCAGACCCCTGACTACTACAGATCCAGACAGCCTAGAACCACTGACACCGAATCACCTCTTAACAATGAAGCCTAAGACTCTAACCCAGCCTCCAGGAGAATTTGTTGAGGAAGACGTCTACGCCAGGAAACGTTGGAGGCGGGTCCAGTATCTAAGCAATCAATTCTGGAGTCGTTGGCGCAAGGAGTACCTCATCAACCTTAACCTAAGGCCAAAGTGGCATACTCCTAGAAGAAACATGGAGGTGGGAGACATCGTATTACTTAAGGATGAAAACCTGGTAAGATGTCAGTGGAAATTAGCCAGAATCACCAAGGCTTTAGCGAGCGAAGATGGACTAGTGAGAAAAGTTGAGCTGTTCACAACAGAACCCAAAGACGGAAAGAAGGCTAAGGTCTTCTTAGAACGCCCAATCCACAAACTAGTCACCCTACTAGAGAAATCTAGACAATAAGGCCCAAATGGACTTACAATTCTTTCATAAGTCAACTTGCCATGCCAAGATCTGTAAAAGCACTAGTCATATTTATAGATCTGTTAGACATTAGCCAAGTAGATAAACAAGTATTCACAAGGACTCGTATACTTATGTAAGCGCAGTTACGAGGTTATATCTCATGACACATTAAACAAGGGCCTGTGGTTTATTATAAATTCCCAAATTTTTAAAGGCTGTAATTTTTAAAAATTATAAACGGGAATTCAGCTGGGAGTGTAACAGCCCCTAAGACTTACTTGTCAAGCTGACTGTCAGCTGAGTGTGTTGTTTACATTTCATGACTGCCCAAGGTCAAGGTCAAGGTCACTGACCATTTTTACTGCTACTGACACTTGTTTCTCTTTATGGCAATATAACAAACTTAGTAACATAATGTGTATTAGATACATTTTATGTGTTTGTATTTGCATGAATATTTGTTGGTGTTGATATAGTAACATCATTTATTTTTTATAAGATATTTACTGCTGAACTGTCAGTTACTGCAGAACTACAACTTCAAACCATGTGCAAAGAACAGAGAAGTGAAGCACTGTTGTAACTCAAATTTAAGCATCAAACAACATGTGCATTGTCAACATACACTCAATCTGGAATGGTATGTACCATACACTACCTTTTCATGTAAAATGGTATATTGTCAACATATAGATTGCACATAAATCATGTCAGTGTATGCTCTCCAGTACCACTGTCACTTACTGTCACTCCTCACTAGTATTAGAGTTGCCAAGTTCAAGTGTGGATTAGATTCACTTAAGATACTTATTTCTGTAACCCATGTAACTGTCAATGTTATTTACTCAAATACTTACCCTGTTTAAGAATATATCATAAGGTGGTTTGAGATCTATATCCATTGATATTATTTGTTTAGGATGCCACATGTAGCCAACCAGAGTGCAGCCATGTAAATCCAACCTAAGTACTCCAATTACTGTCCTCCTCAAAGGGCAATCGTGGTAAGGTGTTTATGTTATCAGGAGTATTATTGTACTGATGTATTTTGATGTACGAGCAGAAAATCAAACAAATACTTGAGTTAGTTTTTGGTGCTATTTTACTGTCACATGTTTGCTGTAAAATCTGGTCACATAGTATTGACAAACGTTTCTTGTCATTTCTTAGTTCAGTTATAATTAGATATTGAAACATACTTACATCGCATTTAAGTCATGTTTATCACATTTATAGTCTGATAGTTTAAATCTTGTATTACAATGTGTGTAATTTCATTGTAAACCCTACTAGTGTGAAACAATTTTCATGTTTACTTTCAGTTTCACGGTTTGGTAATATCAATAAAAATCCAAGTATGCCAAATCAGTTTGTACACGCGTCATTAATGAGGGAGGCAGTCACACTAGGGAATCCCTCCTGAACATAAACGGAGGACGTATGACATGATGGATTTCTGTGTGTTGTTTTCTCCACTTGGGTTCTCCTCAGTGCTGAGCCACGTTTCTAGAATTAAATGGGATGGGTGTGCAGTGCGGTCTACGACATGGCGGATAATGGTGCTGCCATCTTATGTGTAAAAAGGAATTGAACTTCCACGCTAGGTTCATTTGCTATCACCGGGCCGCTTCCAACGTGCTGAACGTTTCTCTTCACACCTTGTTGAGGTGGGGATTGGTCACTGTGCCCTGTTATGTTCATCAAATCAGCTCAGTGCTGCCCCCTGTTTATATTCTACAACAGTATACTATATGTCATGTATGTGCTGCCATCTAGGGTTAGAAATAGAAAACAATAGACCTAGCCCACCAAGGACACCAGGGATCACCAAAACCAAGTCCCTGCTATGTGAAAAGGTCTGGTTTCCAAACATCGACCAACAAGTAGAAGCCAAAATAAAAGATTGCCTTGCTTGCCAAGCAGCGGTTATTCAAACCACCAGGGAACCACTGATCATGAAAAGTCTATCAGGCCCTGGTGAAGTGATGAGTGTGGACAGATGTAGGAAACAACCAACATCTCAAGATTGTGATCGACGACTTTTCGAGATATCCAGAAGTTGAAATCCTATCCAGCCTGACCGCAGCTGCAGTGAAACCAAAGCTTGAGTGTATCTTTGGCAGGTTGGGAATTCCTGACACTCTTAAATCTGACAATGGACCACCGTTCCAGAGTAAGGAATTTGCACACTACGCTAAAGCCACGTACAGGCTTCCATCACAGAAAGATAACACCACTCTGGCCCAAAGCAAATGGAGAAGTGGAAATCCAAGAACAAAATGAAGGTATATTCTGACCAACCTAGAAACACAAAAGAATCAGACCTTCAGATTGGTGATCATCAAGTCATCATACTCCAAAATGGCTTGAAGAAATGGTAAAATCCAATATTAGCATTTATTAATGAAATAAAACTATACAAATATATCCTATGTCTAAATGCTATTCAATTTTATTTCAAGCATAGCACTGAGAAATTGTCAAAAAAATCCTGAAAAATGAATGGCCAGAGCGTGGGGTAGTGAAGACCCCCCCCCCCCCCCCCCCCCCCCTAGACTCAAGAACTTGACACCAAGCAAATCACCTGTGTTTTGTATGATATCACTATGGCCGTAACACGATGAACTAATGTGTGATGTGGCTTGATCTCAGTTTCAAGCTCACTTAACCCTTCAAGAGCCACACACCATTCACCCTATAGCAGGTACCAGAACCAATTGTGGCCTTTGTATGGCCGGCTTTTGTAGTCAATGTTATTAAAAGAATTACAAATTTTAAAATTCCAGTAAATCTGTATTTTTTATCAGAACTTTCCGATATTATAAAGACTTACTGCCAACACTTAGCCTAATATGTCATATAATCATCATGATACTGCAATAATTTTCCAAAAAGTTACGAAGTCACAAATACAGAATGGTTCATCCATTCCATACGGGAATGCCATATGGCATTGCCCTGCCAGAAAGGGTTAAGCCTATGTTCCATTGCACCGATTCACTGGATATTGCGGGACGATGCCTTGATCGCCGACCAGCTGGCCTCCCGTCACCGATAGTGGAGCAGCAGTGGAGTTGTAGTGGAGCTAGGGCACCGATCGTCGGCACCCAAACTCCACATCATTTGCACCCAATCTCCACTGATTTTTGCATGGTTCCTGATACATTCTCTCACTGGTTGCCCTACCATCGGCAATTCAGAGCCGATTTCTCCGATCTTGACCAGGGAAGAATGGCTTGAGATGACATTAGAAAAATCAGATATGGTATTAAAATGGAAAAATGGAATTCATTGTACCATTCTAGAACCAGAGTATCCTGTAAACATTCATAACATCAAGGCTTATCTTTATTTACCTTCATTTTTCGATAAATCGCAATATTTAGTGGAAATTGAAGAGCTCTCGATCATCCTCCCCTACAAATCCAAGATGGCAGACACTGGGCTAGTCTAGAAAACACGAAGCCCCCTAATGACTGAATGAGTAGATTGGCCGCCACCTCTGTCTACACTACGTTCCAACTAAGAGGTTGGTAACGTTGACCCATGGACGTGTCCACAGATTCTCACTCTCAGACCAAGTCATGTCCTTTACATGTGGGTTCTGAGAGCAGAAACACTTATCAAGAAATACTAACAGCTCACCAAATTGATAATAAAGTCTACCTTTATGCTTATTTTCAAGATTAAAATTACACACAAAAGGAAATATAAACATTGAAAAATGGGTTCAAGAGTGAGAATCGAATGCATTCTCCAACCATAGGTCCAGGTCATATAAAGGATCTGCTGGGAGAGTAAGTGGTAGTTCTTTGCACCAATGGCAGGAGATACCCGCTACCACGCCAGGTCACGGCCCCTGTCAATTCAACGTGACCAGAGCTAACGTAGTGTTGCTCGGGTGGCCAGTGTACTGAATGAGGAACACTGACCAATAGTTCCCCCTCCCCCCAATCCTTTTTAACATCATCGTCCTTCTTTACCTTAGAACAAACACAGTTACATTCAGTCATTTGTCAAAATTTTGACCAATTTTGTCAATTGTGTACGCCCTGTTATGTTCCTAGTACTCCCTTCTTATAAGTTTTGGATGTTTCCCTCGGTATAGATGGACTTAATCCATTCCATAACATGATACTCATGTACACACATGACCTCCTAAATTTTTCCTTTTTTGGCCTTGGAAGATAAGGCATGGTTTTGTCATTCGATCTCGTTATCTTTTCTAATTATCTTTCCTTGTTATTCTTCCCCTGAATTTCGGATATCAAGTAGAATTTTTTTAGAATACCCATCAATAGCATCTTTCTCCTGATATCTGGACACATCACCCCACATTTACATCTCAATACCTCATTGGTCACATTTCTGTCCCCTTCATATATGCCTCTTGGCTTAGCGTAATGCGCAAACTACAGTTTATACCAATATGTAGTCTATTTTTTCACCGTCTCATTAGTGCCTATCATCAGAAACGAACAATGGTTGACGACAGGGAGCAAACTTATCAACATATTTTCTGATTCTTCTAAACAGGTAATTTTTGTCATTAATAGCCTTTATCGGTTTTTCTCTGTGACTGTTAAATTTTAAATCCTTGTCTATTATAGCTCCTAGATAGTTGATTAATATCCTAGTTAATCTCTTTTCCCGATTAATGTCTACTATAATGCCTGGGGTCATCCATACCGCTCCATTTTTCCATTCTTTCCTCACCACCATTGGTGGTTTCTCATTTAGATAATCATCTAGTACCTTGCGCCATTTGTCCTAAATTTGCCCTCCCTTTAGTGAGTCCGTCGATTTTCGATTTAATGTACCCTTCACCCTATCATCAAGTTCTTTCTGCGTTACTCTCGAATAGTTCCTTATCTCCACTTCTTTACACTCATTTACCCCTCTTCTTTTCTTTTTTCAAAGACGATCAAATGATTCCTTTGAAATATATCTAGCATCCCTGAATTAATAACAAATGATGCATTGTAACTACAGCATCTATGGTCGAGCTATTTTTTAAGGTTTTTATTTGTACTGGAGTAAAACAGCTTGGCAACGTAGTGCCTATCCTCCGCTGGCTCAAAAGATATCCTTGTATTGCCCTATGTCCAGATTATGGACTTACATGGCGTTTGAACAGGTTTACGTAAAGCTTGTTGACAAAAATACTTAGCAGTTAGTGACTATAAATGCATGAAAGATACCAATTAACTTGGGAGTAAAGTTCTGTACAACACAAATTCCAATTTCATCTTACAGTCAGTCTTATCACTTGTAGGTAAAAAAATACGCGGATTTTCCATAATCTAACTCCTTAGTAGGTATATTTCATAATTACATCTTGGGAGGAAACGTGATTCCATAATTACAGTATGACATAGAAGAGCATTGTTTGATTATTCCAAACATCCAGACAAAATTACCAGTACTCGGGAACAATATCTAAAATAAGCGGTAAAGACAATCAGTTTCGGCATTTGGGCAACAAGCTTTTACAATCAATTCCATTAGTCATCGGCAAGTAATCTCGCTTTAAGTCTAGGCTTGCCGAACTTATTAAAAGTGCTTTTATCAAGAATGTTTCTATGCTCTTTAGTTAGGGCATTCCAGTACATGGATTATTTTAATTCAAACGAGTCTTTATACTAATTAGTTTAATGCTATTGCTGATTTTTAGGACCGGTGCCTCATGTAACCTAGTATTACGATTTACCTCCAGAAGTCTAGTCTGTTGTTTAGATCTTATATGTACTATGTTCAGGAGATGCTTCTCTTCGATCAATTAGCTTGTTGATGTTACAATTCATATGGAGATCTTTTGTCCTTGTATCAGGGGTTGCCTTACAGCATATCCGTGGGCCTTTGTTTTTGGCATCGTTGAAGTTTATTCAATAGACCTGTAATCGTATTGTGATATATGATGTCTGCATATTCAATATATGGTAAAACCTTGGACTTATATATTAGCGTAGCCTGTTCTTTAGACAAGAATTTACCGTAGGTATGCTAGTATATGTAATTTGTGTGATACCCTTTGTATTGTCTTCATGAGGTGTTTTGTATAGGTCAGACCTCTATCCAATGCTACACCTAAATAATCGAAGGTTTTAACCTCTTCAAGTGTATAATGCTTTAGATTGATCTCTAAATTTGGAAGGTTCTTATGCCTTTGATTAGTACCAAATAACAGTTTTTGATTTCCTTGGGTTTATGGTCAGGCGATTGTTGTTGCACCAATCGCTTATATTTTGGATATGTCTCCATTTGATTTTTCATGATGTTGATATCTGCACCCGAGGTTATGACTACTGCATCATCGGCATAAAGATTTTAGTGAGCAATGCCCAAGCTCACTGTCTATATCATTAATGAATATCAGGAAATATGAGGGTCTGAGAATGGATCCTTGGGGTACCCCGCAGCTAATGTTCTTAGCCTGTGAAAAAATATTGTTGGCTATTACCAATGCCTGGCCTAGTGATGGTGGAAATCAGGCGTTTTAATCCATTTGCCTTCAGTATCCCCATTAAGTCCTTATTTCTTGGGTCATTTCTTTTGCATATTTCCGTTTTTTTAAATTTCCTATTGCTTCAAAACCTCTCATTATCATATACGTATGCACAAACTCAGTGTAAATACATACTGCTCCTAGGGGTATAGTTATTATACACAGATTGCACTGTACGCCGTGAAACGTTGTACTGGTGCCTTTGGATACTGACAGACTGCATGCTTTGGCTGACAGAATTCATCCTTTGAGCCTTACCTGCACATTTTGACTGACAGAATGCACGGTTTGAAGAAATAACGCAATTTGATTGGTCGAGAGGCCGACAACAGAATTCTAGATGGCAGATCCCTTCACTTGGCGAGTTCTGAGGCTTCGTACAGAAACCACAGAACGATTTAGTGTGAAAATGTATCAAACATCAAGGTAGAAAATGTGTAGGATTCACATGATACACTTTAGATAGCTTAGATATGCCAGATTGATCGATTTCGATATGTTCACGGGTCGAGCAGGCGACTCGTCGATGTCAACAAATGCAAAACCCGTCAGACACTGCATCAAGAGTACAGCTCTTCAAGGGGACGATCGAGCGGAGCAGGGTGACCGTGCGTTAATTTATGCGGCGGTTATAATGTATTCGCGCCTGCGTGGTGATCACTTCCGGTTGTCAACTTCCGGCATGTCTGCTAATGTACACATCATCTTTGCGAGTTGCAAAAAGTGACTTTGACGTCAAATTATGGTCAGTTTTAGCAAATTAAGGTATATAATAATATGAAACCATAGTGATGGTGCCAATACGGGGTAGATTTACTCGTTGTTTTGGAGAAATTTGTTCTGAACTCACCGTAAACGGCTCGTTCAGAACGAATTTCTCTGAAACAACTCGTAAATCTACCCCGTATTGTCACCATAACCATGGTTTCACATAATATATTCAGTAAGACATGACATATATTATATCCTGGAAGCCTATGCATATTAACTATCGTCATTACTCGCCGCCCTGGCTTGTTTATTTTCAACACCATCGCCTCGAAGTCTGTCGTCCATCACAGTTATATCCTCAACCTTTTCTGAAAAAGAAGCCCAGTCCTGGCTTACAAATACACCAATCCCCCCCCCCCCCACCACCCCGTTTTCTGTCCTGTCTAAAGAATTTGAAACTATGCAGGTACACAAAAGTGTCTGGAATTTTCTCTTTGAGTAGGCTTTCCGAGATACCTCCTTTAAATAATCTATTTTACCTAATAAACTATGAATATTCCAGTGATCAACTTTACTCTTCTTAATGTCAGTACAACGTTGGATCATCGATAAATATACTCCCATAAGTTTTTCTCATTTAGCACAGCAAACCGCAAATCAACTGCCATCAACGAGAAATTAAACAGCAACACAGCACACAATGAGAGGCATATATATATGAGTCGTATGATTGTACACACAATATTCCTTTCATAAAAATTGCTTGAAAATGAAAAAAAGAAACAAGTAGCAAATAAACATGTTGCTGACAGAACAGTGTTAATGCAAAAACAGATGGGGGGGGGGGGGGGGGGGGGGTGGGGGAAGTCTGGAGCAGGACTGTAACACACACCATGTGGAGGCCAGTTTCAATCTCAGTCATTGGACAATCCGGAGTCACCTTTGGTGGAGAGGCGCTAGTAGTTACAACACTGGCAACCTAAAGTATTCCTTCACCAGTTTTACAGGAGCATCCTTGGAGAGCCTATATGTGAGAGGTTCCTGTGTCCTGCTTTTAACATTTGAATTTGGATCATTTATATGATTTGAATGATGAAATTACCTTGCAACTTACCATGATGATTTTAAATTGTCATTGTAAAAAGTATATGGTAGTGGTCACACTTCCGATAGTACATACTGAGATGTCCAATGATAACTGAAATTTGCTCTTTCAGAACACTGCCAGATCTTGTCATTTGAAATGTTGTTTGTAGTATAAACACACTCTATTCATCTGATAAGGAATAATCTTCTTACGAAGATGTTTCTTGTACGAGTTATAGGTACCTTCTGCTGTATATAGACAGTACTGCTACCTTGTGGAACTCCAGCTAAAGTAGGCAGATTATGACTAAAACTACTCCTGTGGAGTAATGTTCCAATATCTGTGAAACTGTGTTGCACAACTGTTTCAAATGAGGTGTTTAGACCAGTTTTTAAACATCAGGGAATACAGATGAGGAATTAGAACACTATAAACTCAGGTTTACAGCTTTCTCATTACTATATACTTCAAGAACATTAAGATATTTACCTTATTTCAGCTGTTGGCACCATTGCAAATTTTATTTGGGCACGCACACACTTGTCATTGCATCATATGAGGTTTGCCAAGAAGTTTCAAAGTCCAGCACAAAGCGTTTCCTACTGCCAGTTTTTTTAATTCCCCACTTCAAAGTTCAAAGCAAGGCTGGTGTGTGATGTCATATTTAACTCTTCAACCCTATACTTAGTGATGATATGAGGTTCTACATACAGGCACAGGCAAATGCTTAAAGTGTGATAGCATCAAGCACAATGCCAACCGGTTGAAGTTGGCTGCACTACTATACGATGCTCTGATGACAGTTTGAGTTGATGCTCCTAGGCTCTATAGTTGTAAGATTCTGCTAAAGTTCTAACCCAAAATCAGGGATGCAACCCCTGCCAAATTGAGGCCATAGTTGGCAGCTAGCAGACATGCTGGAAGCCCCCCCCCCCCCCCCCCCATCTCTCCTGTACCTGTATAATCAATTATAAAGCTTGACTACCTAGAACCTAATTCTCAATGAAGTCACTTATTGAGACTTGGTTGCTCACATTCAAATATCCAGCAGCAACTACTAGCTTGATTTGTGCCATCAGTTGGTAGTCATCAGGCTTTATTGCAGTATCTTAAAGGACCTTCACTGTTTCTTGTAGCAGTATCATTGACATGCAAATACAGATGTTCTGGCAATACATTATAGTCTGGCATGGTGTGAGGGTATGAGTGGATCAATCCATGGTGTGGCAATACAGAAGGAAGACAAAGTCGTATTTTTTTTGTAAGTAGAAACCCTTTAAGTACTCAATGTAGAGTTCTCAATGAGGAGTTCTCTTTGCTCATAGTGCTCTTCCATAGATATGGTAATCTTATTGAAATACATGTAAGCAGCAATAGGGGCATTTTGTAGCACTTGATGTTGTAGTAAATGCTCCTAATTCATAGATGTTGAAGAAAAAACTAATGATCTTGTGAGACAACATTGATTCTGGGACAAATGTACTCATGTTTTTCCATTGTTGTCTCCCTCTACATCAGTCTGTCAGACTGAGGGAGGGTGTACACCCATCTCCCAGTAGAGAAACTGGACTGTAACCATCGACACTGAACTTCAGGGAGTGATACAACTATGGTTACCTTGTGTGTTAATCATTACTATAGTAGTACAACTAAGCTGATTTCTTGTGATATGCTATGAATGCATTGCATTACAAATATCAATTCTTGTCATTGAACACAAATATGCGAGTCTGCCTAACTGTTTAGCTAAAAACGTCAACCCTGCAGCAGAAATTGACCCCCCCCCCAGGGAATACCTAAAAAGAGTTGCCCCCCAACCTTTGGAATACCAAAAGAATTTTTGGCACCTCCCCTGCAACACTCAAAGAAAATACTTGGCCGCCCCCCTCCTCAAAAACTGTGCCCCCCTTGGCCATAATTAATGAACGCTCCCTAAGCAATAGTTGCCAATGAATGAATATTTTAGCCATGTCCACAATATATATATGTATATATGTATATATATAAATAAACATGCACTTGCCAATTTAGTTGGTTTTCATTTATTGAAAAGTGATATCACGGCACCATTTCTATGTACATTTGTAAAGAGTTACTGTAGGTAGTAGGTGTAACCAACACATATTTATATATATCTACAAATATTTGCCTAAAATCTAGTCCCATCGTGATGTCTTATTTCGTTTACTCAATGAGCCATCTTCATTGAGTGCCATGTAGCATTTTTCTTTTCGTGTGTGGTAGTTGAGATAAGCCACATAGCCGAGGCAACTAGTGAATGCCACGACTCCAATGACCATAATCACAGCGTTCTGAAAACAAGCAAAATATAGTTTATCAATGATAACAGTAAAAAATATACAAATATTTTCTATCTAATCAATTTAACGTTGATAGTTGTGACTGGGTGTATAGCACTGAAGCTTGTGACAACATGTATAGCGTTATTAAGTATAAATTTTGTAGACCCATACAAAGTCCAGGGAGTTAAGGGGCTGTTCCACCAGCACTCAAGACATAGCGAGCTTTGTCAAGATTTGGTTGACTTGCTAACCTTTGCTAAGTATGAAGTACAAGGATACTAAGAGAAAATACCTGAACTCATTTGCGGTGAGGAGCCCCCCCCCCCCCCCCCCCGAGTAGAATTGAACAAGTACATGTATATATCTAGGTTATAAATTAACTCACTCTCTCTGACCTAGTTCTATTTTTAGCATCCACCCGGTGGTCTTTGTAAGACTTCCAAAAGATTCCACTGGCAGGATAATAGTTTCGAAACCATTTTTCATTATCTTACTTACATCCAAAGTCATAGTCATTATGATTTTATGATTTGTATTATTCTCTATAAATGTAACAGTGCACCAAAAAGTACTCTTTTATCCTGATTATGTTTAATCATTAAAGGAATGTTCTCAATCAAAAACTGAGTCCTGAGTCAACTGCTAGCGGCCTACGCTCCCCCTACACAGGTCTTGGTTCAAACACATTGGAGGGTTTCAGGGGTTCAGAGAGTCACTGATATCCTTTAGCGGTTTACCAGACAGGCAGTGTGCCTTCAGGGACATTCCCTGACTCTGCAAGGCCCTTGAACCTACAGAGTACCACCAGTCTGGGTGGTGCTAGGCCACTGCCACCGGGCACGGAGTGTGGTGCGCCGGATGGCTGTCATGATCTTGCTGGCAGTCGCCTATACACGATTTTTCAGTGCAATATATGAATATTTGTTTAGGCGAGGAAAAAGCCTGAACTCTGAGAACAGGCAACACTGCAAGTAATGGTTTGGACTTTAGCCGCAAAGATCACTCCGGTGGAAGAGCCCCTTCTGGGCGATAGTATCGTCTCTACACACAGAAGTAACGAGTCAAACAGATCGTGCATGATATAGTACGATCCAGCAAAACGTAGTATGGCACTGTAAGATAGCCCCGCCCTAGCATGCAAAGAAAATTGTGCTGGTGGAATCAGCACTTAATCGTCTTGCTGCAAAGTGTAAATACCATTTACAGAACTTCCCGACAGAAAAACACCTGTTTTTTCGATAAAAGATTTCAGGATATGTAGTATTTTATGAAAAGATGTAATTAAGAAAAGAATGATTTGCGTCGCTCATCACAACAAATGGCATGCAGTAACATAATATGTTTCTAAAAACCTGTCATTTCCATTCAGAAATTGTCTGAATTTAAAGGGTATTGCATTCAGAGTGCACGAAGCTGGCATGGCTTGCCACTTCCAATATAACAAATTCATAAAAGAAGAAATGTCTTTGGCTGTCTTTCTACTCACTGGTTTAATAAATAGTTCGGGATTCAATGCTCTAAATAGTGCTGTAGACTGAACTTTGGCTGTGTCCTTTGGTGTAGAAGTAGGGTTCACCTTTGGAGCGTCTGGTCCTTTGTTTTCTGCCATCGTCCTTAAACGGTTTTAAGAAAGAATAAGTCAGTATATCAATTGGTGAGTGTATCACTGTACAGAGAAATGTACTTTGGGCAATTTCTCTACCTTTCTACATTCTACTGAAGCTCATAGTACTTCTATTTATCCTACCCCTAATAAAAATGCCACAGGCTTAACATGGGATTTGTTTATGTCACGGGTGTGACATAAAGTGTTGTTTATGCCACTACTTTCTGATACTGAAAAAGTATGGAAACTGGGTAGGATAAAATCTAGACGCCACTCGTTTGAGTTTGAGCTTATTTATGCCACTCATTTTGTTGGCTCCGTAATGTCACTCGTCTTCGACTTGTGAAATTATGGAGCCAACAAAATGCATGGCATAAATAAACTCAAGACTCAAACACATCTTTTCATATTATCTGACAGAGTTATATTTATGGACAGAGAACATTATAATGTAACAGAAAATGTATATTATTAGGGGTTTCTTTCCCACACCTTCAGCTTTCGAGACATTGAATCCTGAAAAACATGTAAGGCCACTCAAAAAAACAAACTTGTTTCTCATCACCAAGCCATAGAAAATATGATGAGGGCGCTTTTTATTTTGCTGGATAAAAAAATGGGCTTTAGACATACAGTAAAACCCTGATAACGTGGCCACCCTCTGTTCCGGGCCAAAGTGCTCGCTTATGCGGGGAGTCTGCATACGCGGGGTTTTCAGATTCATACTGTTTATACATCGAAAGCATCTCTGGCATGAAGAGTTTTAATTTGATACTAAATACACATACTTTTCATAATTTCTAGCAAGGTTTATCTTATTTTATCAAAAAAAAAAAAAAAAAAAAAAATCTTCTAAAATTGTTTTTGCAGATGCGCGCGGTGATGAGAAACAAGGTTTTTTTTTGAGTGGCCTAAATTTAACAATTTTTTAAGAAATTAAAAAAATTAGAGAAATATACCAACAACTTACCTCTATCACTTAATACCAACCAAATAAATCAATATAATCACATATACAGATATATCAAGTTATTTACTAAGTCCCCAGAGCCTTTTTTAAGGAAACACGTTTTAGTATGGAATGTTCGGTATGTGGATTTTATACCTGTATAAAAAGGAACATCCTATATTTCTCTATATGTTAACTAACTGCAAAGTTTACTATGGGAAGTAAAGAATGGTTAGAATAAATCTTGAAAAAATTGGCCCCCTGCTACAGTTCCCAGTATGGTGCATCAGATTTTATACTTTTTTGATACCGAACGTTCCTAAATGCTTAAATACTTCACTCAAAATTTTGCTTAAATTAAGCCTAATTGTATTTATTCCATGGTACCAAATCAATATTTATTCTCACATGAGAGACTTTATATTTCCCATAGTGTTAGATGACATACTTGGCTATACTAAGAGAACTTTTTGGGGAATAGAAATTTATATTCACTTCTGTTTTGAACAATTCTAATGAAAAACCTTGTCTCATACCGAACGTTCCCTGAAAAGGTAAGGTATTTTTCAAAATTGTGCCAAAACTGAACCAGTGATAGGAAATGAGTATAATTATATTTTTCTTATAGGTAAATATATGTATTTTAACATGAAATAGGATTTGTCCAACAAATAGCTTTTTTCTATTTTGAAGCTGCAATTGTACGTTTTTCCATACTGTAGTAACCCTAAAAGAGTATGGCTCAGTGCCCCAAAGGCGGCCTGGGGGAGGTGGGGAGTTGGGAAAGGTGGGTGAGGGGGGGGGGGGGGGTGAAGCCCTGGTATTTTGGGCTACTTTAGATGTACGACACCAGCATCCTGAAATAACTACACTGAATAACTGAATTTATCAATTTCTCTGATCCGACTGAAGACTTCAGGTTAAAGATAAATTATGCAAATTCCTATTTACAAGTGAAAGATATGCTTTGGCTTGTCTAACATGATCTAGATTAGAGAGGAGTATTATGTGACTGTTTTTTTTCTGCAAAATTTATGCAGCATTATTATAGATTTCCCTATTGATATGCAAATTATGACATTATCAAAGATACATGAAAATAAATATCTCCATAGGATTCAGCATGTGTAAATTTATACCCATGGATCATGTCCCTATCATGAATATTTAGAGAGTTATTGTAATAAATCTGTTCATCTGTGCTAATTATCATGTGGTGCCATGCTGTCTACAGTTTTCTAATTCTATATACTTGAGTTCTTCAAATTCAACTTTAACTAGACTTTTCCTCCACAATTCTTGAACTACTTGACAGATTTTTAAATTTCAAAAATCTCTGTGCTGCTGTCTTTCCAGGCATCCGTTGCATACATTAGTTCAATCATAGAAAAGAAATTCATTTTTTTCATTCTCCTAGCTACATGCTCTTCCACCAACCCAACTTATTCTAGCCTCCGACAACCACTCACTGCAGCTCCACTACTCCAGATCGAGTACCTATCGACCAGCGACCAAATGATCGTCTCTCACTCAGTCTCCACCCCTCATGGTTGGCTGCTCATATAAATATTTCATATGACCTCCTTCAAACCCCCTCCTAAAACACCAGGTGTAGACTCCACAAAGTAAAGGCGGACAATTTGGCTGCAGTTAACAAAATATTTTCCATCATTCATTCAATATATATTGTCACTTACAGTTCAGGTTGAACGGTTTGCTGCGTCACATTCCGCAGGGTTTCGCACGGGGTATTATATACATCTTACTGCCGTCCCTGAGCAGGTTCAGGACAGGGCCGGGTACACGAGCTAGTAATGACCGAGTGATGGTGATACGCGTACCCTAGTGGAGCACCGCCTTTAAGTCCACTGGGTGTTTTTTGGACACATTCCTTTATTGAGACTATTAAAGTTGCTACAGTCACTTGAACTTGAAGGTTTGTACATGTCAAACTCATACATCCCAGCCTATTTGTAAGGCTGGTTTCCATGGTCTAGATTCTAGCCTAAAGTCAGTAAAGATCATGTCATCCGTTACAGATAAGATTTTACTAACAGTTAGATGTGTATATCAATATGCTCGAATGGATAAAGTAAAAGATTATCGAGTCATTTATGCAGGAACCTACCTTATTAAGACAAGGGTCCCCGAACTCAGTGATTTGAGTCAAAAGACGTTTTCAACTACTAGTGTGTTATTGTCGTTCTATTATCGCTCACTTGCTCATGCTTTACAGACTTATTTCTCGGAGAGATGACACTGACGCGTGTATCCTGTTGTTATGACTAGGCGGGATAATTAAATGTGCCGACGAAAATACTAGCCGACAAATTCTTTCATTTTAGTGCTGCGTGAGAAATGTATTTGGCCTTCCTTGCGAACATGTAGGTCAAGTTGACCTCCGTGGTACTTTTGCGAAGAGGAGCCAGTCACTCTCCCAGCAGGACATCCTTACATCTTTATGAAGGTACAGTGATTGCGCTTGAAGAGCGTCGGCCATCTCCGGTCGCTCCCGTTGTCCAATCAACGCTCGCGGTTTTCCCGCTAGCAGACCTACGAATGTTGGCTTCGGTTCTCGAAAGGCAAGTGTGAGTGGGACAAGTGGCCGAAAGTTTTGATCTTAACTGGTAAATATGCCAATATGTTGTTGATTTACCCAGTGAAGTAGTTTGCAATATAGTCTTATTGTCTGAGATGTGTAACACTGCTCTCTGATCAGTATTGATATGGTGATAACATCCAATGGGTCGAAGTCAGCCTCACTTCGTTTTCAAAATGGCTGCATGAATTTGTCTTACTGACAGGTACGATGCAAAGATATTGCCGTGTTATCAGGTAAATAAGGTGGTGTCAAGGTAATATCTCTTGTTCTAACACAAGCAGACATTGTGCGGTTTAATGTAGTGCTATTTAATCACTACGAGAGCCATCAGTGGTTTTGATGAACAGGTAATGTAACGTCCCTCGATTAAAAAAAAAGTCTAAACAGTGTGGTTTATCTCGACGTTTAAGTCCAATCATCCCGAAATAGGGAAGTATTACCAATGTATATTTTCGAAGAATAACCTATAAGAACTTACGTAAATAGGTAAATCCACTTTGATCGCCTCCAGTTTTAGCAGTCAGAGCACAAAGATCGACCATTGAACTGCACTATGGCAAAGACTGCTATCGGTAGAATGTGTGCAATGTGCTGGAATTCAACTACTTACCGTCCAAACGGCGTTGTGAACCAATACAAATCAGTAGGCCTACCAGCGTCAAATGGTATTGTTATGGTACTTCCACATTGTAAGATCCAGATATATTTTTTGTTGTTGTTGGACATATTGATACCTGCATTCGATAACTGATATTTATCTGCAGTATGTATACGTCATGAGTTGTGTATTTACCTTCTTTATATAATTGTTTTGAATATACTGTATTGACATAGGAATCAGCTCCCTCCTGAGCTAAATACATACCCGGTATGTAAATATTGGTCTCAGATACTAGTCATCTGTAAATAGTAGTCTCAGATATGGCAGCTATAGACTTTTCCAAAGAAGCCCACATTTTTATTCAGCATTTATAAAATTCTTTTTTCATCGTGTAAAACAGAGACATTGTTAATTGAGTAAATAAATGCTGTGTACTAAAAATAAATTAAACCTAAATCACGCCATAAAACAGTGGTTTGAACCGTATATCCAGCTTATAGGGAGTTGCAAAGAAAGAGCATTGGCATCAATATGTAATCTTCAGAGTCGGTAAGTCCACCAAATGGGAGACACCCGATAATTGAGTGATGATTGGTAAATCGAACCAATTTTTCAATCATATCAACAAATTATTTTTTTCATAATCTAAATATTAATTTCATTAAATGATTTTAATTTCGATGTATCTAATACACAGTAATGCTGCAAGACATTGTAACTGGAAAAACTCGTACTCACGAGAGTTTACAATAAAAGTAAATCGAAAAAAAAACCCAGGAGCTTTTATACTGGATTCGTACCGCATCTAGAAAAATTGAATTCCACATGTTATTAATATGGAATTGATTGGTTAAAAGATAGAGAACTCCACAACTTGGGTATGACAATATCCTGTGGCTTGATTTCAACAACAATTCTTATTCCCTTGTGAAGCCATGTCTTTATAGTTTCGTTAGAAGTTAATGTATAGTTAACACTACATAACTTAAACATACAATAGGCCCTACTCTGATAATAGAGTATGTATGAAGTTTCCAGTGCAAAGTGTTAGGCAGGATTTAAGGAATAGGGCATGTATTTCAAATTTTAAATCCTACACTCCCTAAAGCCATCCAAACAGGTGCGGGGGGGGGGGGGGAGGGCATGGGGCATACCCCTCAAATAGTGCAATCTGGTTCATTCTGGGATAGAACTATTAGTTTCATCTTTATAAAATAATCTGGTTTTAACTATTATTATATACCTGTGGCTGTATGAAGTACATATACTACCCGCTCCTACCCATGGCGTATATGTACCCGTACGTCACAGTGTGACGTACGGGGTATGTGATCACGTGACTAGATAAAATATCGCCATTTTTAGGTATATAATAATACGAAAACAGGCTGACTTTCTTCGTACGTCAAAATACTTGGTAAAATTAGTGATCCCATACATCCCGATGCCGTAGGCAGAGGGATGTATGTGATCACTAATTTCACCGCGTATTTTTGACATACGAAGACAGTCAGCCAGTTTCCGTATAATAAGGTTCTACCATAGGCAGTGAGGGTTTACCATCCCTGATTCCATGGAATCTTTCCTTAGATTAATCATATACTTTGAATTTTAGACACGATAACCAAGATATGAAAGGCAACTTTGGTCAAGCCATGCATGAAATATTTGGCAATGTCTTTCGGAAATTGGCCTTGCAAATCAGGGCAGCACGACTTGCTGCTCAAAACGGTGCTCTGGCGGTTACCATTAACTACTACACCAGCTAACGTTCCTGGACTGTGGCAATAGTGGTCTCAAAGCTGTAAAAATAATGTCTTTTACAGGGCCACCACTGGCCCCCACATTCCCTTATATTTATTAGCTCTCCCTATATTTTCACGTAGCTTCCTTAATTTGGACTGCTGTTTACCCCTCAATAGAGATGAGAGTTGAATACTTTACTTGGGAGGGTCCTAGATGTAGATCATCTCATAATGTTCATTCTAATTATCATCTCCACCCTAAAGCATGGAGAGTAAATCATCTTTGACTCAAAGTCATGTCTTCAGGCGATTGGTCATCATGATCCAAGGAACCCTGTTATACAGGCAATAACAATCCTACTTGGAATTGGAGCAACAGGAAAAGGAGGTTGTGTTCTGGCTCCCCAGCCATATTGGCATAGAAGGAAACGAGGCTGCAGACCATGCAGCAAAATCAGCATTGTGTTGGGAACCAGGTTTGGCTCCAGTCCCACACTCAGACCTTCTCCCAATCTCCAAAGAGTATACTAAACAGGAATGGCAGAGCCGATGGAGCTCAAGCAAGGACAGCAATCTACATGCCATTGAACCATCAGTTGGCAAAAATCAAGACAATGCAGTTTTGACCAGAAGTGAAGTGACAAGACAGACCCGTCTTAGGATAGGGCACTCACTACTGACACGTGGGCCCCTCATGCAGGGTGAAGAATGACCCACATGCCAGCATTGTCAGGTACCTCTTTCTATTGAGCACCTTATGCTTTACTGTCAAGCAACAAAGAAAAGCAGGGATAAATTCTGAAGTTTCTTCGGGAAACAAAGATTTTTGAAAGGCTATAGAAAAGAACAAAAGGGAACTTACATGGCCAAAACAGTCTGGTACGGGAGGTTGGCAAAAACTGTCAGCAGGCATGACCTGTAGCCAATTACAGGGAGCAGTTCCATACTCGTCAGCTTACTGACCCTATTGGTATGGTGCAGCGACTGATCTGCTGTTGTCAGTATAATGTGACCGGTGGAGTGTTGTGTCAATGGTCTGTGGCACAGCCCTTCAGTGAGGCAACACTATAAATGGGCATAGGGTCCCACTGCTACAAGCAGACCAAAGTCGAGTTCCAAGAACCAGATAGGTCAACTGATGAGTCTCAAAAGGACGTAACTAGCCTACCAAGTCGTAAAGCCACAAACAAACCTAATTTTTTGTAGTTACAATTACTTCTGATAAATCGCATATTTTCAGTAAGGCCTTTGCACCTAGAAATAATTTCTTTCAGGCATTGTATTTTCTCAAATTTGTTTCATGTTTCTGGATTTATTGACAACGTGAGGATTATTCTTGTTATGAATTTTGTGGGTGTGGGTTCAAAATGAAAACCTGATAGATGTAGAGTGATTTTGTGCAATTATTGCTTCTTGGGGCTTGGCTCCCAAGGATTCCATCTAGGCCACTGTCCCTGGACCCTGTTTGAGGCCTAGGTGGTCTTCCAAGCCCCCTGCAAAGTTTTCCAGGTGTGTGTGTGGTTTATTTTGCTATTTTACATTTTTATGCCTGTTCTTCATATGAATTCACAGGTTTTTGACTAGCGAGAGTCTAGAATCAATACTTTGCAGGTAAACTGGTCCTGCTTAGCCATCCTCCTCAGTCCCAGCAGTCCTCCTCAACAGGGGACACAGTTTACACTGTTTTTTGAGTTCCTAGGAAGCTTGACTTCACGGATTTTCTTCAAGGGCCGCTGACGTCCCTGTCCATGTTTTGTCAGTCTCTCTGAGACATGGGGTTGGGGAGTTAGCTCAGTGGTTAGAGCACCGGACTTGTAACCCCAAGGTTGTAAGACTTTGTGGGTTCGAGTCCCACCCCCAGCAGTGGTAGATTTACTGCTATAACAAAGGCCATCCTTCCCATACCATGTCTATGTGGCGTGGGAAGTAAAAGAACTCTCACCTCGGTAAATGTGTAGGGGTGAGATTTCTACCTGAATTCATCACATAGATTCGATCACCACCCTAGCGGTGTAAAAGAACCTTGAGAAAGTCTGGAAAGGACCTATAATGGTTGACTGGACGTAAAATCAAACCAAACAAATAAACAATCTCTGAGACAGTAAATTCCACTTTAAAGATATGTCCTCATTTTTCATAATCCTAACCTGAGATATTTTGACATAAACAATTCATGACGTGGCAATTAATAACTACCTTTCTTTTCTCTTCACTGTACAGATTATGCTTCGGTCTGAACTAGTGCAGTAATGGAGAATGCTGAGGTACCCAGTGAGGCCCTGCACGGTGGCCTGGCCACTCAGGCCGTGCCCATGGCCGCAGTCAGACACAGCCTCCCCCAGATGGCAGCACCCACCTCCAGTCGCCTGGCGGTCAGCAAGTCGAACAAGGAGCTGGTCTCTCCTGGCGAGCCTCTCGTCAACTTCGTGCCCCTGGACGAGATCGAAACACCAACGAAAGGGAAGGTAGACGCCAACATGAACACACCCACGACGAGGCCAGCCCAGGACGCCACCAGCCTGCCCACACCACCCAGCGAGGGCATGCCCAATGATACCTCTCCAAAGGCCGCAGCCACCTCGGGCAGTGTCCTAGGCTCGGCGTCACCACCAACACCCATTAAACTCAAGATCCGCCGCTCGACGCAGCAAGGTCAGACACAACTGACGTCATCGGTGACGTTAGGGGAGGACGGGGAGACGATCCTCAACACAAGCCCTCCGCCCGCCACGCCACCTACCGACAGGCCCAGATTTACGCCTGCCTCCTCCGGTGGAGATACTAAGCGGAAGACCAAGACTAAGGCGCTCCTCAAAGGACGCAGCCGGAAGAAGCTCAACAGCAAACTGGCGGGGGAGCCGGTAGAAGGCGGCACTGCAGTCCCCGCGGCGCCAGTGTCACGTGGGGTGAAGCCGGCGCTGCAGGCCGAGGTCCCCGGCGCACTGTGGCTCGTCGGCGACATGGTGTGGGCTAAAGTCTCAGGTCACCCATGGTGGCCATGTATGGTCTCATTCGATCCCTTCACAGGAGTGTACATCCAAACCAAAAGTAAGTCCTCTTAGATCCAGAGATGACAGTTTTCTGTTGTTTCTGGGTTTTGCTAGTGTGCTAAGTCTTGATCATGTTAGAGGTGAATAGTGGATATAATCAGGAGTCAAACATGTTCTGGTTCTTTTTGCCTCGACTTTACTCAATACTGGCATCTCTTGAGATCTCTCTTTCTTGTCACCTTTTGATTTACAGGGATAACAGATTTCCCACTTTTCCATAGAAATTGTCGTTTTCATTAATAGTATATTAGTATAGTAAATGTGTGTTTACGAGGCATGCATCCGCTCCTACCGCACGCGACCGCTATCTGTATATAAAAGTTCTAAACAATGTCATCAAATTCTTTTTCCTCGCGTAAGATAGATATGACACTTAAGTTTTGACCTTCTCAGGGGGGAACTTTGAGATTATATATCTATCCATCTGGGCATATATATATACTCCTATGAGCCCCGTTTTTTTATATATCTTTATAGAGTTTCGTCCTGTGCCCCTCACAGACCCTCAGCCAAATGTCCATCACCGACATGTTTTACATAATTTCTTGGTCTCTAACTGGCAGAAAGTTCCACATGAAAAAGTATTATTTACTTTTTTTCTGAGAGAGCTGGTGGGATCTTAATAAGATGCGATGTGATTAGGTTATGTTATCAGTTGTAAAGATTATATCACAAAACCAACAACAACTCCTGATTTTGAATTGAAGGTTGTATTTAATGATACTTGTGGCTTATACATGAGTTTTGACACGTTTCGGCCAATGTTGGCCTTCTTCAGGTGTACATACTCACCTCCTTCATGCGCTGAAGTACATTTTTGGATAAGATTACAATCTTTGTGTTTCTATAGCTTCCATACTTTCTACATTATATCTTCTTTGGTGTGCTTCTGTTCTTCATTTTTGGAGATCAATCTAACAGTGGGTATAATTTTTGAACCCTTAATCTGTTGATTGTCGATGGTTAGTATAATAAATCATCGTAATGTTCTGAACTGAACATTACGACGATATCAAATATGGCCGACATGAGTTAAAAGTGGTGAAATGAGTTGTACAAAATGGTTCCAAAAAGTGACAGGGAGTATCTACCATCAAAAAAAAAAGAAAAGGATTTGTTATACATCTTTGAAGATAAGGGTGCATGAACATGCACTGACATTGACAGGATTACTTAGAACCAAGGAAGTGCTTTTCTGTACTATGGGAATAAGTGCATGTGCTCTCTTGACTGTCTGCTAGGCAGTCAAAGTTTCTCTGACTAAATAAGCCAGTTCTACTCACCAGGATACACAATTTTCATTGTTTTCTAGTTCACAGTAAACTTGTTCATTGTAGTCTAGAAGAGCAGGAATCTTTCTTACCGTATTTTTCATCGGAACATAATAACATCAATAAGTAAGTGTGTTAAACCCCTATTGCCAATTTGCCACTCTCCAAGCAGAAATCCGGCACTCTACTCCCCCCGGTCGCTTGTATCCCTGCACCGACCTGCCTGTTTGGGACGGAATCTGTTCCATCCGCCAGTGTTTTTCAAATATCCTCATTTCTCAGGGATTTTGGGTTATTTTGTGTTCTACTTGTAAATGATGATGAACATATTTATTTGGTAAATAATATACACTCATTTCTGCTACTATTAATGTAAAACCAGATAGAATCTCTGGGATTACTTTCTACAGTGGAAAGCACCTCATGTGTTATTTGGGTTTTTGTTGTTGTTTTTTTTGGTCAAGACCCATGTGCTCCTTTGATGGGGTAGTCTAATCAACTGTGGATTCATATTATGAAATAGTTTGAAGCTGAAAAGGAAACAGCTGGATTATCTGTGAGGCTTATTTAACACATAACTAATAATATATGAGTTGTTTGAGTTTCATAACTTTTCACAGTTACCTTGTTTTGAATCTGAAACTTAGGTTGGTCCGGTGTCCTCACTGTATACCTAGGGAACCAGCGTTGGGTTGAGGCAGAGATTAGCAAGTGCTAGCGCCGCAAAAGATCTGGGAGGAGAGTACCAATGTAGAAATGAAATTAAATTGAAAAAAAGTGAGTGTGGGTTTACCGTCGGTTTGAAACCCAGACCGTCTGGTTACCAACCCAAAGCTCTTCGACTGAAAATAACTTGCTAGAAAGAAAACAAAGGTGATGAGCTAGGAGGTGTTAATTCAGGGATGTCAGGTTTCCACAAAGGTTTATGTTTTGATTTTTAAAATATGAATTTCTTTTCCTATTGAAAAATGAACATACTTGCTAAATTACTAATATCAGCCACAGCTCTTGATTCTCTAATGAATCTGGCTACAGACTCATATGATGATTATAGATCTTCCCCTCAGTTCCCTGATTTCCCACTGACTCATCTTCCCAGTCACTCTGTTTGTTACCAAAAAAAAGACAGCATGAACATTTCAGTTTACATTCCGCGTATACAAGTCCCCATGGGCATGAATAAATTGTTCCTACTTGGTATCATATATATGCCTGATTCTGTACATATCCATTGCTAGGCCAGATGAAGTGTGATTTATGCCTCTACGGGCATAACAAAATCGACCAATCGGTGACCAGATCGTGAGCTGTTTTGAAAAAAGTTCCGGTTAGACTCAAACCCCCATTCAAATGTTTGCAAACATAATACAAAATATTCCAAGTGATTTAGGAAACCACCCCCATCCCAAATGCCATTTTTATATTGAGAATAAGTATACACTAAAGAAAATAGAGCTGGTTAAACGCTATTAGAATATTAAAACAGTGTGTGAACTCACCCAAATCCATCGGAAATAGTCAGAACCTGAGGCTGTGCAGACACTCCTGACACTACGATCACGTTCACAGAAGCAATGGACTTGTCACACCGCCCGAGCCACGCTGCGATAACCTGCTTCTTCTCGTTTAACTTGCAGTTCAAATCCACTTGACATTGTGGTTAATATTAATATCAATCCGACCAGTCCACACATATCAGTGTATTCGTCTCCTTCTAGTCCGAGTAAGGCTATCAGATCAGTGGTGTGGTTTACATTGAATGATCCAGCATGTACTGTAGATAACTATATAGTGAGTCTGCACAAATGGCGTCAGATTCGTGGCCGCTTGCGAGTACCATGGCAACGCATTTAGCAACGTCAAAAAAGAGCCTGGACAATGGTTTTAATGATCATATTCATCTTATATATGTTAATATTAAATTGATAACGCTATTTGCACGATTGTAGACATTAATATAGGTGCATTAAAAACATGTCAGGTTTGGTCAGGTCTGTTCCTCACTACGCTCAGCTAACGCTTCGCGTAGTTATACACGACCTGCCCGTCATGGCATAAACACTGACAAGTTTAACTTGTTCACTTTCTACTAAGTATTCTGATATCCTTACCTAGGGGATACCACTCTTGTTTTTATTATTTTATTTACCATTAGTCAGCAAATCTCTGGTGTATGGAAAATCCAATGATATGTTATCAATTATGATTACATGATCTTTCTAAAACCCTATTGAGTATTTTTTTATCAATTGCATAAAATAAACCCAGCATTATTGTTTTTTTTAAACCGATTTTGAATGGTTTTTACTTTCAAAATACCATTGTTCTGTGTAATTCAGGTATGTCAGTACATAAGGGACAAGCTGACTGTATAAGACTGTGGTTAAAATCATAGGCTCAGGGTCAGGATCAGAATCAGGAAAGAGTTGGTGCAGGCACACAGGAAATGTATGGAGCGACTGATTAGCAGATGGGTGCCAACAGGTAGGCGGAATGCCATGCAAAGTGAGGAAGCTGGACAATGCGCTCAGGTCTGCACTCAGATCCATGCTCAGGTGCTAAAACAAAACATTGAAATACCTCTACCGTTGCCACCACTTCTAACCGTGATCTGCACAGCCATGCGCTCACACATAGACAATACACTGAACATGTGTGTAGGCAGAGGGGAGGCTGAGGCAGGCTGTAGATCGGCGGCAGATGGTCGGGTGGCAGGATGTCAGGTCAGTCGGGTGGCCGGGTGGTTCTGGAGCGGGCAAGTTGATGTGTTTGTCAGGGGAGGGGGTAAGCCTTCTTTATTTTGTCTCTATATGTATTCGACAGACGTAAGTAACATGTATAAGACCAGCGTATACATGTTGCGCAGAGTATATTTCTATTCATATATGCTTTGCGGCAAATACAGCCGTTATGCTGAGGTTTGTTTTTCGTCTTGTCTACTGACCAATGTGGTATCATGCCAATGTAAGCCATTTGGTTGTTTACTCTCTTAATATTCGACATATCACTGACAATACTTACTACCTTAGTACTTAATCTTTTGATCTCATAGACATAGTTGTTTTAAAGCTTGTCGTTCAAACAAGCTGTTAAAGCTGTTTTATCGTACTTCTTTGTACTCTTTCAGAGGAAAACAGTCGCCCATTGTACCATGTGCAATTTTTCGGGGAAGCTGCCGAAAGAGGTTGGATTCCAGAGAGCTCCTTAATCGACTACAAAAGTCCTGCTGAGCTACTTGAATACTGTAAGCAGAAAGCTTCTGAGACAAAAAGCAAAGCCATAAAAAGAAAGTTTTCGGCGGTGATTCAGCCTGGGCGTAGAAAACTGTGGGATATTGCTGTAGCATCAGCGACAGAAGCCTTAGGATTGAGTCGTCAGGAGCGGAAGATCCAGTTCACGTTTGACTACCAGATCCCAGCAGAGAGGCTTCCTCCAGGATCTGTCCCAGCTGCCAAGAAGGAGGACTCCGGTGATGATGCCTCTGAGAAGCGCAAGAAGAAACCTAGCATCAAGCGGAAGCTGAAAGATGTCGATACGGACGATACGCAGGCCGAAGGAAGTGAACCGCCAGCGAAAAAGAGGAGGCGCAAGTTGAAAGCTACACAGTCAGTTGGTGATCAGAGCAAAGCACAATTTGCAGTGTTCTGCCAGAAACGACAAGTGTCAGTGAAAGAGGAGCACCCAGAGTTCACCGATGAGGATGTCAAGCGCACACTACAAACACTCTGGAAGGAGATGTCCGTAGAAGACCAGGCAAAGTTCATCCCCATAGGGTGCGACGTGTCCAATCTAGGAGAATCACTGACAACTGGTAGGCTGTGGTTATTTTCTGATCATATTTGATTTTTTAAAAAAGAAGTTTCTAATGCTAAGAGGATTCTCCTGATAAAAGGTCAAGTAATTTGGTTGAAATAAAGAAATGAAATTGGAATTAACGATATTCGATAAACGAGGAGATTTAACAAACTTGTAATCCAGGCATGTCAGAGTAATTAAAATTGATAGTAGATTTTATCAACATTTTTGATTTATACAATTATTAAATTAATCATTCTTCGCATCGGTCTTATGAAATTACAGATATATCCATGATATTTTGTTATAAGTTGTTACCGTAGCTGGCATATCTCATGAAATCAAAAATTGCTTGTGAACTCAACGCTGGATTTTTTTCCCTTTCTCTTATAGGAACGAAGGTAAGATCTGGTCGAATAAGCAAACCCACAAGGAAAAGGCTGGAGGCTGAAGAGTGTGGGACATTGTTGGCCGCTGGCCGTATAGTAGGTCATTTTAACTAACCGCACGATGTTAGCTGTTCTGCTTAGTGCACGTGTAATCTGTGTAGTTCAGATTTTCATGCTAGATCAGGGTTGCCACAGGCCAGGGGAAAATCATGTTTTAGGACTTAAGAACTGGCCAACTCTAACACCCGCCAAAACATTATACATCCAATAAAAGAAAAGAAGCCTTTGCTATGACCTGGCACCATCAACATGGCCACAGATATACCAGGAAAGGTTTATAACGATTTAAGGTAGTCTGGTCCTAAAAATCATAAAAAGAAATGAAAAGAAAGGTTGTAAGGACGTTCATTTATTAAATGAATTTTCTAGTTATATTTTTCAAGAAAAACTAATGGGAAATGATAGGTAAATTTTACATCCCCATTTTGTGGCCACCCTGTAGATGTGCCTGTTCAGCATTAGTTTCCACTACCTTGTGATCCCAGTGAGTAGAGACATACAGGGATGCACGTATTATGAACAAAATAATTGAAATTTCAAATATCCATTTATGATGATCAATATAAGTCGGCCGCGCCTCGCCATATCCTGGCCGAACCCCGATTGCATCAGACCACTGATAGATTGCCAAAAGGTGTTGTGAGCCCACCGAAATGTGCTGAGTTTCTGATTTTCGGAAAGCGAATGAGTCTCCTTATCTTATTTATATATAGTATTGTACATATCCTACAGATCCGAGCATTTTCAAAACTAAAAATGACACACAAGTCTATTTTCCCTATTACTTTGCCATGGAAATCCTGGTAGAAGAACCTTGTACCCCCCCCCCCCCCCCCCACACACACACACACACCACAAAATATATCAAACATACAATGTGCAGGGATGCAAGTTCACCGACAAATGATATTTCCTACAGACGGTCTGTTATGTTGGAGTGGCATCTCTTATTTTGTTTCACACATATCTCTCAATAAAAAATATAACGGGGAGAACAAGGGAAATAAGAATATATATCGAGTCGTAACCATTATGTTCCAAAATAGTGTCATAAATGTAGAGGTTTTTACATTTCCGATTCTTTCTTTCTCCGCCCCGACTTCAGTCCCTGAATGTGCCTATAAATGTTCAACATATCTTGTTGAACCGTCACAAGGAAGTAGATGAAAATACTCGAAAAATAGTAACAACATCAAAATGTTCTTTGAGACTATTCAAAAGAAAGAAATAATCGTGTGTTTTTTTTAAAATAGACGCATCTCTTTAATAGTTAGACCTCCACGCAGACCCTCAGCCCCACACTGTCTGACACTGATGTGTGTTTCAAAGCCCAATCCTTCTCACAAAATGTCTATGGTGTACGAAGTAAAATTATTCTGACCTCGGTAAATGGTAAGATTTCCACTTTACTTCATCACAACTGTTTGATCAAGAACCTTGTGTAAAATAACATTGAGAAAGTCTGCAAAGGACCTGTAATGGTCGACTGGATGTTAAATCGAACCAACAAACAAATGTCTTGGTCTCTCTGAGACATCAAATTCCACATGAAAAATATTGACACTTTTTTCTGACCCCCGCTGACTGTTTTTATAAAGGATCTGTCTCCCTGTAAATACTACGAAGATCAACATAAATCAGAGGATGGAACAAATTGGGACAAATTCAGGTCTCAGCTGAGGCCAGCAATTTACTTAAAATAACCGAAAATGCGGACCTATTACACCATTCCACTTCTAGATTTTTTTTTCAAATTCCATGCGTGCTGTCTTTAAACCAAGACTCAAATATTGTGTATAAGGAGCTCTTCTTGCGTCACAAGTGGTGATTAGAGGGAAGCTTATCCTTGAATTGCATAATCCTAATGATTTGGAATCCCGAGTTTTTTTTTCTTAGACTCTGTGATGTGTTTAAGCTGTTTAGATAGTGTATTTGTGTATGGTTGTCATTTACTGGTTTAGCCAGTATATGATAAACGAATATTGTGGGTAATGCAGTGATTTATGTTGATTTCAAGTGACATAGACCGCTATTAAGGAAAAGTATGTAGAAGCAATTCCTCAAGACCGCAGCTAATGAGAGTTTTATACCTTTAGTTAGGTTTACAGTATTGCAGAATACATACATGTTTCTAGGCAAAGGGAAAAGTCCAATCGTGCTGATTTTGCATCTGCCTACGTGTTGCTATATATGAGGAGTTGGCTCAGTGGTTTAGGTACTGGACTTGTAACCCCAAAGTTGTGGGAACTTGCTGCTTGAGTCCCGCTGTGGCTACTTTTCTCCTAGCAGTGGTAGATTTACGGCTAAATCAAAGGCTAATCCTTCGCATACCATGTTCGGTGTTGTGGGAAGTAAAGGAATCCGACATTAGTAGATATGTAGGGATGAGGTTAATACCTGAATTCATCACATAATTCAATTACCACCTTAGCGGTGTAAGCGATGTGAAAGCAGTGAGTAAAAGCTAAACCACCTTGTGAAATCCTGGAAAGGACCTGTAATAGTGGACTAAACATTAGATCGAACACCAAACCCTGGGGCAATGTGGGGCTGGGTAGATAGGATGATGGCAAGGCCCAGCAGTGTAACAGTGAGAAGTGTCTGGTTTTTGTTTCACTTTTACTTCTGATATGGTATTGTCAATGTGTTCCGTCTGTTGATGTTCAATTAAGAGGCAGTTCTACAACTAACCATCTGCATGCACCTCGAC
The DNA here is from genome assembly GCA_950022655.1 of Alentia gelatinosa. NCBI lineage: Eukaryota > Metazoa > Annelida > Polychaeta > Phyllodocida > Polynoidae > Alentia > Alentia gelatinosa. The sequence continues at coordinate 71,035,317 of OX465582.1, forward strand.
CTTCCCTGTTTTGTCAAGTATTAATATCTCCTTGTAATAAACGCAAGCTCTTTCAATCAATCGAAATTAATATTGAACTGGGAACAGCAATATTTCTCCCAATCAGTATAAGATTTCGGGGTCATCCATAAAGTATGTGCGCACTGGGGGAGGGTAATTTTTTTTTTGGCAATTTTGCGTATATTTCCTCTTTGTTCTATTGCGTACAAGATCAGGAGGGGGGTTGGGGGTGGGGTTCAAAACTTTCAGAAATTCTGCGCACGTACATTATGGAATACCCTTCATTTTTCAGAAATATATAATATCGGCTAAATGATAACATCCTTTTCTTTCTAAACTGACATGGTTTCATGCCATACATAATTTGGAAATCACTTTAGAATCATTGTCAGGGGTGCCAGTTTGTCAGATTTTGCCCAGATGTAGTATTTGTATTTTAGTCTAAAAATGTCTAAAATCGTCATCTTATTTTGAATTGACCTCTAATAGGATACATGTGTAGTTCAAAATTCCTACGAGACAGGCCCAGCACACCCAGGGCTGGGTCTACTACCCATTGCTACAACCTTGGGAAAATACTCCTACAGACAAGAGCAAACCGTTAGGGAGAATACAGACATCCGATCGGCTCAACATGTATTGTTAGAATAGAGTTATTGAATCCTTACAAAGTATAAAAAGGGAATGTCTAATGCAATTTTAAAGATCTGTTAAAGTTTTTTTAATCCTATCTAAACCTAATTTAGTGCCAATTTGATTATAGATTAGTATAAATTATAGGTTCTATACTGGTAGTAATGCCTCAAAAGCCACGAAGAATTGATAGAGGAGTACAGGTCCTTGTGTCAGGCATGGGGATTCCTCTACGCCATCTGCGTTTTAGGTGATAAAAGCCCTAGTCCCATGTAGGGTTTTTCCTGTCACCAACTGGCATCCCTGCATGGTAATGATGTTATAGAAAATACTAGAAGTCTTTTTGCTGTCTCCCCCAAAAAAGGCCTGTGTGCAGGCTTCACAACGCCTCTCCAGTTATGACGTCACCATCAACATTGTCGCTTCAGGGGAAGGCGAGATATATGTAAGTCTCCTAGATAAAGACATTTCCTTTCTGCACCAGGCTATTTGCTGGTAGAATTATCAATATACAGAAGCAATGAAGACTTTATATTTAAAAGGAACGACTAAAATTAGAGGTAAAACCTGGCCTTTAGATTAAGCAATCAAGGGTAAATACCAAAGATATTTTGAAAGGTGTTCATTATTGCTGCAGTAGTAGGAATTGTTGATTATTGATAATAGCATGTTTGAATTCAATATGAAGACTCCATACAGAACATACTCGTCTTTAACAGCCATGCCTTCCCCTACCCCTAACTTGTTACTGGAGAACTTGACCAGAAACGAACTCGACCTATAGCTGTCAGGAGAACTCAACACGTTTTCAGGGATGTCAGTTTTATTTGTTTCCAGGGATATCAGTGTTTTCATTTTTTGAAATATGAAATCCTTTTTTCCTTGTGTTAAATGAACATAACAACTGCTAAATTTTGTATCGAACGATAACAGGCAGGTATGCTGGATGCAGCATTGATTGGCACGGTTGAATGCTGGTTTTGGAGTCTATCAAAGGAAGTGCCCGACAGACTCAAAACCAGCTCAATTTTCAAAAGCCAACTGACATTGCACTTGCTGAGATCGGGTTTTCACGAGCAATAGACTCTAATGAGATATAAAACAGATACAATTCAATAAGAGAAGGTAAATACGACTAATTACATGAGATAATAGTTGAAATATTGATCAAAAACGAACTTGACTTTGACAAGTGCTTGAATGATAATAGGGGCTGCAAGGAAACATTGTGATCCATCATTTCCCAACTAGATGTGTCATTATCAATTGTTCTATATACTGACAGTGTGATCATGGTTTGGTCTTGCCAAATCGGTCAGACACGCCATCTTGTTTATTTACAATCTAAGGTCCACGCATACGCTTCCCGAGGTTACCAAAATCAGGCATATCCATCGGGCTATCCCTGGTGGTATTTAGCCGCCGTGCCCCCTAGTGGCTACCCGGGGAACCAGCGTAGATGGATCTTGGCTGGTTCCCGCCTGTGTATTGGGTACCCAGGAAACCAGCATACCAGCACTACAACTGTGATAGAAGAGTGATACCTTCAATATAGCCTTCAAGTTTGATATTCTGAAGGCTGAATCCTCACCATGGTATGCAATAAATGATCATATTTTCTGAAATAAGTATGTGCTTTCGTTGTAAGATGCAAGCCAATTCATATGAGCGAAAATAAGTGCAAAATGTCGATTCAGATTTAGTTATACTTGTTATCCATAGAGGGCAGCACTCTGTGCTATAGGTTTCATACAGTATACTGGCCACCAGAGCATACGCTTGCTACTAGCCTCTTTCACGACCGTTTGAGGCACACAGGGCACGCCTATCTCTTTCTAAAATTTTTATTTAAAAAAAATCGATTTGGTTTTCATAAAGATAATGTATTGTCCTAAAAATATTTCCTTTTTTTCTGACCTCAACTGACATCCCTGCGTTTTAGATAAATCGGTTGGAGAACTCACCTAGTTAGCTTTTAGACAAGTAAATCACCGGTTAGAGAAAATAAGGCCAGTTATGTTTTGATGAACGGTTAGGGTTAGGGATATGCTTTGGGGAAGGGTTTTCTGTTAATTTTCTTTCTCAGAGAAGACTCAATCTGATGTCAAGAAAATATACTACTAAGTATGGTATTTATTAACAGTTATAGTGTGATTCTTGAATTGGGAAGATTTAAAACGGGTCGAGTTGTTGGTCGAGTTTACCCCCCCCCCCCCCCCCCCAACTCCTCTCTCACAAGGGTCAGCTGGCCCCTGTCGCGTGTGACCAGCACAGGGGTGGACCACGAGGCCTGGGGGCTGGTTGGGCCCCCCTCCCAATGCGAAACATACTTTGGAAGTGTTCTACACAGTGTGTTCATGAAAAAAAAGTAATCTTAATTCATGCATGCTTGGCTTTGGAAATGAACGTGCTTCAGAAGGATTGCTTTTGTTAGAAACTAAACTTACATGTGCCTGAGAATGAAATGATTTAACCCAACACTTCTGGCATTGGTTCAACCTGTTTAACAATGGCGTCACAAGAAATGGTGCATTTGAATTTCCAACAGCTTCTGAACACGTCAGGCACATTTCTAATTTGTTAGGTGACTTTGTAACAGGACTTTTGTTTTTGTAGGTACCTGAAAATGAGACGTCCACAAAGAAGAAAGCTCGCAGTAAACGGAGGAACAAAGGCGAGGAGGTAAGCTCACAACTCTAATAGTCTGCTGTGAAGTTGCACTTTAAAGCATGCATAGGGTCCTACGTCATAACCTGAATCATCTCAAGTTCTATATTTTTCTTTCACAAAAGGATGTAATTATCCTACTGATATGAGTAACTACACAAATAAACAATCACAACTCTCTGGTAGGGTTATCAAAATCTGGGAAAATTGTGGTTTACTTCTTGTTACTGGCAGGTCAGAGGCCAACAGAGATGTAGCTCTCTTCGGGAACCAGCAGTGGCTTCCTTGTGGTAAAACCATTCAGCAGTGACTCATCTTGGTCCCGTCTTGAGAATTTAGAAGGATTGTATGAATTGAGATGTTCATCGTACCCCCTTAAAGCATTATACTCCTTTAGCAACTGAGTAGCTTTTTTGAAGTCTTGACACATTGGGATTGCACAGCATTTACAAATTTTCAATTTGGCCCTTGTTATTTAGGTCAAGCAGCTCGCCAACATGGCGCAGTAAGGGGATAAGGTCAAAGTTAAACATGGCAATCCTAAGACCAGACCAGAGAAGCCTAAATCTCTCTAGAGAGAGGAGTTGTTTGGTGTGATTTCACGCCAGCCAGAACCAACTATCGAAGGCCTAACCATGATACAAATGGACCCATTCCAAGAAATGGTGTCTGACCACGCGGCCCTCGCAGGCAGCTCAGGGGAAGCACTCCCCTAAGACCGCTTGTCTGTCGGACTCCAGTACAAGTTCCGATGTAGAGCTGGAGTGTGATCAGCTCCCTCAGGAGGATGACCTGGTTGATGTTGTCAACATTAACAATGCAGGCGATAAAACGGAACCTGAGTTCTCCAACATGGTGGTCCAGGCCCTCTTGCAGGTAGTGGGGCCACCATTACAGGACACAGTGAAGGAGAACTGCAACTGCTTCCTGACAATGCACTGATGTTGCAGGTACCTATGTTGAATACAGGTCCTGTATGATCCGAAACAGTGGGCAAAACTGAATAAAGACTCCGAAATCAGAGATAAAGCGGTTCTGCTTACAGACACCTTCGTCAGCCTAATGGATACAAACCTTATCCTCCAAGAGTAATATCAGAAAGAAGAATCTAGATTTTAAAAAAAGAGGAAATCTCGTCAGATGACAATTCCTTTTCCTTCTGTAAAACAAAGATGATTTTAATTGCGCATTACTCACTTCTATAAACAGTGGTATGAACCTCTCCACAGACCCTCAGCTTTATGTCGTTGCCATTACCAACATATTTTCCACATTTTTTTTTGCGTCTTTCCGAGGCAGCAAATTCCACATGAAAAAACCTGTCCACTTTTTTAACTGACATCTCTGAATTTATGTGATATGTCCTTTCATAATTCCTGAAGACGGAAAGCGACATGGACGAGAAGCTCACCAATAAACGTCCGAGAAAGAAGCCCGTAGAAGAAATGTCCACCGATGGAGAATGCTCTGAAAAGGTACATTTTTGCGAAGAGAATGCTTGCATCCTTCAAAAATAAATTGAACAATTTTAGACGTAGCGGAATACACCTCTGGTCACTACCACGTTTCCAGTCAAATCCAAACCGTTGCTTTGTAGTCTCTATAGTAACCACGATTCATTAGAACAATTAATATATTACCCACCATTAACAGCGATGACGTAACATTAGTGTCACACTCTACAACCGAAGAAATAAACAAAATAAAGTGAAGTGTATTATTTCTACACGGGTGAAACTTGAAGTGTGAAATATCTGTTTGAGTGCACTATTTGGTTCATTTCTGTATCATTATAGCGATAGAAAATGTGTAAGTTTGTTCTTGAAATAGACGAAGCAGAGTCGAGATGTTGGAATTTCATTGTTTCACATAAAAGATTTGCTGCGTCTGACTACTTCTGGGAACTTGCAAGAGCATTACAGTATCTATGATTATTCTCCGATCCGGCCAGGAAGTAGGAGGCGCTACGAACCCCCTGGGCGGCCATTTTGGAGAAGCACCTCCGCAATGCTAAGTCTATGGAACCGTTCGGATGTGCATTTATGATACTTTTTAATTTGTGAGGATGTTTTAAGTACTTCTGACGCATTCCTCCTACCAGAATTGAACTTCCCTGACTATTTCAGATCAAATGTTTATTTGGGAAATGTGATAGCCCCAGTTTCGACTATAAATGCGATGTCAACAAATCGTCGAAACAACCGTTTTTCTTCGAGCAGGCACGTTTAAATTATGTATGAATGATGTAAATGATCCTATTTCAACCATTACATGTACAGAATGCAATGGAAAAGGTAGATTATTATAGTTTTTGGCTATTTTAAATTCTGACAGCGCTTTGTATTCACCAGCAAAGATGGCGGATCGATCCGTTGTCAGGTAAATTTGCATAATTTGTAGGGTATTTTGAACCGGAAGTGTCCATCCGGATCGGAGAATGGAATTCACTACAAAATCGGCATTCACTATACTAAAAAGGCCAATTTGGAGATTTCTTATGGTTTTCAGGTTTTCTCCGCACTAAATAATCGTTTGGTAGCTATGAATGTATTCTATATTTCAGGCAATGAATTATAGATTTTTCTTGAATCTGGATCTTACTTTTTTTTATCCAAAGGATCAATCTTGAGGTCAGTGTAGGTCCGAGGAGAGAATATGTTGACATAATAAACAAAAGGTAAAGGAAAAAGCTTTAAGCTTAGGCCAGATATTCACATAGAACAGCTATTAATGCAGCCCCCCTCCCCCACCCCCAACAAGAACCTCCGACATTCTTTTCTCGATTATTTCCAATTTGGTTGTCGGCAGGCATTTATTTTGCTGCAAGTAGGAGGCATCCGCGACGTTTCTCAAATCTAACTTGCACTTTCAGAGTGACAGTGGGCGAAAGTCGGTAGGACCGCGAAGGCCGATGAGGATTTCATTGGAAGAACGTGAGGAGGATCTGGAGATTCTCAAGTTGTCAAACGCACGACCGCCGAAGAAGGAGGCCATCTGTCAGATCTGCGAAGAGCCGGGCAATGTGATCACATGTGAAGGGGTTTGCGCTGGTTCTTTCCATCTCAGTTGTATAGGACTCTCGGTTGAACCAACGGGACCGTTCAAATGTGATGAGTGTGTATCAGGTGAGTAATTATTTTTACGGAGATTGCAGTTTTCCTCTTCCTTGAGGAAATCCTTGTTTTGGTTTTGAGTTTCTACAATTCATGCGCAATGGGCGTTAGTCACATCAATAAACAATGGTTCAATCCCACCCTCACACCCCAGCCCCATTCCATGGCCAATAATGATGTGTTTGACCCTATTCTCCCAGTCTCGCTGGACAATAAATTCCACATAGATATAATTTCCAATTTTTTTCGTGGCCCTAACTGACATCCCTGTTTATCTAGAGAAAATATATCGTTTTTTGAGATGGACCGCAAATTCCCACCAGCAGTATAGAGCCCATAAAATTGTGGAAGGACAGTTTTACACTAAAGCTTTTAGAGGCGTACCTGAAACCCATGCTGTTTCTGTATTTTCAAAACCCACCACCAGTTTGCATAACTTATAATAAACATTTGACTGTAAAACACATTCTGTATGATTGCGATAATTATAGATTGAATTTAAAACACTTCTGTCTGTTAGCTGATCTACATGGTCTTTTACAAATTATAAAATATAACATTATTTAAAGGCAGCTTACCTCTTTACGCATTTATGATTTCGAAATTTCAATACACCTTAATTATTAGGGAGTGGACGGTTGGTCTTATAGGTTATGGCTATAGTCTACTGTAGTTCACCTGCTTGTAGAGTCACTAGGTGAGCTGATCGCATTTTTGCTTTTCATTGCTAATTATAAGAATATGATTTCTATTTAGGAGAGAACGTTTTGTGGCAATATGATCTATTACAGTTTTTATATTTAGCCTTTTGACATGGATTCTTTTTTAACAAAGTGAGTTAAGTGGGTGGGGGGGGGGCTTTTAAGTTAAAGATCCATAATTAAGAACTCTTTAGTTGCAAAGGTGCATGCGATCATTCGAAACATAGTAAGTCAAATAATGTCTTGTGTGCTGGTGGAACAGCCCCTTAACCGTGCTGCCTGTTCACAAAACTATTGTTTAGTGTATTATCTTCACAAATAAATTGTAACTAGGAATTGTCATGAAGAACGGTCTCTTATTAGGGACATATTTTGGCTCTCCATGCACAAAGCTACTACAGATCTGTTTGATAGTGTCACAATTACGTAATAAAAATCTTGGATTTGTCTATTAATACGCGAAATCTGCGTCCTTTCTGATAAGTTGAAGAAACGCCAGTGTGACTAGTATTAAAAGTAAAGGTGTGACAGAGCTTTGATTGTGATTTCAGGTATTCATACATGTTTCGTATGTAAAGAGAAGGGTAAAGACACCATCATGTGTGCCAAACCCAACTGCGGCAAGTTCTACCATCAAGCCTGCATCCAGAAGTTTGCCAACACCCACTTCGAGAACAACAGGCTTGTCTGTCCTCTCCACGCATGCGCCACCTGTATGGCCGACAACCCCAAGAGCACCAAGGCATGTAAAGGTAAGCAGTGAAGGTTGGAGCTTTAGGAGGGGTTGAAAATGTTGTTTGAAACCTTTGATTGTCCCTATATATCCTCAGGGGTCCTCTGGGACGTTGAACTAAAAACAAACAAAAGAATCCGGGAGGGTGCTGTAGACAAGAGGGACAAGGATAGGAGAGTATTGCACTAAGATGGCCAAATTCAGGATGTCAGAGTTAAGGGAAATCCCTGAAATAAAGAATGTTTCTTTTTTTATAAAACACAGAAATAATGTCCTCAGTATTCAAAAGCCTCAATATAACCTCTGTGTGTCATCCCCTTTTTTGTCGTCCTGTCAATGTGTTTAATTATTCAGGCCGCTCAGTGAAAGACTTATAAAAACCTCTCGCCTTTTTTTCAAGTAACTTTTACAACCTATAAAAACCTATATTTGCACCATGCAGATTGATATATACAGGAAAGTTTAGAAGTTAACTTGATACAAAGCCATATTGTAGAAAGACAAAGAAATCCACAATGTCAGTGTCTTACACGTCTTTCAAAACCCAACATGAAAAATATCAACTTCCACTTTTCTGTCTGACCGATATCCCTGTACTTAAAATTACCCCTCAATAAACTCTTCTCCACAACCTTCTAATCAGATATGATAGGCTTCAATTTGCCTTGGGAGATCCACATTCATTTTCAGTATATAAATAGTTTTTCCCCTGTGCAAAACAAAGATAGTATAAATTGAGCCTCATAGAGGCAGCAAATTCCACTTGAAAAATGTTACTACTTCTTTTTCTGATCCCAACTGACATCCCTTATTTTGTGATCTATTTCAGGCCAGTTGTATAAGTGCGTGAAGTGCCCCAAGGCCTACCACGTCGGTGACTTCTGTATTGCCGCCGGCAGTAAGAACATCGCTGGCTTCCATATTGTCTGCAGCGACCACTTTGTTCCGTTGAAGAACAAAAAAAACTACCCACACCTCAACATTAGTTGGTGCTTCATGTGCTCCTCAGGTAAGTCATCTCACACCCTCACTATATCAAAGGCTAATCGTTCTCATACCATGTCGATGTGGTGTAAGAACTAAAAGAACTCTCACCACGGTGAATGTGCCGACCCCAACACGTTTTCCACGGAATCTCAGTGTTTGTCAAGCAGTGAACCACGGAAGAGCCACAGGCCATGAGCCTCATTGGTCAGTCCATCCAATCTAAAGATGAATTCTACTTGATGGTATGAAACTTGCAATCTGCTTCCCGAGAGGAAGTAGAACTACGCACCCACAGGGGAACGCGGTACACACAAGTTGGGATGAAATTTTTAAGCCATTGCATCCTACTTGAAACACGTTTATCTTAACAAATGCTTTATTTTGAGTAATATTAAAGTAAGTTCAATTATTACATGGCTAGATCTATCGTCTACATGGTAGGTGCAGCAGCCACGATGTGGGTGACAGTTGGAACTGTCATCCCCTTTTATAGTTTTGCACCATGTGACCTCTCTCGGCCAATTAGAAAAAAAATGTCGTTTGCGGACGACATTTGTTTTTGTTCTGTTGTTGGGCTGTGGGTATCGATGACAACAGTGTCAACAGGGGTCGTCAACAGATGTCTTTTGGGCCCTAACCTTGATTTTGAGACTGGGGGGAGGGGGACCTATAATTATACGGCAGTTTCATCTATGAGAATCATCAGGCTGCATTTTACTCGAAACGACCGCTGAGACAATCGTTTCTCAGCGCAGTAACTGACTTTTTTTTAATTTAATTTTTTTATTAGGCGCATTCAAATATACATTTGGTTTTCGATGAGCCTATCGTATCGGCGACGTCAGCATCATGCATATCTACAAGTATTTCCATACATGTACCATATTTAGTAACTAATATTATTAGTAATAATGTTAACAAGTATTATTAATGATAAATGATTATGATATGGAATGTGTATAACATGACATAATTTTCCTTAGACAGTAAGGAAGGGAGAGCAGGTATACTTGCGTGAATCTACCGCGACGACAACTCCAATATCTCACTTACAGATTGAGAAAGGCTACAACAATAATATAAATAATACATTTGCAGTTATTATAACGGTAACTGTAACTTGGGAACTATGATCTCGGGACAGATTAGCATATAGTGGTATCACACTTCACGGCCACTTATCAGATATTTGGCCGAGTTTTTTCCCATGTCTTTTAAAAGAGTGAGTCAGTTTTTGTCAACAGCCTGTCTAGTTGCTAAGTAGCAACACAGCGGCAGATAGTTGACAAATTAGAAATATATATGTTTCCGTTTTCTGTTTGTTTATAATTGTGAATAAACAAAGTAGTAGAGATTTGTTACTGAGAATTGTGACAGTTGGGTTAAAAGATGGTACCTGCACCCGCGAATGGCAAAGTGCAGCAACTATAAGAAAGGAAAAGGTCCCTACTGAGTACTCCGGCATCATTTCCTTTAGCATAAAAGGAAAAGAAATATATTGAAGTAAGTTGTGGACAAAATGATGTGAGCAAAAATAAGTTGAAACAGCCAAATCAAATGTAGTTATCATTATCAATTGTAGAGGCATGAATAGTGTATTCTCTTTGTCCTTGATAGAGGGCAGCACTGAAATGCGAAAGTGGTGCCACATTGTAGAATTCACAAGGATCAGTACCATAGACCCTTATTTTTCGGAGCCCAACTTGCATCTCTGCTAAAACAAACTGATGTTGCAGGAGGTACGTTACTCTGCTGTGAGCGGTGCCCTGCCTCGTTCCACTCCGACTGTCTGAAGGTGGAGTGTCCGGAGGGAGTCTGGTACTGTAAGGACTGCAGTCACGGCAAGCGACCACTCTATGGTGACATCGTCTGGGTCAAAGTAGGAGCCTACAGGTAGGTCATCTGATGAATTTACACTGAGATTTTATTTTCTTTAAAAAAATAAAATCTTTTATCAGTGATGTCAGTTTTCCATTTTTCAGTGGAAATCCACTCTTTAATATTCAGTATGGTCCATTCAGTACGTATAAATACTTTTCCTTGCGTCAAACAAAGATAATATGGATTTAGCTTCATTTACGCCAATAAAACAGTGGGTTGAACCTCCACACAGACCCTCAGGCCCATGCCATGGCCGACAAGAACATATTAACCCAAGTTTTCCTGGTCTCTCTGAGGCAGGAAACTCCCTATGGAAACCTGTACATTTTTATCCCTAACCCCCAACTGACATCCCTGTCTTATAGATAAATTTATACTGAGAGTATAAAATAGACGTAAGCTCAGTTTTCTATAGATACAATCTGCATTACAATTTCATGATATCGGCCATGTGGGGAACATATAAAGATACTTCGTAGCTGGGAATTGACACCTGTTATTGACACTGTTTGTTGTGGTCAGGTGGTGGCCCGGTGAAGTGTGTCACCCCCGACACGTACCCGACAACATCCTGAACATGGCCCACACCACCGGAGAGTTCCCCATCCGCTTCTTCGGCTCCAACGACTACTACTGGATCACCCATTCCAGGTAAGCACAAACATAAACGTGTTCTAGTCTTTGATGAAGAACATTCATTAAATTATCCAATTCCTCGAGTCAACCTGGAAGCAGGTGGCGCTTCAAACCCAATTCGCGGCCATCTTGGCAAGGCAGCTACGCAGTGCTAAGCCTATGTCGAATTCAAACGTTCATTCCTGATATTATTTGGTATGTGGGGATGTGTTATGTAACCCTCAAGACAATTTCTTGATAAAACCAGACCACCCTGGCAGTTTGAAATGAAATGATTACGTGATGACCTCAGTTAGACCTCTGAACGCAATGTTAACAAATTGTTTAAACAACGATTTTCATGTCTGGATAATGTAAATAACCTCATTTTAACTAGTGCAAGTGTAAATTACACATTATAAAGTAGATTTTCCGAGTTTTCCACTATTTTACAGTCTGACAGCGATTTGCTGTCACCAGCAAGATGGTCCGTTGTTAGGGGAATTTGGAGGGTATTTCAAACCAGAAGTCACCAGATGAATGGGGGAATGAAATTTGTATCCTCCGCGTCAGCCGAAGACTTCCAGTCACGTGACAAACCAAAATACCCTCCAAAGATTCTTGAAAACGGGGATGTTCGCCATTAAGATGGTGACAGCAAACTGCTGTCAGAGAGGAAAATGGTGTAAAATAAAACTATTTGTCTTTCTAATCTGCAATGTGTACACGTATTTATTGAAATAGGGTTGTTTAGATTATTCAGACATGATTTAAACGTGCTAACACGAATAGAATTATGGTTGTTTCAACGATTTGTTGACCTCGCGTTTATAGTCTGCTTATCTAGGGCACATGGACTGAGGCCAGTCTAGCAAAACTGAACATCGTAAAGTATGGACTATCAATCGAGTTAGGAACATACTTTATTCAAATTTATATTGTCACATAGTTACATATATTTTAGAACTCAAACCTGATTCGTCTCTTATTCAGGAAGAGTATATGTGTTTGAATGGTACATGTACTCTTGAGAAAACATGGCAAATTCCCCATAAGTATGTACTTGTGGTGAATGATATATTTATCTCACCCTTGGTATTTTTCCCAGTAAAAAGACACAATGTGTATATATTACGTTATGCCTGTGTAAATATCTGAATACCTTTATTTTGAATTTGTTGATGAGGTTCGTTCATAATTGTTTGTTGTAGAGTTTTCCTCTTCCAAGACGGTGACAAAGGCACAAAGGAGACAGCAAGCACAAAGGGAATTGACAAGACGTTCCAGAAAGGTAGTATATTTTGCTTAAGTACTGCGTCAATAGAATTCTGTTACCAACGAATAGTTATCTGATTGAATATTGGGTCTTTACTCGATTGAAATATAAACGTCCCTGTTCGATTAGAACGGTGTGATTATGTAACACCTTTTTATCTTCTCTTGTCTAATTGGAACGGCTTTTTTTGTCATTTTGTCGTCAGCTGTTCAAGAGTCAGTTGCTGCGTTTGCTATCTGGAAAAAAGCAAAGCTTGACAGAGAGCAACTTGAACTTGAGAAAAACGACAAGAAACCCCCGGCGTACAAACACATCAAGGTGAGATTTGTCATTGAAATGATTAACGCATCTGCAGAAACTATACATCTACTACCATGTTTAAATGTTAGTTTAAAATAAATAGCATGTCATATTATTAGATAAAAGTAGATAGCATGCCATATCAAGCAAACAGAAAAAACGTTCTCAGATTACAATCCTGTTGTTGCATTAGTATTTTGACAGCACAAAGGAGATGGCAGTTAACCAGTCAAGAAATGTTACGATGATATTTTTTCTCTGTTGCAGACGAATGTACCAGTTGGTAATGTGACGTACAACCGACTGAACTTGTCAGAACTACCACGGTGTGAGTGCAAGACGAACATGGAGAGCCCGTGCAGCCCTGACACGGACTGCATTAACCGCATGTTGATGTACGAGTGTAATCCCCAGGTCTGCTCTGCTGGCCAGGCCTGCTGCAATCAGCGGTTCCAACGCCGCGAGTACCCAGAAGTGAGTGTCCTCAAGACGGAGCACCGCGGCTGGGCGCTCATCACAGTGGTCCCCATCAAAAAGGTCAGTGGCTCTACCTAAGTGACGGCTTTCCACTTTTTCAATGAAATCCACATTTTCAGTTTATAAAATTAGTTTTTCTCGTGTAACATAAGGGTAGCATAAATTGAACCTCTTTCATTCCAATAAAACATTAATTTCAACCTTCCCGCCACCCTAAGCCCAATTCCATGGCCAACACCAATATGTTTCCCATGATTTCTCCATCTCTCTAAGGCAGTGAATTCATGATGAAAAATATATCCACTCTTTTGTGCTGAACCCATCCTTGATAACTGTTTCCGTGCCTTGTTATTGTTATATATATTGTGTTCGTAGGGCCAGTTTGTGAACGAGTACTGCGGTGACCTGATTGACGAGGAGGAGTGTAAGAAACGGATCAAGGAGGCACACGACAACAATGTGACCAACTTCTACATGCTCACATTAGACGGCAACAGGTACGCCATATTCTCAACTCCGAACTAGACAGTATATAATATTTTAGATGCTAGAAACCCCCTTTTCCTTCAGGCCATATCCTATTTTAGATACCTGGTAGTACATAACACGCCCCCTGTCGTTTAGGTTTAATGTTATTTCAGATATGTATGATACTTTAGTGAAATGTATTGATCTTGTTGGGACTACCGTATATCCCAAGTTTCTTTCGATGTATATATTCAACAAGCTCATTGAATACTTTTATTGGAATAAATGAGAGATGTAAGGATATCCCAACAAGGTTAAACCGTTATACTTGTATTATATACCTAGAATTATCAATAATTTGTTAAGTATCTACCAAAAAATGACAACATAGAACCAGAGTGTGCTGGGAGGGCAGAAGCATGTACTGACCGAACCCAAGTAAGTTTAGAACTATTCCATCCTGACACAGTATGCTAGGATGGATTGAATACCAAACCTATAGCAGAGCTTAGTGTCTGTAGGATTTTCTGGCGTAGGCATATAATACAAGAAGCAACAAGTGATAAACAGAGCTGGTATTCTTTTTTAACTTTTCAAATAAAACTAGATATTTTATCAGGCCTCCCATTGAAACCTATAAAACCTATATTTCAACTCTTGAGCCTTAATTTTTGTAAAAGTAACCTATATTTCTATTTTCAAAACTTATGAAAAAAAGGATACATTGAGGAAAGGGGTACTGGGAAGCCTGTTTATATGACAAAGGAAAATGATAGCCCTTGTGGCTTTGTGTGATGTTTGCTAGAGTTCAATCCAAGTTCCGTACAGATTTTCCTCAAATCCATGCTTATGTTAAGTGTTTGTATTGTCTTGTTAAAGTGGTACCTGACATGAAGATGTAATTGTGTGATTTTGTAGGACAATTGATGCGGGTCCTCGTGGAAACATGAGTCGCTTTATGAATCACAGCTGTCAACCCAACTGTGAAACACAGAAGTGGAATGTGAACGGAGATGTACGCGTAGGACTCTTCGCCGTCGAAGACATCCCAGCAGGTATGCGCCCTTGGGAGTTTTGTCATTTCATAAACTCTCTAAGAGAAATATAGGTCGGATTTATGGAAAAAAATCATAAAAGGTATTGCCTGATTTGAAAATCGTAAAAACGCCTCAGTCTCGTGATATATGTCCGTTGTAATAGAGTTATTACAGGCCTATACAGAACACTTTAAATCGTGGTTCTATCTTTATTCTACTTGGTCTAAAATAATGTGAAACCTGTTGTCACTGGGGCGCCCCATTACAAATCTCAGACTATGGGACTGAAGAAATCATGAAAAGTTCCCCGTGATTTGAAGATCTTAAAAACGCCTCCGCCCCCTGCTATCATAATGTTATTAGAGACCTATCTAGAACACTTTGGATTATGGTCCTATTTATATTCTAAGTGATCTGAAACTTTCTGTCAGTACAATGTCCGTGGAGGAACTGGTGACACTTTGCGGTATTATTCGCCAAACAATGACGCTCTCTATGCCGTGCGTGTGTACTCAAGTGCGGCAATGATCGGCTCACGGCAGCGGCCGCTTCCAGTCCATAGAGTTCTATGTCCATGATAAGAAGGATGTGCACAGGTGTATGATTTAAACGTTTGTATTCTTTCATTTCAGGTGATGAACTGACATTCAATTACAACCTGGACTGTCTGGGTAATGAGAAGACTGTGTGCCGTTGTAACGCTCCCAACTGCAGTGGATTCCTCGGTGTTAGACCAAAGGTAACCAGTCACTGACTGCTCTCTGTCGCAACGTTAGGATGGCATTTCCTGTTTAGTTTCATATTTATCTCTCTTCGAATACTCTCGTAATCAAGAGAATTTGGAATATGTATATCGACTCTTAGCCATTATGTTCCACAATATTATATTGTTTCTTTTTAAGGGTTATAAATGTCTGATCTTCTCCTTAGTCTCGGCTTTCATCCCTTTAGTCTACTCATCATTATTAAGATGATTCTTTTGGTATTAATGGCAGGTATCAGAAATTTCAAGATTTTCATCTATTATCATAAAATTTTAGCAGTTTATACAAATTTGCTGCACCCGACTTTCTCCTGACAGGACCCGGCCGAACTCCGACGTGACCAGGCTACGGAAATGTGCCACCAGGCCGCTTAAACAGGCTGGTTTTTATATTTCCGGAAAGCGATTTCTTCTTATCCTTATATGATCTATATATATGTACTCACAGCTGTGAATTTTTAATTTCCTTTCGTAAACGGGCAAGATTCCAACCGTGAGCGAATCAGGGAAAGATATGAACACACCATCGAACGTTTAAATACACAACAGATTCTATCTGTAATAATACGTCTCTTGCTTCTGGCTTTTACAGACAGCAGCAGAACTGGCGCCAGAGAAACCTCCCAAAGACAAAAAGAAGAAGAAGAAAAAGAAGAAGAAGCTGACAATAGTGGTGGATCACGAGGACGAGTGTTATCGATGTGGAGAGGGCGGAGAACTCGTTATGTGTGACCGGTCCAAGTGTCCGAAGGCTTACCACCTACAGTGTTTGAACTTAGAAAAGCCCCCGCATGGTGAGTGGACCCATTCATCAGCCTATACTCGTATCAAGTTATCAACGGATGCCAGTTTCCCGTGGCCAGTTAATTTAGTGTTTTAAGTTGTTTTTTTTAAATAGCTTGTTAAGTAATAGAGTAAATATACGCAGGACGCAAAAAATGTCCATCCTTTAAACTTTTATTTTTACAAGTCCTCTCTACAATCTTCAGAGATGGCAGCTTCCCACTTTTCCAGGGAAATCCACATTTTTAGTTTCAGTTGATAGATTCCTATTTACAGGCGGGGCTCTGATGCAGAGCCCTGTTGGTCGGGATATCAACTCGGGTCGGTTATAATACCTTTTTTCCTCACCCCAACTGTCCACCCTGTTAATCAGTCTGTTGGTAGAAATGTTCAGAGACTTCCCCGTCTGTAGTGGCCCCTCAGAGATTTCCACGTCTGTGTACATGACGCGTTCTTGTTTGCTTGCAGGGAAATGGGACTGCCCGTGGCACCATTGTGATATCTGCGGTAAAAGTGTCACTAAACTCTGCTCAGAATGTCCCAACTCCTTCTGCAACAAACACATCCAGGACAACATCTTCGACATCGGCAGTGAAAAGCTTGTCTGCTCCGACCATCAGGATTTGTTACAAGTTATCAGAGACTCGCATACTGTCGCCACCCCGAAAGTGGACCCGAGCGACGAGAAGTCATGCACCAGTGACTCCTCGGAGGACTCCGAGACATCGCCAAGCATCAGTGACTGCGAATCATCAGCCACGGAGCCTGGTCCAGCTCAGTCTCAACCAGCGCCCCGCACGAAGAAGGGGGGCTCATCAAAAGCAACGAACTCGGTGAAGACCAGTGACTCCGACTCGGTTGTTAGCTCGGAGGTGAGTGCGCAGACCATCTCGAGCTCAAGTGTAACAGACAATAATCCGCAGACTGCTGTGGAGTCACAGCTGAAAACTCCGCCGTCACAGAACAAGAAACGTGGACGGCCAAGCTCCAGCTCCAAGAAGCCGCCAGCAAAGGCTGGGCGAAGGAGCACGCCTGCGAAGCGTGGGCGTACCCCAAAGTCCAAGGCGAAGGCCGCTGATGGCGAGTCAGTTAAGTGTAACGAGACACAGCCCGCTGCCATGTTTGACGACAAGGATGACGATTTCCCAGACCTTGTCATTGACATCCCCTTTTAGAAAAAGATCTGTAATAACCAATGAATTCTAGCCAATTTCACTCAGTGTCACGACAAGAATATAGTGATTTACCGACGGTCTATTGAATGCAAGGAGCCGACGTCATGGTGGTGTCCTTGTGACGTCATCAGGGACCGGGCGTCAGTGGCGGTGCGCGCGCAACCGTCGCGTCATCTCAGTGATTCACAGTGCAGCTCAAGTCAACCTATCACAGCAATTGAACTATGCAGATTGTGTACATAGTCGTCTGGGAAATCTCATGGGTATTTTAAATGTTGCCATACCACCCTGTACAAAGAAGACGAAAGAGCCATTTTATCATGTGCTGTTCGCCACAGTGTACCACCACTCATAGTACAAATTTTATTTTCTGTTGGGAATCCAAACCCTATTTTTAGAAGAAAAGCTTTATTGTAACAGTTGCAAAATATTCTGGTGTTTTATTTGTTTTTAGGTTTTATCAAACTGCCTCCCTTTCCAATTTTTAAAATGATTTGGCTTGTATTTTTGCTCTTGGTTGCATGTGATTAAATCATTCCATCTCTTATGAAATTATCGCTAGGAAATGTATGTATATGTCACGGATCAATTTCAATTATACCCAGATATGTATCTTTGATGTTGAAGGAAATATTTACATGAATACTGGTCTGTCGTTTATGAATGCATGGCATGGCCAGGCCTGGATTAAGATACCAATATTCATTTCATCTCATGCTTCACCTATTTCCATTGTAGCTTGGATTGTACATAGAAAGAAACTGTAGTATATTTACCGAACTGAAATTAGGAAAGACCTACCCACCACTTGACGTCACAGTCCAACTGGATTTTAATTTGAAATGTCAGTGTCCTTGAATGAAAAGAAAAACGCCCTCGAACTGTTGGGACCAGTAATTGTAACCAGAACATGAACGGGGAGAATGGCAATATTTACTGCATTTTGTACATAATGTAAAAAGAATTGTTTGCATATTAATTGTTATTAAATGACCTATTTCACGTTGTAAATTAGAAAGTTGCATTCATATGAGCTTGCTTCGTGGCCGTGTTAGTAAGGATTCCCCAGGTTACAAGCATGTCTTAGTGTTGATAAAGTAACACACCAAGTCCAGATTCTATTTAATATCAAACGAGATTGTTACAAACCATGAACTATCATGTGAGGTTATACTTGTATTGTTCACGTCCACGTTCATCCCATCCAAGTGTCGCACATCAAGCCAGAGCTTCTAGACAATTGATACCAAATTTTGCCCGGATATCAAGATGAATATCATAACAGGCTAGTTAACCATCTGTATACATGTCTTGTCCCAGAAGAATTGATTGAGAGAAAGGTAAGCATGCTCAGTGTATGCAGGACATTTGATCGGGGTATGAGAGCATTGCTAGCAAGGTGCGTAGATCATACGACCAGTCACAGGGTAAACGCCACTAAATTCTATACTCAGGAGGCCTAACACGGTATTATGATAAGACTGCTTTAGGTATAGCGAAGTGATAACAAAGTACTGTCATGAGCCTGTAAGGAAAAGTAATGTATTTACGTAACTTGAATTGAGTTCTGTTTGCACTACAATATACCTTAAGCTGTCTTGTCTTCATTATACACCGGAAAGTAACAGTACAATATTTTACGATCATAGACATATAAGCATGTCGAAATGAAGCTGTCGTGCCATATAACAAGTGTGCACATGATGCCGTAGTATATAACTAGAAGAGGTACATGCACCGGTGTATAGTAACAGGTTATAAACTCTGTTATCCACAAGTAGTAGTAGGGCAATATTTACTTGTGAAAGTTACTGGTGGCACTTTGACACAAACTAGGACCTCAAGAAGAGATGGTTAGCCACTGAAACGAGTACGTTTTTGAAGACTCGTGTCTCAATGTTGACAATAAACCACTACAGTTTCGAATGAAGGTGCAATTCATTTAAACAAGCAACTTTTTCATAACTATCCCTGTGTAAAACCTCTGGCCATGGCTGCGAAAGCTGTATTGAGCCACTTTGTTAATAGTCATGTTGGCTTTGAAATAATGTTTTCACGTTGTCTGTTGAAAGAATGGTATTTAATCTTGCATCTTAGCCTGTGTCATTCTTTGCATGCATCTGCTTTTACATGCCTAAATACGCTGTGAACATGTGTCAGTTCGGCTGTAACTTGTGTGTCAAACATGTCCATAACCATTCAGACTCTTGTCAGTCGGGATTAGTGCACCTAAGCACACCTGTATTCTGTGAACATGAGTCCGTTGCCTGTCTGGATTGATACATGTTTGCGCACACATCAGTGTCCAACTGACACACTCCTACTGTTATGCATCCAACATTTAAAAAGCATGTAGGTCTGCCTCTTTAATGCATCCATAGTGTGCGAGCCTGTGTTGGACAAGACATGCATCTATGAATGTTTGTACCTTGTGAATATGTAACAGTTGGGCCGCGGTGTCTGCCTCTCTGTCTACTGTGTCAGTGTGGCCATGATTTGCGCATCTAACACATCCATACCCTGTGAACATGTGTCGTCGAGGCTGTTATCTAGTGTGAGTAATATTTCCATAACCTGTGAGACCAGTGTCACGAAACGAACCTGTTATACATGTTTATACCTTGTGAACATGTGTCTAGTCAGGCCGTGATGTTTGCATATATGTAACACATCCAGAACCTGTGAACCGTTGTCAGTCGAATCCTCAATCTGTTTTACATGTCTACCCTATGAACATTTGACAGTGAGGCAATTATGTGTGTGTAACATGTCCATAAATCTTAATGTTTATGTAACAAACACGTCCATAACGTGTGCCAGTCGGGCTATGCATTTGTGTACACTTTTATATCCTGTGAATGTGTCAGTTGGGACATGATTTGTGCTCCAAACACATCCATATCATGTGAACCCAATTTTGTTGGTCCGTGATATGTGCGTCTAATATGTCCATAACCTGTGAACATGGATCAGTTAAATCTCTCTCTTCGTGTCTACATACCTTGTGAACATGTGCCAGTTAGACCAAGGTGTGTCTGTTATATGTATGCATACACTGTGAACAGACAGAGTAAGGCATGTGCTGTCCTATTTGCAATGGTATAATTTATTAAGCCTCTCTTGCAAGTTGTAGGTGAAATATGAACAATCTTGGCAGACTGTATTTGGCCTGTCATCTCGACTAGTTAACCGCAAAGTGGTCTTCAATCAGCTGATGGAGTGATGAAACACGGACGAGACAATCATGTGACCATTGTAGCGTCCAGGCTCATATCCATTCTCATGTAATTCAGTCAACCTAGAACCTTGAAATAAAACTTTCAAATATTATCACTGTGTCTATTTGATTTGTGTTTAATTCTTAAGTAGTGATTTACAGATTAACAACTGAACTTACTTAACAGTATTTTATCTTACTAAATAACTACTTGCTGTTGTTGTCTTCAGGATCTACCCCAATTCTTAAATATTTGCTGGTTAGATAGTGTGGTGAACTAACTATAGAGAAGATAGGTAATGTTCCCTGGGCGCCACCTTTGGGTGACTTGCAGCTGAAAATCCCGGTGAATTGGGTGGACTACGACAGACAACTTATTAGCAGGTGGAAGGTTGGTCTTTAGGTTATGGCTATAGCCTAATGTAGTACACATGCTTGTAGAGTCACTAGATGACATGACTACATTTTTGCTTTTTATAGCTCACCAAATAGAGATAGGAATATGGTTTCTGTATTCGACAAGGTTTTATGGCCATACAATACATTACAGTTTTAGTATTTTGACATGGATTTTCAGAAAAAAGAGATTTCAGTTGGGGGCGGACCTCGAGTCGCGGGTCCATTTTTAAGAACTCTTTATGGACATATTTCTGCCTGTAAAACTGGTTCAATCATAATATAATATGCCTCATTTGAAAGAGAATAAAAAATAGGTGCTAGGAAGTGGAATTTTCTAGGTAGATTCTATATTTTCTGAAATACTCAAGTATTTGTTAAAATTGGGAGGGGGGGGGGGGGTGAAATTGGCATACTCAAACAGATGTTTACTCAATATTCATTTATAGTGAGCATTAGTGCAACATTTACCATCTCCATAAGTGGCACTGACAGTTGCTTACACCCTCCTGAAGTGTCATTATTTAGGTAAAATACATATTTGATGTGCTATTCATGTAATTTTTCTAAATCTCATAATGTGAGGGGGGGGGCAGGCAGAAGGTGTATAAGTGGATTGTTTATTCAGGATATTTACACACAAATAGAAGTCAACATGGTTCATAACTTTGTTCTAGGAATCATTTTATTGTAATTTCTTCGTATACTTTTCCCGCGTCTGGCCTATGGTGGCCGTATGGTCAGGGAATTGTTTTCGTGTAGAAATTTTTTTTTCACTCTCCAAGCGTTATCGGGTTGAAAACACGGCGAAGCGCACAAAGTTACTACACATAGACCGACATACGCCGGTCGACAGCGGAGGTGCATTTCTGACAGCCAATGAAAACATGGCAAAGTAGGTGGCCGCACTCGGCTCGACCAATCAAATCGCAGGAAAACACAGAGACCGCATATATACGCGGAGGAGAGGGAATCTAACTCTCAGTGGTAAAGCGTGGTCGCGTTTCGACCGATGCCTCGTCTTCCCACATCTTGTTCTAGGAATCAGTCAAGATCCAGTCAAATGATTTTGGTTTGTAAAATTATTTGCAATATCATTTACCACCAGATATTGGCTTGACCTATTTTATTGGTGTACATAGAAACAAAGTTTTGTTCCCCACATGGCTAGGGAGCATGCAGACAGGTATGAAGCTATCTGAAAACGTTTCCTATGTACTCAGAGAATTGCTGATTGCCAATTGAAATCGCCCTCAGGTAGCTAAATATATGTGTGCACTGAGCTATGACCTGCTGAGTTCACTGTAGGGGTTTAAATATCCAATCAATGCAGGCCCTTCCCTATTCATGGATGCTTCCCTCCCTGAATAAACGTCTTAAAAAAAGGGAAAAAAAGGGAATCCTCGTTTTCAATTTCAATTAGTTCTTGTGTAAACAGAGAATAAATTGGACCTCATTCACACCAATAAACTGGTTCAAGCCTTCCCGCACACCCTAGCACAATTCTATGGTTAATGACGGCCTGTTTCCATTGTTTTCTCAGTCCGTGCAGAGGCAGCAAACTCCATATTATATTTCCTTTTTTTATTACCCCACCTGACATCCCTGGATAGGAGGGATTGTGAGAAAGAGTATTAGTGTGCAGGAACATATCTTTCTGGTAAAAGAGCATTTCAAATTGTGATTGCAACATCTAGGGAGGTCTGGTCCTTTTAGGTACAACCTGTGTGAAGTCTTCATATTCGAATATTGGTTAGATACTCTGCTTCAATCTGGTTATTCTTGTCTGTAATGGTAATAGATAGCGATGTAACCTAAGCTTGCTCAGTGTAGAGCGTGAGTCTGCGATTATATTTTTGGGTTTGGCATTTATAGTGTAAATTACTATCTTGTTATTCCTAAGTAGTTAAATCTTATAACATGTTGAATCACTGTGTCATGTATAGTCATACTCGGCATTATTACTTTGTCAAGATTCCTGCCTACCCACATCTTTTTGGTTTTTCTTTAGGTTTATTAACCCTTTGAGAGCGAATGATGCCTTGAGGCTTCAACCAGCTGCACTACGCACTTGTCCGAAATTGTGTTATCCTGTGTAGTTTTAATAACTAACATCGTATGGAGTGAAACACATGAATGTTGGTAGCAGAATATAAAACAGAAGGAAACTTCTAGAGCACCCATCTGTATAAGGGTATGACTTGTCACGTGACCAGGTGGTGTAAGCAGCGGAGGAGTACACCTTCGCTGCAGCTGCCAGAGGCAGCACAGAGGTACGAGGAGTAAGAGCTAGCCGAGCAAAGGACTTGCTCTCGCTGGAGTAAGGTTAGGCGCCGGAGGCTTCATCCCGTGAGGAGTGAAGTCGCCTACTATAGACTTTCAATGTGTGGACTCAGTGCTGTGAGTTACCTACAGACCGATGTGTGTGTGACTGGCTCTCAGTGGAGAGAACACAGAACGTGTGGACTGAGTTTTAACATCCAATTCATGAAAACTAGGATACACGACTCTATTCAGCAAAACAGGAACTGAAGCGAACAACTGTAAGAACGATATGCTTATGATGACTGAAGGAAACATTTATGAACATTAAGCTAAAGGTTTATTATATGGTTGGTACAACATAGTCAACGGGACTATAACATTGCATTATTGCAGTCGGTCGCCAGAAAAAATCAATTGAAACAGTTTTTCTTAGTTTACATAAGCATTTCTTTCTCTTTTATAATGTTTATTTCTCCATTCTGTTTAGGTTCAAACAGTTCTTCAATGGGAATTATAGTTGACACTAACATAATGTATACATACCTCAATGAAATTATAAGTATCAGATGAAACTGACATATTTACTTGTAACAACAAATTGGGACACTCAAGTATTTTACGATCGTTTAGAAATAGTTTCTTAGTCTCAGCCTTTTGGGTGTTCTCATCAAGATCTTTCCATAATGCTATACCTCGGAACATAGGTGCTTTCATATATGACTCACCTTTGTATCTGAACTCTTTAAACCTCGCTTTAGTGTCCCCTTTGGTACCCCTCGGTCTTAAATCTATGAGGTCTGCGATCTCAAGCGCGATCGTCGTGCCACGTGTACGTGAAATAGGTCAAGTCTGCCTAAACTCATCTCATAGATTATATGACTACTCCGACGGGATAAAACCTGTGAAAATATCTGAACATTGAGATAATCCCTATGTCAGACAAGAGCTTATCCTGGATCAGTGTAATGTATAAGAGTAGATGATTTTTCGTGTGTAGGGGTCCATGTCCGGTCACTTGTTTCCTATGACTATGATGGAATCAGTTTTCTTACAGACTGTGAATATGGTGAAGTTGTAATTTATCTGTTTTATCTGTGAACCATTATAATGTCTTGGAACTGAAAAAAATCTGATTCTGAATATAGTTCTGTTATACGTGACATGAAAAAGTGAGTTTCTTGGGATGAAATCTCTAACATCTTCCTATAAATCCTTGGAAATAAGATAAAGATAAGGCTAAAAAAAAGTACTAACAGATAAAAGATCAAAAGGATGAACAGATATCCTCCAAATGTATTCATTTTATATCGAATTTATGACAACAGATTTATAACCAGCACAAACAGGACCGCCAACGTACTGTAAAGTTACACAAGCATACTAATTACAATCATTGTAAATGGATCCTATAAATATTTTTCTTTAGAGGGGCTTTGATGGAATACAGAGATCATCAGGCATTAAACCCTAGGATTAGACTACTCTATCAAATTAGTATATCCTTTGCTATTTTAAACCTAAAAATTACCACCAACTAATTGTAGTAAAACTAAACATCTGCTCTTGAAATTTCTTTAACCTACCCCATTATAGATCATTTGTTTGAATGTGATATTCTCCAACCAGGATGACTATCGATACACACATTGTTTATATCTGAAGCTCGGCTATCTAGGAGGCTCATTTATTTGGTGAGACATCAATCACTTAATATTCAGTAACCGATATCTGCGGAACTCCCCAGTATTTTGAATTTCGAATAAAATATAATCTTCCTATGTCAGTAGATTGTACTTTCTTTTCACTCCTGAAATACTGGAAGTCTTTTGTTGAATCCCTCTTTTCCAAGAAGCCAGTAGGTCATCTGGAGTCCTTTCCCCTACAAAGATAAAAGTAAGTTGGAAGAATTATCCTGATATATGAAGAATTATCCTGAGAAACATTCATTATTTTGCTATAAAGGTACACCCCATTGGACTAATTTGACTTACATAAAAACATAACAGTGTTTGAGTTATCTTACTGTTATAAGAAATTGAAAGTGAAAAAAAAAGTACTCAAGATTTTAGAAATAAATCACATTTCGCGAAGCAGTTTACAGCATATTCATGAGTACACTCTTCTTTGTCTTCTAATTGGGGCAATTATTGTACCTTTAATATATAGAATACAGATAGAATACAGACATTATCCAGTATTTCAATGAACAGTTACAATATTAACGAGGCATCTTGAGACATTTCCAATGGTCTTTTCTGAATATGAATTACTCCTTTCCTTTATTAAAGTGATTGCCCATATGCTAAACCTATTTATGACAAAGTAACTCTACTGAGATTGCCAGAAACAAACATTCGAAAATCTAATACAGTGATTTCATCAGTATGGGATAGAGTCAGTCAGTGATAGAGGTGAGATAAAATCTTAACCGCACTCGAACTGGAGCCGCTGAAAATATGCATTTGATTTGGTTTGCTTCGTTTGCTCTTGATATTACTTCACAATCAAACATTGCCCATTTCAAGGGGCTACTGATCTTGATGCAGCTCCTCCTGAATAGTCTCGGGGTCTCCTGGAACATCAAGTAAGCCAATAAACAAACATAAACTCTCTAACCTTGATCTGCATCTCTCCTCGAGGCTTGGTTTTGTAACCGCCCAACTTGTCCAGTGCCGCGAACGCATATTTACTCATGTGAATCATCAGAGCTGTCAAATCCATATAGAAATATGTATCATAATTCTAAACCAGAAGGATTCTGCAATATCCTCATCAAATAAATATGTTGGATTGGTACACCATAGAATTACATGTATAAGGTATCTTGAATTTAACAACCTTCTGTCGCCTTCCCAGGCTGGGCTGGGCTGGGCGGTGGGGGTTTTCATAGATCAGAAAAAGGTGTTTGATACAGTCAAGCACCAAATAAACTAAACAAACTCGGAATTTCAGGTCTACTAACTGACTGGATTCATAGTTAACTTTCTGAGTAGCAGACTATTTCTGGAGGGGAGGGGATCAGGTGTGGAGTCCCACAGGGCTCTATCACTGGCCCCCTCTTCTTCTTAACCTATATCAATGATCTCACCATGGCAATTGATGGCTGTGAAAACCATTTATACGCGGATGATACTGTGATATATAGCTCTGGAGTGGACATATTAGACACTGTCAGCCGTGTTCAGGAGGGATTGTTCAGAGTGTCTGAATAGTGTGCCTCAAATCAGCCAACACTTAATAAGAAAAAACTAAATTTATGATCTTTGGTACCAAGCAGCAACTAAAAAAATACCTGGGCATCCATCGGGATCCAAATTTGAACATGAACAACTAGTGTCCCACAAAATATATATTCTATCGAAAATCAGAAGATTTATTGATGTTAAAACTGCCATACTACTATACAAAACAATGCTGATCTAGAATGACCCCCCCCCCCCCCCTCCCTGCAAACCCCCACCCGAGAAAGTGAAAGGAGGGTTGTGACTGAGTGTGAAAAGATTTTTTACCAAACAAGCAAATTTGGACTTAATTAATCAAGACGCCACAGATCGGACAAGACAGCAGAGTGCTACTACGTCTAAACTACCAAGACCTAAAATTGAAGTGTCTTATATATATATATATGGGCGCAATGGACTGGAACGGTCACCATCTCTGCGCGTATTGTATTAAGACTTTTTGCACATTCTCTGCCTGGTGCTGGCGTGGCCAGCCAGCCTGACCACCCGTTAAAGGCCTGTTGGTGGGACAACCACCTTAGAGGCCTATTCCACCAAAAAGGACCTCAGCAGGCGGGTTTTTGCCCTCCAGCAGGCGTTTGCCGCCGGGGCCGGCCGTCCGGCCGCCCCTAAACCCCTAAATTCTAGGAGCTGTTCCACCAAAGCCCCACTAGGCGACCAACAGGCGTACACAAGGCGCCCGGCGAGCGCCCATAGAGCCGGCCGGACCCGGCGCGGCGTTACACCCGGGTGGGTTTGCTATTGCCGTCTGGTGGACGTTGGCGGCACTAACGCGTATTCCCGCGGTTCTCCAGCAATCCGATAGGCGGCGCGGCGTGCGGCGATACACTACGACGCTCTGAACCCGCGAAAGTCACGTATCGAGCACAGCAGTGTGTCCGCGAGTCGGGATTTGTACGGCAACGGTCAGAAAACGAGAAATAACCGTGGAATTTGACGTTAAATCGAACAATGAAGGTAAATAAAGATAAGGATTGATGTTATGAATGTGTATGGCACGCTATGGTGCTAGAATTCTGCCGAAAGTGTCGGAATTTTCGATGTCCGTTCGCGGCTTCGGGTATCGCCAGTGTCGGCCGCGCAGTGTTGTTGGCTTTCCCTCGCCGCGGGTCCCGCCAGAGCCCGCGGGCGTGCTTCTTTCGGCGTAGCTCTTGACACGCCGGCCGGCCTGCCGGGGGCTTAAAATCATATAAATCAGCTTTCCCCTGCCAGGGCTTTGCGGGGGAGGTTGCGCTTATAAAGCCTGGCCACCGGGCCGGCCGCCTCTGTCGTTATCACTATATTTTGGTGGAACACCTCCAAAATTGGCTATTGCACCGAGTAATGTCCGCGGCCGGCGGCCGGCGGCCACCAACAGGTCAGCCGATACTGGCTGGCTACGGGGTTTTGGAGGCACGGTGGCCGGCAGGGTCCGGCCGTGTGGAGCCTGTGAGCTGTCATGAGCTGTTCCACCAAGTAGATTATCGCCGCCGGTGGGAGGTTTTGGCCGGCTATTGCCGCCGGTCGCCAATAGGCGACCACAAGGGGCCCGGCCTGGGCTTGTGCCTCCTTGGTGGAATAGGCCTCTAAGACTGCAACTTTCTCAGAAAGTCCACAAAAAAGCCATATGGACACACATAGCGTGGAATACAAAGCAGTATAACCATTACCTTTTCCATTTGTTTCCATACGAGAAGCCATGTTGACAGTGTCTCCAAACAGGCAGTAGCGTGGCATGGAAAGTCCAACAACACCTGGGGTTGAAAGAGAATGAATACCGTTTAGTCCAACGGGATCACTGATACTAAATTACATTATCACCAATTAATCTCTTTAGCATTATGATTTGTGTTTTTCGTTTTCTTTTCGAATTTGTATCTCCAAGCAATGATGTTCTAATGAGTAGTAATAAAGAAATACAGAATACATAATGCAACTGAGCACTACTCCCCACTTCAACTATACAGTTCTTTATAGCCTCACATGATGTTTATCTAGGTCGCCCAATTGGAGGAAGATGACCAAAACCACACTGGCCATTTTATTACCTGCAGCACAAGGCCCCGTGTGGAAGCCGATACGCAGCTGCAGTTTGAGTCCGGGTCGATGCCTTATGCTGAAAGTGAGGGCTGAACTCATCAAGTCTAGAGCGAGGCTGGCGATCTCGCCCACGTGACTGTCACCGTTACGCCGCGGGAGTCCACTCACCACCATGTAGGAGTCGCCGATTGTCTCCATCTGAAAATAAGACGGATTTAATCACCTCAATAAATTAAGAAGGGACAAGGAGGACAGTTATGAATGGTCCAGTGAAATACCAAAGATGCTAGCCGAGTTCCCTGTTCATTCCAGACTTGCGGCTTGTTGACAGAGAAATAGGTGGAGCACCACTGTGTGACTGTTTGGGCCATTCTCCATCATGGAACGATGACAAGCTGATAGGAGACTGTTAGTACCAACTTTGGTTGAACCCGTCCTTAACATAGACACTTCACAGAAGGGAAAAGTTCTGTTTCGAGCACATTTTCCCCTAAGGGAGCGTTCAATAATTATGGCCGGAGGGGGGAGGGCACAGTTTTTAGGGGGAGAGGGCAACTTTTTTTTCCAGGGGGGGGGGGAGTTTTTTTCAATATTTCCTCCAGGGGGGGTCAACGATTCTAGCTAAACAATGACTCACATACTCACCAAACGAAGACTCCCATATTTGTGTACAATGATAAGACTTGAAATTTGTAATGAAATGCATTCATATATCACAAGAAATCAGCTAAGTTGTACTACTATAGTAACGATTAACGCATAAGGTAACTATAGTTGTGTTATTCCCTGGAGTTCAGTGTCTATGGTTACAGTGTCGTTTCTCTGTTGGGAGATAGTTGTGCACCCGCCTTAATTCAGTCTGACCAACTGCATGATATGGAGGGAGACAACAATGGACAAACGCTAGTACATTTGTCCTGGAATCAATGAAGTCTCACAAAATCATTATTCTTTTCTTTAACATTGGTGAATTAGAAGCATTTACTACCACATCAAATGTTACAAAACACACCTGTTGCTGCTTATTAGAGTGTGCTTGTACATGCTATGTACATCATCTAGAGGTAAGAGTGGTCATATTGAACTTCCAGCATGCTTCCAGATAACTATCCCTTCACTATCTGCATGCTAGTCACTGTGATAGTGAGAACACAGCAGGGAGCCAGTGTCTCAGGGGTTTAGAGGCATGCCAAGCTGACCATGACCAATCATTTGAAAGAATAAAATACCTCAACACCCACTGGTGCTTGATATGTTTGGATCCAAGATCTTAGGTAGATGCAGAAATGGCAAGTTTACTGGGTGCAAGTGGATTACAGAAAACTATCCATTTACTGAATGTAACCCAAACCTTTTAATTGTTATTCATTTATAATTGCATGCTCATTCATCAATCATAAACATACTATTTGCTCCTAGTTTCAATAAGATTACCATATTTATGGAAGAGCACTCTGAGCAAAGATAACTCTTCGTTGAGAACTCTACATTGAGTACTTGAAGGGGTTCAGCATTAAAAAAATGGGACTTTGTTTTCCTTCTATAGTGCCACACCATGGGTTGATCCACCTATACCAAGGATCCCACACACCATGCCAGACTATAACAAATTGCCAGAACGTTTGTATAAAGTTTGCATGTCAATGATACTGCTACCAGAAACAGTGAAGGTCCTGCAGGTTCCTGCAAGGGAGCCTGATGACTACCAACTGATGGCACAAATCAAGAAAGCAGTTGCTGCTGGATATTTGAATGTGAACAACCAAGTCTCAATAAGTGACTTCAGTGAGAATTAGGTTCTAGGTAGTCAAGCTTTATCTAAGATTGATTATGTGAGTACAGAAGAGATGGGGGCTTCCATCATGTCTGCTAGCTTCCATCTACAGCCTTGATTTGGTCGGGGTTGCATCCCTGATTTTAGGTTAGAACATAAGCAGAATCTTATGAGCTATAGAGCCTAGGAGCATCAACTCAAACTGTCATCCTGATGGCATATAGTAGTGCAGCCAATTTCAACCAGTTGGCAACATGCTTGATGCTATCACACTTCTTTGTTGGACTTTGTTGATTCGAGTCCCACTGCAGCCACTTTTCTCCTTCACCCCCAGCAGTGGTAGATTTACTCCTATATCAAAGGCCAATCCTTCTCATACCATGTCTATGTGGTATGGGAAGTAAAAGAAGTCTCCCCTTGGTAAATGTGTAGGGGTGAGATTTTGGTCAAACCCCCAAAAGTCTAATTGAACAAATTGGACATTAAACCACTCAAAAAAACAAACAAACAAACACTTCAAGCATTTGCCAGTGCCTGTATGTAGAACCTCATCAACATTAAGTATAGGGTCGGAGAGCTATATGACATCACAAACCAGCCTTGCTCTGAACTTGGAAGTGGGGTATTGCAAAAGTGACAGTAGGAAAGGCTTTGTACTGGACTTTGAAACTTGTTGGTAAAACTTACATGAGACTATGACCAGTGTGTGCCCAGGTTAGTTTTGCAATACCCCCAACAGCTGAAATAAATTAAATATCTTAATGGTTTTTTAGGTATATAGTGATGAGAAAACTGTAAACCTGTGTAATATAATCTTCTGATTCTTCAACTGTATTCCCTGATGTTTGAAAGCTGGTATAAAGACCTTATTTTAAACATCTGTGGAACACGGGTTCACTGATAATGCAAAATTAGTCCACAGGAGTAGTTTTGTCATAATCTGGCTATGTTAGCTAGAGCTCTGCTAGGCAATGAGACAAAGGTCTCATGTGGTAGCAGCATCATGTATTTGCTATTCAAAGGCACTGTCGTCCCATGACATCAGTTTAAAGTTCTTCCAAATTATAAATCTATGTAATTGATTTATTGATATAACCCAACTATTTTGGCATATCATTTAATTATCATTCATATGACCATAATACCGAATTTCAACTTCTTTCTAAATGCATTAATGACTTACCTTGTAGACATCGTAAAGACTGATCATATCATCAAACAGTGAATACAAATCATTTAAGAGATTTACAATCTCTAGTGGGGAACTTTCCAATGACAGAGCCGTGAAACCCACGATGTCTGAGAAGAAAATTGTGACGGCGCTAAACAGCTCAGCTTCCACAGTCCGGCCATGTTTTAACTCCTCCACAACTGACCTGCAGTCCATACGAAAATGCTATTTTCAATAACAGTCCTTTCTCTAAGATAATCTAAGACAGAGTCTTGTACGAAATTATTGAGTGGACTGCATCGAGAACTGCATCGAGATTTATATCCACTTGAAGATTTTCACGAAGCATACATAGCTTACATAGCAGATCAAAACGAATGGTGTATACAGTAAAACCCCGCTTAAGGGGCCACCCTCCGTTCTGGGCCAAGTGGCCCATTAAGCAGGGTTTTCAGTCTGCCAATAGTTATACAATAGAGAATACCTACATAAATGAAGGAAACACTGGTTATTAGGTTAAAAGGGTTATTAATAACACATTCTAAACAAATAAATAGAAAATAAATAGCAAATAAATATAAACAATTACACAAATTTATAAAATAAATAGACAAATAATACATGTATTTACAGCATCCAACACAGTTCAAAGAACAGTTTCACAGTCCCAGGAAGGCATCTCCAGGAGGTCCACCTCGTTGAAAGGGGTGTCTGGGGTGAGGTCCGCTGAGGTACTGCACCTTCAAAGACTCCTACCCGCCCTGAATCGCCCACCGCTAACCTGTAAGCGGGCCTCTTACCTGGCACCTTCAGCAGGTGTGAAAATCACTGGTACTAATATTCACTCACTGAGGGCCGCCCAGAGCTGCTAGAGATGTAGGAATTACCATTCAAACAACACAATCCCGCCGCCCGGGCCCGCCCGGGAATGCTTAGTCTATTGCTCTGGTTGCGACAACTGTCGTTGTCATATATATTAATGGGCACCATAAACATGGATATTCAGATAATCTGGAAGGATTTCTGTACCGGAAAACTGTCCCTTTAAGGGGGTGTCTCCTTAAGCGGGGTGACCCCTGAAGCGGGGTTAAAATAAACTTTTAATAGAGGAAGAAATTTCTGTTCCGAGCATATTGTCCCCTTAAGCGGGGTGTCCCGGAAGCGGGGTTTTACTGTATATTCACGGGCTATGTTTATGAAATCATCTGTCATTGAGTTTTTCTTTACAATACTCCATGGGCGCGGAATACGAGTTCCCAATGTTAAGTTTATGGGGATAAATACCAGGTGTGAGATAATAAAAAGTATTATTATCCATCTAATACAAAGTGTCCATTGAAAACACATAGGGAGTGTATATCACCATATCCGGAGTATGCAAATATATTATATGCTCCGGGCTGCAAAAGCCGGCGCATACAGAATGATAGTGCATATGAAAAAAGTGCGCACCTAAATCTGATATCGGTACGCCACTTGTCAGGAAAAGGTGGATGGTAAATACAATAAGACTGGTTTCAGAATAAAAACCAGTTGTATGCTCCTCGGAGCTGTATCTGCACAATATCCTCGCATACGCTCGGATATTACTATGCGTCAAACTCTCAGATGATACAACCGCTTATATCTAGCTTAAATAAGTTAATATTGAGTAATTATCATACTATAGTATTAAAAACTCAGGATATGATATACTGATACCAAATGAGTGCAGATTGCTCACATTTTTTCGCTAGATGGTGGTGCGTCATAACAACATTATTATTGTGAGATTTTATATAGGCTTTAAATATAAATATATAGGTGTAAAACACATACGCTGGCAGCATGCTCTCAAGAAGCTTCTCAGTCCTTTTCTTCTCCACAACCAGCTCTCCAGTACGCTGGTTCACAATGTCCTCCAAGTTATTGGCATACTTCTCGAGCTTGTCAATAAGTGAAGACAGGATATCCACCTTCCTGTTAAATGATAATTGCAATTCTAAATTTAACAAACAATTTTTTGTTTGAATTGTGTATTCATATCTGGATCAATACAGTTCTTCTGTGAAGAACGTACACACTATGTATTGGTGGTGGTTCGTCCGGTACTAATTATGAGTAACAGGAAAAAAAACTGATATAATATTAGAACAAAGAAAGATAATATACTATTTACAGATATGATAGATCCACGTCCATTTAACTCTTGGATGGTATATACCTCCCCCATTCTTGATGTTTTTTACTCGGAACAAACCGACTTTATCGCTCAAATGTTTTTCATATCTTGATTCCCCTGTATTCTGTTTATTGCCATTTTATGGCAATATACTTTAAAGGAAAGAGTTCTAATATGCACATTATTTTAGTATTTATCTAATGCACTAAGCTACAAATTCAGGGATCACCCCTCAGCTTGGACCTCCTTTTCTGATCTATCCTACACCTGTTCACACCAGTCCTAGGCTCAGTGACCAATATTCAGACCATAAATAAATCATATTCCACAGTGGTAAAAAAACTATGCTAAACAGCTCACTTTGACACTTACAGGGAGATGGACGAGGTTTGCGTGCCCGGACTTCAAATGACAATTTCAGGTAATCTTGTATTAATTCAACACATTTGGATGTGTATCGTAAAAAGAAAACCATCCTGGCATGTAATCTGATAAAGGCATCAGAACAAGTATTTTTACAGTGACGATTTGAAATCGTCGCTGTCAGTTGCAAGGTAAGTTCATCATTGAAATCATATTACATTATTCATGTAATAGAATATATTTAAAACGGTTATTATACATAATAACAGAAGAAACAATACAGGAATAAAGATGTGTTCATATAAAGGGAATCTCCTCACTTTTTGCTACTTTTGTGAGGCATCCCTGGTCTCAAGCAGGAGATAACAGGAAAAAGGTGACATTCAAGATAACTATTCCAAGATATGGTGACCACCTTAACGATGTCTTAGCGATAAACTGGTGCTGTTAACGACATATTGGCAATTACAGCATCACATTGTGGTATCACATTTACACATAAATCCGTGAAGGGAACATGAGTGATGACTGATGAGCAGCAGAGGTCGTGGGAACGAGAGGGCTGAGAGCATCCCTTAAGCGGGGTTTCGAGTCTGAGGTGGTTATATAGTAAAGTATACCTATTTATTATCCATCTTTTCGAATAAGTTAAAGAATTGCCATATTAAAGAATATAATAATAGGGACTATTTCTTTGCTCTATGGCACAAAGGGACCATTTTCCCGTATGCCACAGCTGTGAGGTCGTATACCAAAGAATTGCACCTGTATACCACAGTTGTGGTATCTGACAAGTTTTATATAATATAATTGCATGCGTCAACTCATCGATCAATTATCCGGAGCATACGACCTCTTGTATCCAGTCAATTTTGTGTATGCATTCTGTATGTTTTACATGGCCAGGTGAGAGAAAGGTGGCAGGGCAGTGAGCCATGACAGGTAGACTGAAGGTGTTGTCATGTATAGGTTATTTATAAACATGATTTGTGTGTGGGGCTTAGGTGTCTGTTCTGTGTATCTTTATATGTCTGTGTATCCGCGCAGGCGGTGTTAGGACATCGTCAGCAGTATGTGTGCCACGTGCACTGACTACCCTACACACAGGCTGCCCTCTCCCTCTCTGTGAGAGGGTGGCGCTATATTTTTTCTGATATTAGCATTAGGAGTGGTTCCTGTTTTTATGTACTCACTGGCCTTTGTTGATGGATTTGATCATTTTAAGAAGTTCAGGAAAGGTTGGTCTTGCAGAAGGGTCTTCCTCCCAGCAGGCCTTCACCAGACCGACAGCATCAGGAGGGGTGTCATCATCCACCTTAGGTAGCACGGGGCGGTAAGGTTGTCGGTCCTCCCTGGCCAGTCTAGAGATGAACTCTGAGGAGTTGTAAATTTAAAGAGCCAAAATGAACCTATCGAAGGGAGTGTTCTATTGGGCTTATAGTGCACAAACCCACAAGTGTGTTCAGGGGGCATGCAGGCTTCATTTGAGGGCACCAGGCAAAAGCTAATTTATCAGGTTTTATGGGCTGTCGCCCGTTACCCCACTGTGCATCTACTGCCATTGCACATGCCACCTACTCCACTGCACTGATTGCTGTATCATAACCTCCTGACAAACGTCAGCTATGCGGCGGCAGTACGATGCTCTAATGCAGTAAGCCAAATGGAACACCCCTTTAAACGGCAGATACGCATTCACTAAACAGTAAATCTGGAGACAAGTACTCTAGACCTTCCCTATGTGTCATTCTGGCTTAATTCGCAAATCTTTGAAATAAATATCATTAGAAGAATGCCAAAGTAACTCGTGTCTATATCTGTTCATAGCAATCACATATATGATATATTTCAGTTCCAGCAATTGAGATTAAAAAAAACTGAATTTTAGCCTGAAAATCAACATGAAAAACACTGATGCCTAGTTTTCAGTTGTTAGACAGGCTGCTATGCAGGGTCTGAAATTCTCTTTTCTTAAGAAAATTTCTGTGAAGAAAGGGCCTGTCCTGTAGGCTCGACTTTCTACTTTATATCTATTAATTATTCTATCAAAAGCTGCCTCAATGATTCACACTTTACACGTTATGGTTCCTGTATTAACACTTTTTAGTTACCTTTAGGAGACTCTGTGTCTATGAAGTAAGGGCCTGTCCTGTAGATTACTTCCTGCGCAATCACCCCGAAGCTGTAGGCATCAGCCGCCTGTGTGCCGTAACGAGGCCAATGGTCCCGAGGAACACGTAGCAGTTCAGGAGCCGTCCAGAGTAGTTTATGATACTTCTCATAGTCTCCAATGTCTTTGTTCAACTGACCTAGAAAATCAGCAACACAATTGTTTTCAAGATCTATAGGCATACACATAATCTGTATACGCCCGCTCTTAACCATGTGGTATTTCAAATCACCCTGTCACATTCATAAAGGTAAGATTTTGTTATATTAAATAAAATAAAATGCTCAACAAGATTATCCCTCTCCCTCTAATTTTAACACACATTTCCGATGTACAACTGCAGTAACCTGTTCCCGATTATCACTGATATCTGTCCTGAGGTCATAGTCATGAGGCGCATCCCCCGAATAATAGCCATCCTTCACACCGGTCCCAAGACTTTGTCACAGACCCCCACATGCAAAGGGTTATTCATACCGGTTCTAAATGCGTGAAGGCCATAAGAGGACACCTTGAGCTGCCATCGACTGTCAACGAGGCAGCAAGAGCTCTTCAGACTGCCATGACCTCCGAGCTCTGACTTGTGCAGGTAGGACATACCCTGGAGAGGAAATATTAGGTTAACTCTATCCTGTTCCCAAGCGGTTGCATCAAACGCACGTCCTGCACACGATTTTGAAGCAACCCTTTAGGGTCCTGAACTTATAGATGCACACATGTCACACATTTTACGAATATTACCATGGAACTCAGGGTTTCCTTGGTTACTATAGCGGAAACCTATGAAAGTTTTTGACATTTTCTCCCAGCGAGTATTATTTTCTAAGTACTCCATTGTTGAGTATGAATTCAAAATGTTAGGTCTATGGGGAGAAAGTACTAGCGGTGAGATGATAAATTATAACCCATACTGAATTAGGACAATAATATTGTTTTCTATTTATACTAAATAAATCATGAAAATAAATAAATACTTTCTCATTTATATTTGAACTTATTTCTTATTCAAAATAACACATTAAATATGCCTGGAAGAGTCTTCATGCCGTACATGGCAATGCCTTCAGGCACCATCAGGCTCGACATGGCAATGCTCCTGGGCATCTTTAAGACCGATAGTACTAACTTGCCACTACATAACTGCATAAAAGTGAGTCTAGATATATTTAACTTCCACTTCTCGATATAGGAACACGCCGACTGACACTCTTATAATTCAAATGAGTTCTATTACATTCGCTATATCTTTGAAGGTTGCAAAGAATCTTAATGACTGACAACAGGCATCCATCATTCGACATACTGTAGAAACTTATAAACATTCTCTTATATCATAGACACAAATGGGTTACTCATTTGACATAATTAGCTTGTCCTAATAGGAAACCCAAAGAGGTATATTTCAAGCATTTGTAGCAGTTGCCAGCTGTAACATTTAGAAACAACGTAGAAGACGTGGCAGATTGTCCCTCCCCATTCCGCTGTACGACCATGATAGAGAGAATGGGTTGGGGTGAGTT
The DNA here is from genome assembly GCA_950022655.1 of Alentia gelatinosa. NCBI lineage: Eukaryota > Metazoa > Annelida > Polychaeta > Phyllodocida > Polynoidae > Alentia > Alentia gelatinosa. The sequence goes on from OX465582.1 coordinate 71,073,224, forward strand.
CTTATTTATGGTGCTCCCCCAATCTAGCCCTGTAAGGATGCTTCCTATTGGTTAGACCGTCTTTGTTTTGTAAAAACTGGCCTATTATTGGTTGGTTGCGTAACCTATGGCGTTGTTCTGTAGAACCCACTCCGAGGTCTTTGCGGTGCCAAGTCTGCACTATGAGGACCCAAATCGTTTGAAGCGAGTGAATGCTGACCTGTCGTGGAGCTGGTCTTATATACAAGGCGGGTAACGTAATCCAGGCCAAACCCAGAGCATAGGGCTCGACCAAACTACCCAACAACAGGGCAGGACTACCACATCCTCTATTGAAGAAGGATCAAACTACCACCCTCACCTGCACCCCCTACACATTTATCAAATATATTATCAAGAATACATCTGGTTCTATTCTCTTACATTAGCCAGGTCCGAAAGCAGAGATGTCTTGAACATCCAATCCAATCCAATTATTTCATTTTCGATGATGTCCTATCAAATAAAAGAGATACAAGAACATGGTTATCAGATTTGCAAATCATTGTAAGCATTAGAACTAATCACTGATTTGTGGTAAATAAAACTAGGAACAATGGAATGTTCATTATTGATGAATGAGAGTAGAATTGTAAGAATGAATTAAAAGGTTTGGCTATTCGCCATATGCCATTATGCTTACCCACTTGGAAAAGTTTTTCTCAGGTGGCTAGTAAATGGCCTTACCTGCAGACTACCCTTTGTGTAGTAGTGTATGATATAAGATACGTTAGGAGCATCAACACACGCTCCGACGAAGATTGCAAGATTATTGTGGTTCATGTCCTTCATCTACAGTAAAGGCAGGAAAAATATGTAGATGCGTTATTAAAATAATCAAGGTAAATAATTATAACTAGGCTCCAAAGCACTAGACGGGTAAAAGGAGAACAGATCACTTTTTATATTCCCTCTATTGGCATCCAATAACAAGGGGTATTGAAGTATTTACTATGGTAAATAAGAACCAGGTAGAAGCATGACTGCATGTGCGAAAATTATATTCCTGCCTTAGATATATAAACCAATAGTAAAGAATGAGTATACCATGTATGAGAGAGGAACGATCATTGGCATATCACACACACATGCTAAGATTAAATGATAGAACACACCTCATTTAAAAGATGAAAGCATCACACCTAAGAGATACAAAGGAATCAACATGAACTTCTTTTGATCATTGTAAGAGAAGGTTATGCACAATATACTGGTTCTAAATCCTCCTCGCTATAGTTCCACTCCTTCTCCTCTCCCTCGTATTTGGCTTCCATTTGATGAAATTATCTCAACAGAAGTCATTCAAGCTATTGCCTTGTGTTTCCATATGTTGACACACTTTGGGAGTTTTCACTTAGCCACTGTACTACTTCCGGTAATTGACGTCAACGGCTATGAAAATTTGCTAATGTTGTGCACAGTAAATCAAACACTGGAAATATGAAAAAAGTGGTACAAATAATGATAGAATACTCTGTATATTTACGAAGTCTAATATGACTGCTTTTGAGAACATTTGTCTGGATAAGTTTTTAATTGTATAGAAGTACCTGAAACGGAATATAGAGTGGAAATATAAATCATATTTATATTAGTATTTGCACTGGAGAAACAGCAAGGGACACCCCCCAATGATAGATGACCGATTAGCTTGACACCAAACCTATTTTTAATGGGAGAATTTCCGCTTAGCCAAATTACTAATTCCAGTAAGTGATATCAATGGCCATGCCAACATCGCCAATGTTGTGAATAGTAGATTTAACGTAAAGATAGCTACAGAAAATGATAAAATAGAATTGTAGTGAAGAATCACCAAAAACAGAAATGATAAAATACCCTGGACACTTCATGTGACCGTGGTACAAAAGGAGCATCACTTACTCGAAACTTTTAAAATTGCATGATTTAGCGGAAGCCATTTGGATTCAAAATCACCAACCGCTTTCAATTCCTTGAGGTCAGTCTTGGTTAGGTCGACGTGCGTCTTTTCCACTCTGAGGATGGCTACCAGGTTTCCTTTGTACATGCCGACCTCCGTAAACATCTGACGTGTACCTTGTCCCTCACCCCCGCTGCCGTCTGAGCCTCCAGACCGAAGGCTCCTCTGACTCATGTTAGCCTAGAGAGGAATTTGCATTGCATGATATATGACCCTATCAGTGTACTGTGGTGACCGGTACAGGAACTGGACTGATGGCACCTCGACTGATGGCACCACCTTTCAGTGCAACCAGTTTTACCGAGATTGAAGGAACAACCTGCCGAAACTGATAGCCCCATTTCAATTTACCCCGGACTGATGGAACTACTCGATTTATCATTGTACATATGGATACCAATTTTCAAGGTCTACCCATTTACTATATGTAAAGTCATGACCGTGTACTATTGAAGTACGTCAATGAACACTGCATATGACTGCTGTACCATTAAGGCAAGCCAAGCAAACACTCACCAAATGATCTTGCAATATTGTTCTATATTAGGTTATTATGCTAGGTTTACACTGGGACACGACGACCGTGGAGCCCCATAGAGCACTGTGGACACAAACTTGAGGGATGTGACAAGACATGTCAAGAGGTGGATGGGAAGGATAATTTGGACCAACCCTGGCTACAGTGGCCGCCTGCGAAGAATTTTGAAATGACAAAAGATTTGTCCAGAAAGCCACAGTACTAATGAGATATGTACCAGGCCCTCAAAAGACATGATGAACATCACATAACATGACTGAATGTGACCAAAGATAGGCAGCCATACAGGGAACTGTGAACATGAGTGACGTGACTGATCACAGCTGGTGGTACAGTGAACCGTAGACAAAACAGACCCAAAACATCAGCCACCAGGGTCTCAGTGTATATGCAAATGTATGGCTCTGTGACCATCTGCAACGGTGCCCAACGTTTCAGTGATATTTTGCCGCCAAGGCCGACGTGGCTCACTGTAAACATTACTAAATGAAATCGCGAATTTGCAAATAGTAAAATGAATTTACACATATCATATATCATTACTGCTGTACGGTTAAATCATACCGGCCTAAAGGCTGAATACCTTTACAGCTTAAATAAAGAAAATGAAAAAATATATACAGACAACAGACTTACCACACTGCCAGCTCTCGTCTTGCCGATAACTATATCGGAGAAGTCCACCTTCCACACGGTCTGCTGCAAAGCCTGCTCCTCCTGGTAACGTCTGCCAGAAAACATAACCGCTCTTCAGGTATAGAAATGACCCCCATTTTCTGCCTCCTATATGTGATGACTGTTCCATCGACTATGCTGCCATACTCTGGTTGGCCAGATCCACCCCTGTCATTACATCTGCAATGCAGACTATGTCCTGCATTAGTCTTGTGTACTTCCTGTCTTCATTGGTCCCACACATTTGATACAACTTTATCTCAAAGCACTCAGCAGCCAAAGCGCCTTAAAAAGGAATGGGGAGATACTATGGCCTACTAGCACAGGTCAACTCAATATCGGGGAGTGGCCATCTTATTTAACGACAAATGCTGGTAGCAAAAATATATGGCATGTCACCATGCTAACTTCTATGGGAGGGCCATCTGAAAATGTAAGTGCTTAACTATTGGTGTCTATGGGAAACTGCAATATTTTGACTTTGTTGCTAAATGACACCAATGTTCTATTGGTATCTTCAAGTAATTCTGGATTATGATAGTTGGGAACATGTACAAATGGGAAATGCTAAAAAAATACTATGTCACCATGCTAATTTCTACGGGAAGGCCATCTGAAAATGTGAGTGCTTAACTATTGGTGTCTATGGGAAACTGCTATATTTTCATGAAACCAGATGGGAGCACCAGTGTCTATACAGGGGGCAGTGCGATACCTACCCGCATTTGTCTTTAACAAAAAACTAGACATAGAAATTATTGGGCATGCTAGAGACAATGATGACTGCTTCATTATTGCTTTAAGAACAAAACAAAGAATGCACCTAAATGCAGACCCATGAAACGTTTATTGCAGCTTAATCAGAATATCCCTTAATTATTGGAGGAGACCTAAATGTCACTAAAGACCCGGTGACCTAGATTTGAAAAATCTTAATACCCCTTTAAGCAATAAGAGTTACAGAGATCTTATTTTAGACTTCCTTTCCAATTTTGGCTTGTAGATATTTGGCAGGTTCACAATCCTAACCACAGACTATATGTTACACAGGGGCCTCCTGGCTTTCCAAATAGGCTATTCACTTGTCTCAGACAATATCACCCATAGTATTAAGAACTCTGACACAAATACCTTTGTCAATTCAGACCACTCCCTGTTGACTATAGACTTAATCTACAATTACTTCTCTAGAGGACCTGGATTTTGGAAGTTAAATCCGCTACTCCTGGGAGACAGAGATTACAAATCAACTCATTTCTTTCTTGGTGCAATAGACAGATGAAGATTTCGTGCTAGACCCCAATATGACATGGGACATGTGACGCTAAATCATCAAATTCAAAATTAAGGAACTAACAATTGCTTACGCAAAAAATGTCAACACAACCCGAATGAAAAGAGCAAAAAGAAAATTATAGAATTTGTAATGGACTAACTGTTGGACTTGATGATGGTGAATATGAGACAGAAGAGCTAAATAGTATAAAAAGAGATCACTCTTGAGGAAAGAAAGAAAATCCTTTATTCTTTGTTTAGATATAAAGCAAAATGGATACTTTTAAGAGAGAAACCACTAAATACTTCTTTAATCTTCATAAGAAACAATGATCATCTAATCACCCAGCTGGTAACGGATAATGATGACATCATCTCTGACCATAAAGACATTCAGAATGAACAAAGAACTTTCTACACAATGTTATATTCTTCTAAAATAGATAGATCCTCCATATGGGGTGCATCTTTCAGACCCAATACTCCAAGATAAAATTTCCCAAATGAGTCCATCTGAAAAAAGATCTGGAGAGAACTATTTCCAAACAAGAAGTGTTAGAGCCACTCAAAAGATTAAATAATAATTTAAGTGCCCTGGAAGTGATGATCCCATGATCATGTTCTACAGTTGTTCTGTCCAAAATTACCCTACTTTTTGAATATTGTTCATTCATCTTTGACGGTTTCCAAAAAAGTAATCAGCAATTGTTAGACTTCCCACAGGGTAAATAGGTTACTGAGTATCAAAAATCTTTTGTAGATCTGTAAAGTAGATCCCCTCTCAAAAAGACGCAAAAAACAATTAGCGTTAATTATGTACAGTAACAGGTACAACCAGTCATGGGTTGATTCAACTCAGAGAAGAACACACTCCTCAAAATGGATCAATTTTGCTACAGATAGAACAAAGAGCTCCAAAATTCCCATTATTATAGAGTTACTCGAGTATGGGATCAATTACCCCTACACAAACAGCACACTGGTGACAAAAACGAGTTAAAAAAGTCAATTGTTTATTACCTATGAAGTGTAAACTGATGAAAATAATTTGATATTGATTAATCAAAGCTTCATCTCATTATCTAAATCACCACCTAATCTATATACCCACTATGGGCTTCATTAATTCCCTTTGCTCTCGATGCAGTATATGTAGTACATTCTTTTGCACCTGATCTGGAGGTGTATCTGAAAAACCAGGCTTCGGCTGAGAGATATTGATTTTAAATATTAAAAAAAAGAATTTCTGGAACTATATATCACGCTCCTACTATCCTCTTATCATCATTATTGATACCAATATAAGAAAGGTAGATGACAATATTAACTTTATCAACAGCAAAGGTATCAAGTGCTTGCTAATGTTGATTGACTTTGAAGAGGTTTCCATTCTGTAGAGTGGGCCTCAATCTACCATGCATTATAACTCTTTGGCTTTGGTGGGTCTTTTATTGAATATATCAAGATTATCTATGAAGATGTAGAATCCTGTATCCATTCTGAATGGTTCCATCCTACTAGAGGTACAAGGCAGGGCTGCTGTGTGTCACCCTATCTATTCACCATTGTCATAGAGTTACTGGCTATTGCACTGGGGGAGAGTAATGAGTTTACAGGGATTGATTTCAGCAAGAGAAGTTGCAAAGTATCTTTATATGCAGATGATCTTACCATATTCATTAAAAACACATAATCCATAAGTTTTATGCTAGAGATTTTAAGACGCTTTAGAAGGTATGCTGGGCTAAAGTAAACCTAGACAAGTTCCATATTATGCCCCTGGGCACTTTGTCAAATTCCCACCAATTTATCTCAGTCACACGTGAGCTTGATGCATTAGGAGTTAGGTTATTCGATCATATGACTGTAGATCTATTGTGCAAACAAGATTTTAAAGATCAAATAAAGTGGCTCACAATGTAATTTGCATGAATGTTAATTTGGGTGGACTTTTTGGGTAGGATATTAAATATGATGTTATACCTACATATTGTGAAAGTTTCATGTTTATTGAGCATGAAGGCATCACCCGTCCAGCCCTGGTTGATGCCCTAATGCATCACCCAGCATGAATGGGGTAAGAACATTATTTCTGAGGGTAACAAAAGATTCATACGGAAGGAAGAAATTAAAGAAATGTATGAGGTCAGAGGTATTTTGCTCGATCTGCAGCATATCACTAGATCAATTAATTGGAGTAAAGAATTGTCTTTCCAAGATACTAATCTGGTTCCAATGAGCTTGTATTTAAATGATAAAGCTGATCTAGATATCAATTAATATCTCCTGTTCCAACAAGAAACTGTATTCATTGATTCTTAAAGAACAGCAAAGAAAACAAACTGCTCAGTCTAGATAAGAGGAAGAATTTACTGAAACTTCCTTTGATAATACTGCATGGACAAGGATACACAAAATATTTATAGATGGATTAGGGACACTAAACTTCAGTCATTGTAATGTAAGATTATCAGTATTATCGTATTGACAAACAGGTACCTACAAGAAAAATTGTATCTTCCGAAACTTGTTCATACTGTAATGAAGTTGACAATATTCAACATTTCATCGTACAATGTCCTAGAACACAGGAACTATGGAAGAGTATTGCTCATTGGCTGAATAATCTGGTTGGCCTAGAACTAGTAATGGATATACATCTCAGATTTTTGGATATACTTACTATACTTTATTAATACCTTCACAAAATTCCTCATATATTGACAGAAACGAAAATGCTCTTGACTTATACCAGTGGTCTTTAGAATTACACAGACTACTCCACATTGAGAAATATATATGTAAACTGGAAAGAAAACCAGAAAGGTTTTAAAAACTGATCCGGAAAATGTAATGTAAGCATAATCATGTACTTCATACATATTCATGAAATACAGCCCACTCCCCTGTCTTGTACTGTACATTGTCTTCCCTCTCCATGTCTATCCACCATATTTTGTTCTATTCACTACTGCCCTATCTTCTCCTTCACCACGGCCCTGTCCCTGTCCAGTGTACCCATTCTCAATTCTGCTGTTTACTATACCCAAAGCAAAAAGAAAAATAGGCAGCAACAAGTAGAAATTTTCTTTTGTTTAATGGACAATCAACAATCATATGACATGCTCAAAACGTTCCTGCTTAACCGAGTGCTCCCACCACTGAAGTGGGGAGCCATAGATGGCTGTATACATAACTCTCTGCGACTGTGATAGACACTCTATAATATGCAGCGGCAGTCGATAGGCATAAATGGGCAAATTGAACCTATGAAAAGTCATTTACTTGGTAATAGATATGGGGCAGATTTTCTCCTAATGTCTATTTGGAAATTTCAAATCTTAGGACTCACACCATTATGCTGATGCCGGTGTCATGTCTATATGCTTAAGTTACCTTTTATTTCTTAAAATCATTTTTATATTTCATAAACTCTTTTGAGGATCCAACATATTTAAACTGATAAATGCACTATTTCCGTTAGGCAATTTTCAATTAGATTCAATTACCTGTGCATAATGTATCCCAAGATAACGATCAACAAGAAGATCACTCCACCAACTGAAGAACCACTTATAATTGCGGTTGTGCCTGGAACGAAGGAAAGTTTGAATTATCTTCGATGGAATCACTATGATATCTGGATTTTCAACAAACTGTGGGGGATGCAAGGATATTGCGTAGTGTCAGTTATGAGGAGAAAAGGACCACGCAGATCAAAGTAATGGTAATGTTATAGTCATTATTCAGCATTGAAAATCAAAAGTTATGAAAGGGAAGACAAGATAGCCGCGGGTCCTCTCACACACTACCTTGTACGCTAGGGACTTTCCCCCGTAATCTCATTATTACGATTATGAGTATTCGTATTCTCCTCGGTAGCGAACTTCAGAGATTATACGTTTTTAGTGATAGGTTCGTCTGAGGTGGATAATAAAGGGTTGTCGAATGGAATTGTAATGTATGGGGAACAACTTGATTGAGTTTTCGTTATGATTTCCATGCAAAATTTATGCAACAGAGGTGAGAGAATTGGTATTTCAGGTACTACTTTTACCTGACCCGTCCTTGCATCACCATTTAGTTTTTGTTTAGATTTTTAAAAGATGTTTATTAGACTGGAGTTGACTGTTAGGTTAATAGTAAATCTATCTTTCGCAGGCTCCAGTGTTTTTCGTTATCATCAAATAGCAATTATCCAGTTTATGGACTTATATGCGACATTTCTCTTACAAAATAAAAACTATCAGATCTGCTATTAAGATCTACACGGAATTACCCACCCACCACGCCAAAACATATGTATATTAAAATACTGTGGATTACTGATTTGATTTTACTTCGAGGTGATCATTAAATACATTTTAAACCGCAGCTTTATTAGGAAACATAATCCCTGGGGCTGTAGTGATGGCTGTTCGTGGTATTTTGTCCAATAACTATGGTCCAACGCCATAGGCGAAGGACCTAAAACAGCCACCACGTTTCCTTATTATTACATACATGAAAATCATCAGGGAATACACCATTTTATGCACAGCCTAATTACAGGCCCGAATATTATTTATAGAGACTAAACGCTCACCTGATGCATCCTCCTGGCATTTCTCATTATTGAAGCCACATATCGGCGAGTCCGGAGGTGGCAAGTTGTCCTCAGTTCCCCAATATATGGTCCTGTTGTCTATGGGGATGAACCGCTGAATGAAAAATACCCATTAAGGTGTATTTGAGATTTAGTGATAATTATATAAATGCAGAACTGCTACTCCTATGCCCTCTATTGGTTACACCAGAAGCATCGACTGCGCCAATAGGATACACTTACAGGATGCGCTTTAACTCATTCCAACGCTTTCCAGATCTACACAACGCCCGACTCTCCTCGTCGGACTTTCACCATCTCGCGCCTCCCCCTCACGTGCCGGCTTTTATTACCCAACTAATACGGAGTCTCCATACTAAGCCAATGGAGCCAACAGATCGCTACTCAGTAGAATACCCATGGAAGGCCATATTCTCCTAGGAGAATACGGCTTTCCGGCCACCTGACGGGCATTATAGGAACTATTTTATATAAACAACGCTTGTGTCTCATTTTTAATTAGATAGAAGATTTCTTTCCTAATAATTAGTCGAAAGGTGAGTAATAAATACAACATTACCATGATTTTGATCAGATTCAAATCATGGCAATATCATGTATTTAGTTTCTAGATATAGGCTCGGCCCCTCACGTCTCACCAACATAGGCCGGGATGATGCACTGGTATTAGACGGGGCGTGGTCCACAACGCACTAGCAATGGGGACCCCTCGAGGGAGGTCCATCTCTTCCATGCCAAGAGGTCAGCGGGGCTTTTTAAAGCTATAATTCTCGTGTTCTTTTTTTTATATTCAGTTATTTGTTATGCAAGTCTTATCCTCCAGAGTATCAACCTAAAACTCCAAACTGCAATTATCATATCAACTTTTATTGGCAAAACAATTTTTATTTTTCTTACATTTTGACACTTCCAAAATGTGTGTGCTATAAGCCCACAGGGCAATTGAAGTGTAAACACAGCCAATACATACACAATAATGACTGGGTTTGTGTACGGGTGGCCGTATTCTCCGAGTAGTTGACGCGTAGTAATATCCGAGCGATTAGCGAGGACATTACGTCGTCAACTACGAGGAGATTACGTTCACTCGTACACAAAATCAGTCTTTATTGTATTTATTACCCACTTACAAGATTAATAACAAATCTATTGCTTCTGTAATACATTTAGTTCCAGACACCACACCACTGTTAAGTGTGGCAGTAATTCGGTGTAGACTTACACCAATAATAAAGTTCGCCATTAACCTGTACTTTTAGCAGGCAAAGTGTGTTATTACAATGATTTCTGATGGTAAATGGGATTATTATGATTGCTTCTAAATAATCAACATTGAATGAACATTCAAGAAACTTATTTCGAAGTACATGATAATTTGACCTCATTATGGAGAGAACTACTTTTTCCGGAATCTCCAGCAGGAGATTCTGACATGCCAGAATCTACCGGTAGCTAATTCCAGGTGCCCTATACATTTCCTATGGAGACTCCGTAATCGGTGGGTAATGAAATAAGTTGTAATCCGGCAATACTGTTTCCAGTTATTCCTCACGTCTATCTTAAGAACTATCAACTTGACGTCACATATATTTCTTTGAGACTATCACTTTCGAATATAAACATATTTCCCGCAAAGTCTAGCAACTTGTCTTCCTACACAATTCTTAAGACTAGCACCTTGTTCCACCCTCGGAACATGAGTGTATAGCATTAGCACCAACGTTTATTGCATCATCCAATATGGCCTTATCTACCGAGTCATCTTTCTCTGGCTCTATTGATTTCTTGTAATGTTTGGCAATGGTGTTCTCAGACCTCCAGGATCCATAATTGGGTATGACGTCTGTGCTCACACCTATCTCAGCGGCTGCAGATGTTCCAGCACCTTGAGTGAGTGAGATAGGAACCTTTCTGTGTCATCTCCACTCTCTTTCAAAATCAACACCACCCTTCTGTCTACCGTGTATCTCCCGATGATCAGTAACCGTTCTTGTGTGCGTATATCTTTGGTCTGATGAACATACTCATTTAGAGTTTTTGTTCTGGTGGATAAGCCCCTGTGTTCACTTTGTTAGGCTCTCTAGCTGTCTTCCTTAGATTCGTCGGGGTAAACACTACCGACCCTGAGTCCTACACACCAGTTCACGTGTCAGATACTCAGAGCAGGTGTTCTTTCCTAATTATTCCAAAGACAAATTTTCGGTTGGACCCCGTTTGGTCGATAGCTTGAAGACTAACTTAACTTCCCAAAAAGTGTTATATCTGGGAGATGGAGGGTTTGTGACATATGCCTCTTTCAGTGCCCTTGACACTCAAGGGCTTTTACCTATAGTAACACCTTGTTCCTTCGGAAAAAAAGATTGATAATGTACACCTTGCGGCATTGATTGTGCCATAAGAGTGACCTAGTAGGGGGTCATTTCATTTGACCCATAATCATTTTGAGCCTGCCAATCATTGAGAATTGTTTCTAGGAAGCTTCTCCTGCTCTTACATTCTATCCGGGTCCAACTTCTGAGAAGTGTGGGGAATAATCCAAAATTCAAAATGGCTGCCAAAAATGGAACAAAAATCGCAACAAATATAGGCATGTGGCATCTCAAAATGACCGACTTGATGGGTTCTAATAGTTGATATCATTTCCACACATATTTCATGAACCTTGTTACCATATCAAACAAATACATGTTTCCATAAAGACAAAACATGGTTTCATCAGATTTTATTCAGCTACATTATGAATATGTAGCAGTTGGGTGTCGGGTCCAGCCGAAGCTCCTCCCGAGCACCACTACAGTTTTGGTCCAAGATGCCTTCTCGGTGCTGGTCCCACCCGCTAACCCGCAGCTGTGTTTTACCACAACCACCCAGCACCGTGGTTCTGCCCTCGAGGATCACAGGGGGGTCAAACACCTTCACAGAGCGGAAATACACAAAACGCCCTGTTCGGTGGACAACACCCTGATCGCATCTCTCGGGATCCCAGAACTTTATCCGGAGAAGGGACCCACGGGTCCGACCCTCTCCTCCTAGAGAACCGGGATACTCTGACTCCACCATCTAGGGGACCAGAACCGGTCAACAGCTAATCCGGAGAGCTAGCACCCATCAGTGGAGCACAGAGACAGAGCCCTACAGAGAGACCGCACATAGTCTCTCCACACCCCAGTGTGTCTCGGTAAGCCACAGCAGGCTGCTTATATACAGCCCATGTCCTCACTGAGCATGTGCCAGAATCCCGCTGATTCTCCAAAGGGGAATTCTTAGTCAGCCTGGTCACCAGCAAACCAGTGGTTCCTGCTAGTTCCCTGTCTAACTCCTCAGGATCAATCCTCACTGCTGGTTCTCAACCTGACAGCTGAGAAACCAGTCTGGACTGGTCCCAACACGGTGTCTATAATAGCCAGCGGCAGGTGGTCTACTCCAAAACCGCGGGAAAACAAGTTTCATTAACCTGTCCCACAGCTTGCTCGGCTGTCCCGGCCGCGGCTTTACTTAGAAAGGCGTAGTAGACGTGCCAAGCCTTAGTAGACTTGCACAGGTCCCATACAAATATATCTATAACCCCCCCCCCAAAAAAAAAACAACAACCAAACCCCAAAAAACCAAAATTCCAACATTGTCATAGTGAAGGTTACTTATTCCCATCACTTAAGTTCATATTCTAGACCCTAATTACATGACATACAAGCCATATTGAACACCCTGAGCATAGGCTATCATCATTCACATTACTTCTGTCCCCATTCTTATGTTGGTCTTCATTTTTCAGACAGTAACGCATGTGCTACTCTTCTGAATCTATGTACTTTGTCTGGAGAGACGGTCATTTCCGGAGAATCTAGGATGAAACCTAAGAATGATAGTTCTTGTTTTTGGGATCTGGACATAGTGGGGCAGATATAGCTCAAATTTCAGCAGTAGCGTGTATTTAATGAAACAAGCATGAGTTTTGGTACATGGTTAGGAGACCCCCTAAGGAAAATTTTTAGATGCGTGGGCATTTCAGATAAGTCCCAGGAGCCGGGTGGTGGCCATTTTGAATATTGACCATCACAGAGCACTATGACGCTTTCAGAATTTTATGGTTATTACCAAGAAGAAACCTATATAAATCACCTCAGATGTGTGCAAGGGGAACCTAAAGGTATGGAATGACTGATTTATCAATGTTTTTACCATATACCAACATGTGGGGAGTCGCCATCTTGGATTTTCTGCCAAAATTTCCATAAATCTGAAAATTCTTCATGTACGACTCTAATCGCAACCACACAAATGATAGAAGACTTATAACATAATATTTCTTGTGTTTTGGAAGGTTAACCTTTCTTGATAGACATTGTTAGCTCCTTCTAATTAGAAAAGAATAACGGAAAATTTATAAATGGGACAACTCTTAAGCCTTTTGCCACTACCCGGCTACCTCTAAATGTTTCTGGTAACAGAATTCAGCATAACCTGTGGGTTGACGTATGTCTAATTTTAGCGTAGATGTGACACCGCAGACCTCGACAAACCCACTGTATTTTGGGTCATATCTACGCGAGCAAAAACAAACCTGCCGCATTTGGCGTCATGTCATGTCAATCAAATCTAAAAATAAATATGGCTTCTATGTCCTTTTGGCATAATATGACATACTGAAGCCCTATTCATTTCTCTTGTGATATCATACCAATAATACATCTGCCTCCATACTGAGATAGAGGTGGCTTACTTGTCCTGGCGCTTCGGCCGGGGAGACCTTTATGACCTCCTTGTACGTCTCCCAGTCAGGATGGATGTCAAGAATCCAATAGTCAGGTACCCGATCACCATTTTCGTCAAATAGGACCTTCCCACGCAGGCCTTAAACACAAGGAGCAATTCATGATCATTATTCACAGTTAGCATTCTCATCAAACATGATCTTCACATACAGTCCTGTTATGGTAATCGATGACAAACATGTATAATTACCCTTTGGACAAACATAATCGTCACACACTATGCTTTAATACTAACAGTTATTTTTGCCAAACGTTTGTGGTTTGTATTCTCTTCAAACGAAATCGGCTCATGAAAATCCTTAATACAGCAGACAATTCATGACACATACTAGCATTCTCATGAAACAAGACCTTCTCACGCAAACTAGAAATAACTCATAGAATACATCCATACTTATTGTTCTCATTGAACAGTATTTTCCCACTCATGGCTTTAACATAAGAAGATGTTTGTGACATAACTCATGGTTTACAGCATCAACAAATATTATCCCATGAGGAACTTTAAGGCCTGGCGTCCACCTACTACGATAGAATATTAGACCTACCGATATGGCACCGATACAAAAAGCAAATATCGGAGACATATTGGGAAGGTGCAAAATCGTAGTCCAATGTCTAGACATACAAATCCACCACCCATTGTATGGGGGTTTTATCTGGGTCTAATCGCAGAAACGGGGTCAACTGCCCTGATATTAGGGTACCTTCCGACGCGATTTTGATTTTTTCATCAGGAGGTGCATTGTAGACCATATCGGAGCCATATATTAGTAGGTGGACGCCGGGCCTTACTTAAAGCCGGGCTCTTTCTGCGCTTCCAACACACTAAAACAAGCGTTTCGACTCACTTCCGACACATAATCACCTTTTCTGTCCAAATGAGCGGCTTTCTCGTAGCAGTGGACCCTGTGTTCCGACCTGTTTTCCAACACACTCCGACACACTCTGACATGGTTCCCACAGAATGGCCGTGTCGCAGGCCTTCCAACAAAATCGATCATAATCAATTTATCGTAGGGACTAGACTGTGTCGGAGTGTGCTTTAAACCTTCCCTACTATATACACCCCACCTCCTGACACAAATATACCTACATTTCATTTGCGTTGGTGCACCTCTAATGCAATGGCGTGTGTCGGTACCGTGGGCAGCGTTATATCGAAGCCATGTCCGAGTGTGTCGGAAGACGTGGAGCAGGGGTAGTAAGCGTAGGCTATACCTTTATATATAGTCATATGATAATATGAGGATTATAGATCTTGAGCACGTAGTAATGGACATTTTAGGTCTATTGCCCCGTAACTAGGGTGTAACACCGTATAGGAGCAGAGCCGTAGTTATGGCACGAAAGACCGAGAAGAGCATCACTTCAGGCTCAATCACTTCAGGCTACATTTTCTCATAATTATATATACATCAAAATCACAAAAACGCCATTTAATTTACTTACTGACAGTGTGCTCGAACATTATTTATACTTCATACCCAGCAACGAGCAGCATTTCATAGAAGTCCGAGCATATGTATAAAGTTATGAATTGTTATACACAAATGGGTTTACCATAGATGACCATGTTTCTAACTTTCTGTTGGATGACCTCGCCGTTGGTGTAGTCACCCCCCTCTCTGAGCACCTCGTCTAGTGCAGTGAAGTAAGCCAGCGCAGTCTCGTAGATGTCTACTGCCTTAGTGGACCCCTATGTGATAACGAAAAATAAGCTATCAGTTTACACTGAATTACGAAGCTGTAGACGATGAGTGGTATAATATGACTCGGAACAATTGTTAACCTTATTTTTGTTGAATAAACGTGAATTTTGTGAGAACCAATAAGAAACGACTTAAAGATACCTTGTGAAAACAGGCAGGGATTTAGGTGCGGTACCCACCTACTGTGATGAAACGTAATACCTTTGGTGCAAGCTGGACTGCATCGTAGTTCTTTGTACTGCGTCGTAGGTCTGCATCGGTGATGCTTGATACACTAATATTTTGCTCATAGCACCCTACAATACGGCACCGATGCACGCCGATAGTCTGCAGAATTTTCCATTGTCATAGAGGGTTGACAATGCAATACACGCAGTACAAAACTGAGTCATCTGCATGCAATAAATGGTTGCAGATCAGAGGCATTCCTTTCAAGGTCGTCAACAAAATAAACAAAAGTCCTAAAATACTACCTTGTAGTACACCATCTTTAATCTGTATGCAGGTATCATTCAG
Source organism: Alentia gelatinosa (assembly GCA_950022655.1). Lineage (NCBI taxonomy): Eukaryota > Metazoa > Annelida > Polychaeta > Phyllodocida > Polynoidae > Alentia > Alentia gelatinosa. Next base: position 71,089,278 of record OX465582.1, read on the forward strand.
ATAGCTTACCCTCCACAAATTCCACGTGGAATATAATGGACGTTATCAAACAGATGGCTAACTCTCGAATCATTCTCCATAATACCTACTTCACATTATCGAACAGATAACTCACCCTCCAGCCCCTCTCCAGGCTCATGTTGAAGTTCCATGGTGGTTGAGTAAATCTTATTGGTATTTCGTCATAGAAATCCTCAAATTTCTGCCCACCGAATCCTGCTTGTAACACCTAGTAAAATAGAATATGTCAACTTTATTTAACTTTCAGCCCTATAACATTGTAGCGGTCACTGGCTCTTGCCTTGTGGAGGAGTTTAGTATTTTCGGTCCAGTATTTTCTGCAAGTAGGAACAAATCTAGTCACACATAACCAGACTCCACAAGTTTCTTAAACAATAGATGTTTATTACAACTTCCTGAAGTGATCTCGTTTAGATCACTCCCAAAGAGCAGTACCTTGGCACTGTGTGCTAAGTAAAGTATCTCAATTCAGTCTCAACTTGAGACCAGTTGATTCTTGTCATTACTTTTTTATCCGGTGCTAAAACTTATCAAAATTAAAAGATATTTAGAGCAAAGTGTATTAATAACCTGGCAAACCTATATTCCAAATTTCATGTTTTTTTGTGTGGTTATTATGACCCTGAGAAACAATTGTTAAACAACATAAAGATGGAGGCACTGCATCTCTCAGCTAGTTTGTGCTGAACCTACTGTAATGCTCAAAGTCGGTCTCAACTTGAGATCAGACTCAACTTGAAATTGGTTTCAACTTGAGATTGGTCTCAACTTGAGATCGGTTCACAAAAGATATCGCGAGGGACTTGACAGAACTGTTCAGGGCGATAATAGGCGATTTAGAGGCTCTGGTACACTTAAGTTGGTTACCCACAGGAAGATCACTATAGAACTTGAGATCGCTCTACACAGAGGGCTAGGGATCTCAACTTGAGGTCCTTAGAGTTGAGATCCCCTAAGATTGACTGTGTAGACTTGAGACAATGTCTGAAAAACACTTTCCGCCATTGATCTCAATGTCGGTCTCAGGGCCCTGTTTTTTAGTCAAGACACTCTTTGGCTGAGATCTGCGAAGATATCCCAGAGAATCTAAGACATTTTTTTAAGACAAAAGATGGCCGCTGTCCTATAGACATGGGTAATATGTAATGAGTATATCCTATCTCAATAAACACAGATAATTTCAGATTTTGTTGTTGTTACTTATCCTCATCTTTGAATCTTTATTTTTTATTTCTAAAGAACGATAGAGGACCACAGTCTTATGTATAGCGAATCGTACCAATAGAAAGAAAAAATGAGACACCCACCTGTTTGAAATTCACTGACACCAGAAGTTCCCTCCAATACTTGATGAGCTCAGGAGGGAGATCCCCAAGCCTAGTCCAAGGCTCATAGGTTGAACGGCCGATGCTATTGCCATAGTTAAGGAAGACGTAGTTCGGTGCCGTCATACCCTGCTCATACGCTAGGCGCAATAAGTCGAATTGATTTTGTCTTTTGTCCAAGCAAATTATGATCACTGAAACCAGCAATAGAAACAATGAGTCACACCCTGTATTCGCTAAATGTCCCATGTAAATGTACACTATATTCACTAGTTTCGGATAATAATGGCCGTGTTCTCCGAGGCGTTGCCAATGCGAGTCCACTCCGAGGATAATATGACCACAAGTATACGAAACCAGTTAATATTATTCATGTTCAGCATTCACTACTTGAGATTCCAGATGCTTGTTAATGCTTTATTCAGTCATCTCCTCTCATTCATAGTCACTGGTTTTTCTTTTAGTCCTAGGGTTACTTCCATCTTTATTTCTACCTAGTTTCTATTAACTTAAATCTTATTCTAGTTTATGCTTAGAACCATTGATGATGATATTAATACTTGGATATTACATCTGGGGTCCGATCTGACTTCACACCTGAGGTCTGAGCAATAGTGACTACTGGCATCAATAGTTGGCCTCCAGATATGAGGAGGGAGATGTTCTGGCCGCCTAAAATCTATGACACTGTGAAATTAGATATATCAAATATAAACTCCTTCCTTTTTGGAAGTACTTTTTAATTTGGTTATTCTGCTTTTTCATATTTAAATGATGTCCATGTTATGGACCCCCTTACTCAGACAAAGGATGATAGCTGAAAACATGATAAAACATATGTTCTATACATATATTCATATATACACATATGGTCGATATTCAGAATTTGGCGACAATTCAATCCAAAATGGTAAAAAGAAAAATATTACTAAGATCCTTTTAGGAGTTTTCCCATGCAATCTAGACAGTTTTATGGTATGATCCCTAACATAGATAATAGTTTGAGTTATTACTGAGATCAGTAGACCACATTGAATTAGAAGTCTCTTTAATATTCTGCCTCCGTGTATATCCGCATATCAATTCAAAATTCTATTTTAGGCTTTTACAATATCAAAATGATAAAGTTTCTTTGTTTGTTATGCATAACGATTTTGTTTGTTTGTTAGCAAATGTTTATTTCTCTATCAATGCATGTTTCATCACTCTGCTCCAAATATATATCTCAAAGGTTTTCATACAATAACAATACATCCTTACATTCATTCTGTGGAATGTACATGCTCCCAACATTTTGTTTTGTTTTTTTAATAACATAGTATGCATATAGATATTGTTTACCAAATGTATGAAGGATATTTTTTCCCATAGTTGGGTGTATCCATGAATACTGCAATTTCTTAGAAGTTCCATAAAAAATTGAAAAAAAGATATGTACATGTTGATGAACATGTTCCAAACAACCGTGGTTAATATCAAGAATCTGGAACTATTCACTGGAGAGCTATATAATATTGAAACGTTGTACACGGAGGCAGAAGTGTACATGGAGGCAAAAACAAAATCTTTGCACTTGATCTGCTCACTTCCTAAATGGTTATTTATACATTATTTCTGCCAGAAAATATTAGGCATTATGCGTATATTTTTTATACATCATTGCAAAGCAATTTTATACCTGGAATGACACTTTCAATCAAGTTGTCATTTCTTTTTTTCTCCTCTTTATTTATCAGGTACAATGCTTTTGTGCTGCTCCATCATATCTAAGGTCTCCCTTTAATTCTACAGACCCATTTATCCTATGAAAAGAGATAAACCTATGTACATGGACACAGAAGTGTGTAGACGGAGGCAGAATGTGCGTCCATGTACATTATTTAGCAGAATAACTCCATAGTGTTTTGGGGGATTTTAGTTCAATTTCATACATGGACAGATGTGGTCATATCCTACTCATATCATATCTTTTATATATCTTTTTCTAATTATATATTCAGATCTTATCGAAATATTGACAATTATGTGTGTACATGGAGGCAGAAGCACGTTTAACCATATCAATTAATTCCATGTTGCTCCTTCTACACATATTTCTGATTGATTATATTTTAGGCATGGTAGGGACGCATATTTCCCATATTTGATAACTACAAAAATATGTTTTAAACCAGTGTTTAAGTGCTATTTCACTCCCCTTAGTAATGTACATGGAGGTAGAATTCAATTTTAGCCACCTCAAGTAATCAATGAAAATGATGGAAATTTCCTTCCTTTCCTTCTTATTGAAATCCCCGTTTTTATTTACTCTGCAATGTTATCTTATTGGAAAACTAGTTCAGTAGTGAAACTGGGTTGGTTCACTGTAAATTGTAGACAATCATAAAATAATAACGGAAATCTTTATCAAATTATCGCCAAACTCTGAATATCGACCATATAAGTGTGTGCGATATATACCATTGATGTCACAAATATGCTAATTTTGTGTTAAGCACCTACCATGTTATACTGGCTTCAGTTTTGATAGAAAAAAATAATAGTTATACACTAGATAACCTGTAAAAATTATGCTATTTGTAATTGAGTATAAGGGACATTTATAACACATCTCTAGTTTTTAGATAAAATAGATAATAATTGGTAACCCATGGCCGTTGGTCAGGGGTGGTCATTGCTCCCCCTGACACGCCCCCTCGCGCACCCTGCGCACTCCCCCCTGGTGTCGGTCACGTGAACCCCGCGGTCACGTGGCCCACCGCGTCTCTGACCTCCACCTCATTCTGCTCCTGTACTCCACTACGTTCACACGTATTTTCTTTTCCCTCCATTTTTGGCCTACTCTCCACGCCGTCTTCGATACTCCCCGAGTATCTGACCGTGCAGAGACAGTGTCTGAATACGGGTAAAGTTCACGTGAATTACAGGACAGCTAGGATGGCACCACCAACGACACGCGCTCAAGCGAGCACCTCCACGACCACGGACCAGGCCTCGGAGTCAACCGTGAGGGAGAGCGATCAGGTGGAGTCCGCGTCTCAGGCCGGAAGCCTCCGGTCGGCCCGCCTCGTGGCCGTAGAGACCGGACTCTCGGACATGAGTAGGAAGTTGGACGCATTAATTCAACTACAGACACAACGGTCGACGGGACAAGCATCGCCCCCTACGGTTCGCTCAGTCGCCGAAGTATGGACTCGGGACTGGGCCGAGGATCAAGCCGGCCGCGCCATGCCTCCACCCCGCCAGCTACGAGACCGCTACGCAGGGGACCCGTATATCCAACGTGAGCTCGACCGTGAGGCCATCCGCCACGACAAGACGGCTGGTAAGCTGCAGTCAGATATTCATGTTACCCGTTTGATCAGTAAACCGTACATGTTTGTGGATAGGGAGGGGGTTTACACGTTGTCCCAGAAGCTTGAACTGAGGGGAACCCTGGGCCCCCTCGAGTACCTGAGTGCGTTTATTGGCTTGCTCGGGGATGACCGTGCGGTCGACCCCGTGGACCGTGAGGCCATGTTCCGGCACTTACATCAAGTGTCAATCGACGCCCAGAGCCGGCCGTGGGCCGGTGTCAGGAGATGGTCTAACCACGTGTTCGACCAGATCGAGGCCGGGAGGCTGTCGTGGTGCGATTACTCGCGGATCCAGGAGGAGCGAGTCCGACTCGCGATGACGACCGGGACCCTCACCAGCGGCGCCGACACCGGGAAAGCCCGAGGACGGGAGTTGCCATGCCGGCAATTTAATTCGGAGAGGGGGTGCCGCCATAGGAGCGGTCACGATGACGGGCCCGTGAGATGGCTGCACGTGTGCTCGTATTGCGACTCCGTGGGGAGGCAATGCGGGCATTCGTTACACGCGTGCAACCGGAAACTCGGATATACGATGGGCTATGAGAACGGTCAGGCTGCGCCCACACCGGCACCCCGGCGAGCACCCCAGGCCGGACACGCACCCCAGGCCGGACACACGCCCCGGGCGGGCGACCCCAGAGCAGATGTGCTCCCCCAACACGGACACGGGGCAAAAAACGGCTACGGTGCGCCCCGCGAGTGAGCGGAGCGCACCCCCACACAGTCACAACACGTGCCTCCCCCCCCGGGCCCGGGGTCGTAGGGTGCAATCCACGTGATGTAACACCAGCGGGCCCTGTGATCTCCACCACCCCCAACAGGATTTCCGGTGACCGGACGTGGGCGGGGGTCGTAAAAGGAAGCGGCCCGGTGACCACTGCGGGCCCCCACCCCCTCACGTGGAGGGGGGACCACACGGGGGGTCCACGTGACCACAACACGAAGGCCGCCGGCCCACGTGGTCGGGCCCCGAACATAAACAACAACAACGAAGGGGGCGGGGCCCGCCACGTGGAGGACAGGTTCACCGCGCGGCCACCGCCAACCCACTGCGGTAGCACGAGTGTTAGTGTTACCGCGCTGACTGAGGATCCAACTAACACTCCGGATTTCGGCGGACTAAAGGAAGTCTGCCGGACCGGAATTCCGTCGCCCGGACTCCGGACGGACCCGGAGGCCTTCATGGAGCACAGGCGGGCCGAGTGGCCCCGCTTCACCGAGGCCGGCCCCCCGGCGCACGGCCACATCTACGAGGCGGTCCGGGCCTCGGGCCTGCCCAACGCCCTGTGCACAAAGATAACCCTGCCGACGGACCTCAAACTACGGGCGTGGGAGCACTACCTGACGGGCATGGAGGGGAAAGGGGAACTCCTCGGTTTCATAAGATACGGATTCCCCCTCGGCTACCTCGGGCCGGCCAGCGACACTCGGGACGTCCCCAACCATCCGAGCGCCACCGGATTCCCGAAGCAAGTCGGGGATTTTATCAGAAAGGAGAGTGGATTCTCAAACCTGATGGGACCGTTCACGGAGGCTCCCTTCGAGCCTTGGTGCCATGTTTCGCCGTTGATGTCCCGGGAGAAGCGCGGGTCCGAGGCCCGCCGCGTCATAACGGATATGACCTTCCCCCGGGACCGTAGCGTCAACGCGTACGTGATGAAGAACGCGGTTTACGGAGAAGAGCGCGAGCACAGCCTCCCTATGGTCGACGGTTTCGTCACCCGCCTCGTGGCCTCGGGGCCAGGGAGCTACATGGCGACCATCGACATCTCGCGCGCCTATAAGAACTTTAGGTGCGACCCCCTCGACTGGCCTCTGCTGTGTTTCCTGTGGGACGGCGGGTATTATTGTGATACGGCCATGCCGTTCGGCGCCCGCGCGTCCTCGTATCACATGCAGTGTGTGGCCGAGGCCATCGTGGGGATACTCGCCGGTAAGGGTGTTGAGGCCGCCATGTATCTGGACGACCTCATCATACTGTCGCCTTCTCGGGAGAAAGCTGCCTCGGACTTTGCCATAGCCCGAGACCTGTTCGCCGAGCTCGGCCTCCCCGAGGCCCGGGAAAAGGCGCAGGCCCCTAGTCAGACCGTGCGCTGGCTGGGCATCGACATCAATGCCGCCGAGATGTCCCTCACCATCCCCCGGGACAAGTTGGAGGACGTGCGGGAGCACGTTGGGGCGGTCGCCAGGAAGCGGTCGCTGACGAAGCGACAGCTTCAATCCGTCCTCGGCAAAATCCTGCACGTCGCGAAATGCATCCGCCCGGCGAGGCCGTTCGTCAGCAAACTACTGGAGGCCCTACGGTCGATGGACGGGTTCTACATCAACGTAAGCTCGGACATGCGGCAGGACCTCCAGTGGTTCCTACGGTTTGCCGCCGGGTGGAATGGGCACGCCCTCATCCCTCGAGGGCCGGCGACAAAGTGCATCACGGTCGACGCCTGCCTCTCGGGCGTGGGGGGTACAGACGGCCGTGCGGCCTACGCGTGCCAGGTTTGTCCCATCAATGACCCCGTGGACTGCATTTCTGAGCTCGAGGCCCTGAACACAATCTATGCTCTCCACACGTTCCTCGGGGACCGTGATCGTGGGACCAGGATCGAAGTCTTCTGTGACAACATGGGGACCGTCCAGGCACTCACGTCGGGGCGGGCACGCAACCGCGTTCTCGCCGAGTGTGCCCGACAGGCCTGGATGGTCCAGGCCAAGCTGCAAGTCGACCTGGTCTACACGCACGTCCCCGGGGTCCTCAACACGGTCGCCGACGCACTCAGTAGGGCCCACCTGTCCTCGAGGGATTTTAACAATGCTGCATGCCTGATGAGATATCATGATCTGTGGTCCGTGGTGCCTTGTAATCATGCTTCATTCGTGCCTGTGCTTCGCCTGTCCTGCAGATCCGGCGCTACGCTCTCTCCAACGGAAGGCATCTGCGCGGCAGGCCGAGGCACGTGCCCCAGGCACGGTCGCGAACCAGAAGAGCGCCGTGTCCACCTACCTCGCCTTCTGCCGACGGACGAGGACCGACCCGCAGGCACCGTCCGTGAGTTTCATCACGGCCTTCCTCGAGTACCTCGCGGACCACGCCCCCTCGCCGGCGACCGTGGCCAACCAGCTCTCGCACGTGAGAACACACCTACGGCTCTCGGGCGGGGACGTTACGGCTACAGAGGACGTGAGGGTCAGGAGGGCCCTCGACGCCATGAGGAGGAACAAGGCCTACACACCAAACGTCAAGCCTCCGATCCCCATGGCCGCCCTCCAGGGGATCCTCGAGCTACTGTCGGACACGCCCCTCGACCTGACCCTACGGGCCGCGTTCCTCCTCCTGTACTACGCCGCACTGCGGCAGAGCGAGGTCGCCCCCCCTACGGCCAGGGCATTCGATCCGGTGCGACACCTCTCACGTGGGGACGTGGTGCTCACGGCAAATCACGTGGCGGTCCGCATCAAGGCCGCCAAGAACCTCCAGTGCGTGGGGGAGGAAAAACACGTGAGGCTCCAATCCTCCCCGGACCCGAGGTCGTGCCCGGTGACGGCCGTGAGGAATATGCTCGCCGCGGTCCCCACGCTGATACCAACGGATCCGTTCCTGCTCAACGCTGACAGGTCGCTAATAACGACGCGGTCGCTGTCAAAGGAGTGGGAGCGGCTCAACACCACAGCAGGCCACGCCCCTAAGACCTACACTCTACACAGCCTGAGAAAGGCCGCCGCCACTCAGGCCTTCCAGGCCGGGGTCGCTGAACTCTCCATTCAACGCTACGGGGGGTGGCGTTCAAATGCACACAGGGGATACATTAGGGACTCCAACGCACACGAGGTGAATGCGTCCCTCATACAGTCCCTCAACCAGTGACTCTCATCCCTCACAAACTTTTCTCCCTCCCACCTTGCCTCATTTTTATGGTCTTGGCGTTTTTTATACATCATATTGTATAACCATTATACCTCATATTGTATAACCATACTATTTGTTATACAACCATATACATAATTGACATACCATGTCAATTACAAATATGTATATTATACGTAATTGACCTCTTTATATCTCTGCCAATTACTTTATCTACCTTATGTCATATTCATATTTACATATTAATATTCATGTCGGTAAAGGTATATAAAATTAAAATAAATTTTATTATTCCCAACTATCGACTCCTTCTTTGTGTTCAGGGATAGGGGTAATGGGTAACCCATGGCCGTTGGTCAGGGGTGGTCATTGCTCCCCCTGACACGCCCCCTCGCGCACCCTGCGCACTCCCCCCTGGTGTCGGTCACGTGAACCCCGCGGTCACGTGGCCCACCGCGTCTCTGACCTCCACCTCATTCTGCTCCTGTACTCCACTACGTTCACACATATTTTCTTTTCCCACCCACCCTCACCTCTCTTTCTTATCTCCTACTCCGTAGGGCGTTTTTTATACATCATATTGTATAACCATTATACCTCATATTGTATAACCATACTATTTGTTATACAACCATATACATAATTGACATACCATGTCAATTACAAATATGTATATTATACGTAATTGACCTCTTTATATCTCTGTCAATTACTTTATCTACCTTATGTCATATTCATATTTACATATTAATATTCATGTCGGTAAAGGTATATAAAATTAAAATAAATTTTATTATTCCCAACTATCGACTCCTTCTTTGTGTTCAGGGATAGGGGTAATGAAGTTTTAGTTGGTGACACTGTGAAACAACTACCGCGACGCATCTCGCCACGCGTTGGCGTGACCTACTTTAGCCGCCATTACAATATGACGTGAGTGTGAAGGGGTTGAATTGCAATTTTGTGTTATCAAAGGAAAGAGCATATGACTGTCTATCTTGAACATTCCCCTCCCCCCTATAGGTTTTCAATGGAGGTGTCATAATTTAGATGGATAACATTAGGTAATAGCCTTCACCTCTTGCCCGCTGTCTTACTTGGTCCAGGAACTGTTGTAGTTCAAACATCTGACTGCCTGCCTGCGGAGGACGGATCCATTCTGTGATGATCACTCCTGTTTCCTGTAACATATTAGTGGGATTTAACAAGCCTGTGAGATATATTTTAGGCTAGTGAGGTATGTAATATGTCAGTAAGATTTAACATGGTTATGTGATAAACAACATGTCAGTGTGAGCTATAACATATCGATATGATCTATGACATGTTGGTAGGATTCATATCATGCCAATTAAATGTGACATATAAAATGCCAGTGGGACATATAACATGCCAGTGAAATATGGAGGCATACAATTATAGGGATATTTATTTGAAGAGACTTAAGGGTGCGCCTCAGAGTGAAGGGATAGTCAGCTCCTGGTCACGTGTCTGCATGCGTAGATAAAAATAGTGATGAAGCTGCTCAGGCAGCGGCTAACTTTGACTTCCCTGCATGGACTGCATGAAAATTGCATTTCATTTATACACCACCGCGTAAATACTTGTATATATAATGTATATTGGTACATTTAGATCTATACACCTATATTGCACGCCAGCGTATATGTTTATACATACAACTATGTTTTTGCAACTTGAGACGTGGCTGCTACCACGACTATTGAGGAAGTGACTGACCTGGCGCTTCTACCTGGGTGCCTCGGGTTAAAATTAATATTCATTTTTTTGTGAATGTTTTAACAGAGGAAGACCCCCATTGGTTAGTACGATCACATGGTCATTTTGTAGGTCTCTCATTGGCTGGAAAACCAGACAAAGAGCGGCGGGAAAGCCTCACTACAGAGGAGGTACACAGCGCAGCGCCCCCTCTACCGACCTGACCCATATATATGATCGCGGGTGCCTCACGGTGCCACTTTCAAACATGACAGCGAGGAGAAAGCAGCTCTCCAGTCTGACCCATACCAAACGGTTCTAGATTAGTGTCAATCAGAGCGAAGAGTCAGATCATCTCTGCATATGTGTGTATATTGTATTCCGAGTTAGATAAATACCTGTCTTTTATGTTTTAATGTTGAAATCATCTTTTAACTGACAAATATCCCTAATTTTGCTCATGTAAACACAAAGCCTTGGATGTGAGTTTTCCTAGCACTGCCCTAGTATAGTCCAATGGAAATGGGGAATATTCCAAGACCTCAAACCAACATAAAGCCAGAGGTGCTATTGAGTCCTTTGGTGTACAGTAGCTGTTCAACGATAGCCCAATTTGTCATGTTTTAGTAAGAGCATCTGACTCAACTGTCAACTGAAACCCAAGTCGATTCTATAATTTATAGACAATGACATTCCCAAAAGTAACAATCGTAATAGAGAAAAAAGTGTTGGGGAGATCATGGTTGTTCAGCCTCATCTATAACTTCTTTAAAAACGTCTATAGACGCAATTTGCGTCCGTTAGGAAGCAGCAGTTTGCAGTGTTCGTAGTGTGTTGTTTTGGTTCTATTATCGCCCAACACCGTAGAGGGCACTGCGCTGTGCACCTGCTCTGGCCTCACAACAAATAGTTGCCAATTTACCAAGCTGAGTTTGGTCTGTGAGGTGACTGTGGCGTCATCCCATATCCAAAACCCTACCGGAACTATGTTTGTGGCTATGTGTTCACCATTTGGTGGGTTTGATGCGAACTGCTCTGTATCTTCACTATGGAATAGGGTCTTTTTGGGATGTTTTCATTACTTGCTCAATGGTTTCGACTGTCTAGTCTCATCATGCGATTGTAGCTAACCTTTTTGGTCTTTGTCTATCCTGCCTCTCTGAGCGCCTGCAACAACAACAAAGACCAAATAGGAGTACTGCGATTTTGTGTCATCTTGTATGACTGCCCAGCACAGACACTCCTTACAAGTGCTCGTCAATAATGCCCTACGTACTTGTTTTAGGGTCCACATAGGGGATAGGATACAAATCGATGTCCTATTAGAGCGTGCTAACCTAGAAGCCCTGCGTCAAAGGTGTTCTAAACACCTTCTTGCACACATATTTTGGTGGAGTACCCTGCCAGACAAGCTAGTTATGGATAGAAATGACAATGGAGCTAAAATCAGTATTTGTAGACCAAGAACTGACCTCTATAAAAGATCCCCGCTTTACTATGGAACTAGTCTATGGGCTGTCTCCCAGCAACAATACAGAATTTAAATAACAGAGTGCAGTTCAAGGGAGAAATTAAGAGGATGAATCTAGAATTAGTTTGTGGTGATAGGATTGTATGACTCCCTACCTAAATGTCTATTAGCTGTTTGGAAAATCTCTCCCTCTTTAAGGCATAGTGCCTGAGAATGATTATGGATGAATGCTACCGCGGTTGGAAACTAGACCTCAGCCAATATTGTGTGGTACTGGTGGGAATATTAAGCTTTCAAACAGTTTTGCTAACTGTCCACGTGAATTGTCTTTGTTCTGTTTTTGTCTCTTTGTTTCAGTCCATGTGTGTGCCCCCTAAAGCTACACAGAAAAACGACTATAGAATTATGGCTCAATATCGACATTGAGGATTGTAGCCCAATGACAAGATTATAAATCATGACTGCCTCGCTTCAGTCTATTCTGAATAATAGGTGTGAGACCACACTATTGAGGTCTTTACCCCATAAGGACTATGCAGAATGAGGTGATCTATACCCAGTTAAAACCTGGATGTATGAATCTTTGGTCATACTGACCTACTCTTATGTATCACTGTACTAATATCCTTGTCAAAGTCTGTGTTATGCCTGACGGCATAGTTGAAAATCATATAGATGTCACTGAAGTCCTCCTCCCGATTCTGACTCTGACCCCGACCCAGACCCCGAGCATGAGCCCGACCCAATGTCTATAATCGAAAGGCTTATAAAGGGAAATATCCAGAACTCTACAGAAGAGTGGTGTTTTTGAAAGTAAAATCTATCTAAAAAAAAACGTTTAAAGAACCAAAGAAGGGTGGGTTTATTATATGCATTTAATGAAAAGGTAATGAATAGGGTTTTACGACGATTTCATAATCAAAATTGATAACATAGCATTGGATTTTCTATATTCCAAGGATCTAATGACTAATGGGAAATAAAATGAATAAAACAGTGGTGTCCCCTAGGTGCAGAGATCGGAATCATTGGATAGTGGCTGTAAGGATGTAAATTAGGATTTTTTGCGCTGTCATATGTATATCGCAATTTGTGGTGGTTCAGAAGTTTCTAAGAATATGTAGGATTTAATAACAATATTTAATATAAAAAATATGGCTTGTTTATCAGGATACAAATGTCAGCCCTGGTCTACATCCGGGCTGTCATAAAGGAGAGAGGCATTGCATATTGTCATAAAATGTCCACCTGAATCACGGTCGTGAATGGGATAAAGATGCGGAGAAGAAACCAGTTGCTCAATCAAAGAGAACTAACAACTTAGTAAATGGGGGTAATTTGCCTGTAATGCAGGTAGTATGCCGCGTGCTGCCAAGTCACAAAACCCATAGGAGGTTATCATTGCTGCTCGACCCCATCCGTATTCAGCGAACATGTTGGTGAAGGCCTTGGCGATCTTGTCTCCTGATGCATGGATGCGGACTAGTGTAGTGTAGATGGATCTGTCTGTGAGGCGAGGGTCCGTGCCTCCGTGTGGAAAGTGTGCCACCTTCCAGAAGGACAAGTAGCGGCCAATTGGCACGATAACTGAAACGTGAAGAGCAATGTATGGACGGATCGTCTATGGTATTTTACGCCACATCAACCTAATATAAATGTTTTTTAATACCATATTCCATTTTTCAATTATTCAGCACCGATTTGTAGTTGGGAACTACCGATCAATTGTTTTGGTATACTGATGCTAGTTTGGTGAATGGAAGCGAGACTAGCACAGAAATGCTCACCGATTAATTTTGCATTGATTATACAATAAGGCCACCACCGACGAATTTTCTCTCAGACCGACAGGTATCAATGTGATGATTAAATCAGTATTTACCCAGAAAAGAACAGAGCATGTATATAATGCACCTTCACCGATTATATGGTAGCGACATACCGTCTACATATATATGACAGCATATAGGTCATTTTCCATTAAAAGCCTACAAGACAGCGACCCGACCATTGTGCCCGATCACACCTTTGCCCGACGAATCCGTCGGGTCGGTCAGAATCGGGTCGCTGTACGCACTTCACCGACTGTTCCCGATTCTGAGAATGCCATTTGAACATCGATGCTACCTATCCCCAAGTCCGATTTACAAGTGCCCTATACCGATTTGTAGGGGAGACAGAGGTGATAATGAAACTGAAAACTGTTTCCGACTCGGCACCCGGCGGCTCTCTTTGATCTCAATCGGGTCGATGTACAAGATCATAAAGTGGAGATGTGTGATCGGCAAAGGTTATAAGACACCAACATTCTTGTTCCCGATTATAATCGGTGATCGGATCGGGGAGAATCTGTGGAAAACGTCGCTGTCTTATGGGCTTATTAGCCTATGAAAACAGTTCCATTCATTTGAGTTCCCCCTATTCTTCAGTGTCTTTTACAGCCCATCAGTGCATTGGTCACCCGGTTATGTCTGTTCTAACTTCGGATGATCGAATAAATTGTTAATGCGATGGGAGTTGCTACCCTGTGTGTTTCAACCAACGGGTCAGTTCGCTTTAAGAATAAGCCAGGTGATCCGGTAACCCCTAATCATATAAACTAAACTCAAGGGGCTGTTTCATCTGGCCGAACTCTCAGCCGAATCATGATTCTGACAGTGTCTAATTTACTATTAGGGTACCATCAGTGTAATAGAACTCCATAACCTGGTTAGATCAGTGCTGTCTGTCGCCATGGGGCCCCGTCTAACGCGCAGTTCCATTATCCTTATAGGCTGTCTGAAATATAATTCCAGTACAGCCGGCACTAGGTTGTTACTGGTGTCCTCTATTGTCAGATGCCCACAATAATACTGGAGAACCTGAAAGGTAAAAAAACTCGTAACGAAAGCGACCCGTTTTAAGAACTCAACCCATAACGAACTCTACCCGTTTTAAATCTTTTCAATTCAGGTGTGGATACATACTATATTTAGTAGTAAACTTGTATGTTGTATTGGCTTCAAATTTGGTCCTCTCTAGGGAAATAAACAAACAGAAAATCCTTCCCCTATTAAAGCCTATCCCTAACTTTAACCCTAACCCTTTCCCTATCCCTAACCCTATCCCTAACCCTAACCCTAACCCAATCCCTAACGTTAACCCCACACCTAAACATAACTGTACTTATTTTCAATATCCGCTGGTGTATTTGTCCCAAACGGGTCGAGTTCTCCTGGCAACATCGGGTCGAGTTCGTTTCGGGTCGAGCTCTCCAGTAATTGCCCACAACGGAAGAGCAGTGACCTTGACCCCTGGCATGTTTCCACAGACAGTTCTAACTTTTTTCAGACCCTATCGCCCAGCATCAGGGGAGTGTAAGATTCGCGCCAGATGTTGCCAGGACGATACTTGGCAAATTAGCAAAATATGGTTGTTGGCTGTAAGAATTTGGTCATTGTCCGGATGGAGCAGACCCTTTATTGTGGTATCTATTCAAAATTAATCGGTAAGCATTTCTCTGCTTGTCCTGTTTCCATTAATTCACCTGACATCCGTATAGATGTCGGTGTTTCCCTAGTGCATATCGGTGGTGGATAATCGGCCAATGGAAAATGGCCTTTTTACGCCATAGGAACATCGCATAAATGTATCATAGGGGATCTAGTGCTTCCATATGTACTGGTCATACTGCAAATTAGCAATAAGTTGGATGATATATTGCATAGAATACCTTTTCAGATCAAAGCCCTTTTGACATAGTATGAAACTGTAAAGTATATTATTATATACCTATGCACAAACTAAGTGTAAATACACACTGCTGCTAGGGGTATAGTTATTGTACACAGATTGCACTGTATGCCGTGAAACTTAGTATAGGTGCCTTTGGATACTGACATCCTTTGAGCCTTACCTGCACACTTTGACTGACAGAATGCACGATTTGAAGAAATAACACATTTTGATTGGCAGAGAGGCCGACAACAGAATTCTAGCTGCAAGATTAAAAAATGGCAGATCCGTTCACTTCGCGAGTTCCGTGGTGTCGTACAGAAACCACGGAACGAGTTAGTGTGAAAATACATGAAACATCGAGGTAGAATATGAGTACGAAGCACATGAAACATGTTAGATGATACCAACATGGACACTTGCTGAGCGGGCAACTCGTAGATGTCAACAAACAGCCGCAACACTGTCAAGTCGGCGTGACTTAGCGTCGAGTGTTGATATTGGTTGATATCGCATAGCTAAGCTATCTAAACGGTATCAGGTTCTTCGGACCCGTATTCTACCTTGATGTTTGATGTATTTTCACACTAAATCGCTCTGTGGGTTCTGTAGGATGCCTTCAAACCCGCGAAGTGAGACAAAATAGTGTGACATCATTGACACTGCACTGCTCAATTACAGCTCTCTGACGGGACGGTCGTAGAAGGGTGATCGTCCACTAGTTTATGCGGCGGTTATAACGAATTCGCACATGCGCAGTGATCACTTCCGGTTGTCAACTTCCAGCATGTCTGCTAATGTACACATCGTCTTTACCAGTTGCAAAAAGTGACTTCGGCGTCGAATCACGGTCAGTTTTAGCTATTCAAGACTTAAGGTATATATGATAATAATATGAAACCATAGTGGTAGATTTATGAGCTCGTTCAGAACGAATTTCTCCGAAACATCTCATAGATCTACCCCGTATTGTCACCATAACCATGGTTTCACATATTACGGTAATATGCCGTCCACGTTTATAGTGCTAACCTCGATATTCTATTAGAATAATAGACAGTATAGACCAAGGATATTGAATGATGGGAACGTACCAATTGAACACGACAGTCCAAAGATGACATCAGGTCGATAGCTGTAATAGAAATCTGCCAAGATTTTTATGTCATAGCCGGGGTTACACCTTCCATGTCGCCACTCCATCCTGCATAATACAAACGACATCATTGATATGCATATTATAAGTAAATCAGTGTGTATCTATCTATACACATATATGAAAAAAACCCAGACAGCATACAACAGAACCCGGTGTCAGGGACACCATTCATGTCAGGACAACGTGTCAGCTAGTGTGGGGTGCCACTTGACACAGGGATTCCAGGTTTTTGATTGTATATATTATATTTGATTGTATATATATTTATTTATTTACATTTATATATATATATATATATATATATATATATATATATATATATATATATATATATATATATATACTTATAGCGCAATTATGGATAACTATGCATAATGTATTATGTTCTGTAAATTAGGACATATCCCGCTGGGTGGTCGCATGGGTATGCAAGTATTATGAATTGCTTTGTAATACATCAATTACTACAGACTACCACGGACTCCCAGGATGACATCAATTAGGACCAACCTGATCATCGGGGACTCTCGAATTCGACACATCATGGATAACATGCGACTACTCCCGAAGGTCAAAGACTGTGTTATGGTGGTGGGACTAGCGACATAGGTTCTGCAAATTAGTACCTATCACCCGATTGATTTTTATTTTATGAATAGATGGTATACTTGTTCTCTCAGTCTTATTAATAGAATTCATGAGGTATGTAAATTAGACCCATGACTGATATAAACTCTACTATCATTGGATGGTTTTTCGTTGATGACCGGTAGAAGTGGGGAATCGGTTTAATGTCTGTAAATTAGATATTGCCGCAATTCGGTATAAGATAGTATCAAGTCTGTAAATTAGACATCGATACACGTATCTTGGAAAACCATTAATAGAAGCTGATCGACCAATGCTAAAGAAGACGAGCGATGGAGCCTGGTTCCCCCCCCCCCCCCCCGGGACTGGGGATGGTCGACACGTTTGGAAAACACCCCCCTGACGTCTCTGCTTATCACTCATTCCTTTAACTGTTCAGCCGACTACTAAAGTAGTGGTTGAACAGTTCGAGTTTGACCACATATTGATTGTGGCCAGATCATTTACTATTCCTTCATTTTACTATCATCTAAATCTCATTTTGTATCATGGAGACTGTGAAAATATTTTAGATAACTGCCACATGGATATCAGTAAACGTAAGGGTATTTCACTGGTAGGACAAAACGTTAGAAGCTTATTTGCTAATCTTGATGAAATAATGGCTACCTTTAATGGTGTTAGTTTTTTATGTCTCTCAGAAACTCTGTTGCATGAAGGTTACACCGATTCAATGTTGTTTTGGCCTGGGTACTCGTTGATCCGTCTGGATCGAGAGTTGGGCAAGTGGTAGTATACTACTATACTACCACTATTCATTATCACCCTCATCTTTCTCATGCACCAAATTGTTTTGTCGTAATAATGTGATTACGCAAACTTATGAACTCTTTCTGTACAATTAGAAGAACTCCCTTCTAGGGAGAAATTGAATAAACACATCTAAAAAAAAAAAAAAAAAAAAAAATGGGGTGGTGTTGCCTGTTATGTAACAAATAAGTTTGCTCCATACTGTCATAAAGTAATTTAAGTGTCACAAATGCAAACTATGAATTGCTAGTCATAAATGTAGATAAACCCAACTTTCGCAAAATGAGCATAATATCATGTTATAAACCGCCACTAAAGTCAACTAAACTATTTTATAAGGCCCTTGAGGAAATCCTAGAATCGGATCAATTAGCTAATAGAGAAATTTGGATATTGGGTGACATCAAATGTTGATTTCTTAAAAACAAGCTCTCCTGATTATAAAATCTTACAAAATTTTCTACGCCTAAATGGATTATGACAATTAATAGTTAAAGTAACTCATCCAAATGTCAACGGAAGGACACTAATAGATCATGTCTATTCAAATTGTGATATGATAAGTAATACCGAGGTTTTAGATGAGTTGATCAGTGATCACCACCTGGTCCTGGCAGAGAGAAAAAAGATGGTTAGGAAGAAAGTAATCCAATCATTCACTGGAAGGAGTTACAAAAATTACCAGCCAGAACAGTTAGAAATGTATTTAAATAATATAAACAATCCGGATAGCTGGGACCAAATGTATGTGGATGACCAATGGGGATTTCTATTAAATAATATAACCGACTACCTAGATAAGTACTGCCCGATAACCAGAATGACCTTCAAGGATTCAAAACCCAGCTGGATGAGCCATAACCTCATAAACTTAATAGAACATCGTCGAAATCTGATAAAAAAACTAAAAATTAATAATGATGGTTTGTGATGAAAGAAATTCGTAGAATAAGTAGAGAAATTAAAAGTAAGATAAAGAGTGAAAAAAGCAAGTATTGCAGAGACAAACTAGATGAATCGAAAGGAAATTCAAGGAAATTCTGGGCAGTAATTAAGGGGCTTATATCCCCAGATGACAGAGAGGATAGATGTGTTCTACAAGACCAAGGAGCTTTGGTGGACCCCAAGTTGATACCGAACTTTATAAATGAATTTTTTACAGGAGTCGGAGAGAGGCTGTTCTGTAAACTAGAACAGGTCTCCCCTGCCCTGAAGGATCAGGTTGCACACTTGGATGACGAATCCCTAGAAATCCCAGATGTATTAGTTCTAGAAAAACTCCCCTTAGTTGTGGATGTTACCACAGTTGTTGAACAACTGAATACGATGGACAAGCACAAGTCCAGTGGTATTGATCATCTTCCAAGCAACATCTTAATAGAATCACCTGAAGAAGCTGGTTCAACACCATGCGAAACGTCGTGAAAACTTTTTGATACCACGTATGTAACTACCATTGTACACCTTGGTTTTAATAATAACATCATCTACAAAACTTACTGTGTCTGGTTTTTTGTGATTTACCACTCTGACCATCTTAATAGATTCTCATGTTGTGACTAAGTTGCCAACTGTCAGGTTTAATTTCAAAGCTATTGACACCATTCAGACACCACATAGTAGCCATAGTGACACACATAGTGACACACCTTGTGACACCAGTGACACGCATTGTGACACCAGTGGAGACACACATGGTGACACCAGTAACACACATTGTGACACCAATGTTGACACCAGTGTATACACCAGAGTTGACACCAGTGTTGACACCTCTAGGGTCACTCAGCCAGTCTCCAATATTGGTTTGAGCAAAAACAATGTGAAGACCAAAAGTCCAAATGGACATACACTAAATGGTGAATAATGTTCATGAAACTGAAAACATACCACCTGACATTGCAACTGATAATGTTTCTTTCTCTTCCAAACAGGTTATCGATGATCTGATGCCCAAATCGACCCATCGTTTCTGGAGGGAAATGAGGGAAACAAACAGTCGCTACCACAAAATGGAGGCACGGGCGACATTCTACCGCAGTAGTGTGGACCTCAACCACATCGAGCCGTGGACCGCAGGTCTGGTGGCCATCCCGACCTACATCAACGATGAGGCACGAGCCCTCATCATAGAGGAACGTCATAGAGAATTGCCGCCCACTCCATCAACGCCCAGCAAAAGTCGGAGAGGGAGGTAGGCAACCAGGCCTGTGTCATGCTAGTCAAATTGGTCCGCTCCACCGGTAAGACCCGCACTCAAGCCGAAGAAATGGTCGACAAGACCAGAGCCCATAGCGACATTACAGCAAAACGGGACTGGTTAAAAGAAAAGGAGTCCCTGGAAAATCGTATCAACAACAGGGACAGACGTGCCCCCACCGACATCCAGTTGGTGGACCCCTTCATGGCAAGGGGCACGTTTAATAAACGCGGACGGGGCCCCCCTGCGGCCGCATGTGGAAAATCGGATGAGGGTTTTCTGAACCCCCCCTCCTGTGCCGAACAGCAAGGGGAACAGGGGAAGAGGCCGATCATATGAGCGACCAAGCTGAGGGAAACAGTACGACCGCAGCTCCCGCGGCGAGAGGGGAAACTCCAACAGGGGAGGTCGCCTACAGTCATACCGCCCACGATACCAGGGGCAGACGCAACAGGGGAGTGTACAGTGAAAACAAACAATCCACAGTGGTAGACTATATGGTCCCACAATTCTCTGACGAGTGTCCCAACAGTTCCTCACTGAATAAAAAAGTTGAACAGTATGTGTCCAGTTGTGTTGTCAATCCTCATGTAGAATAAGACACAAATTCAAGTGTAAGAGTCGAGGTTCAAAAGAACGAACTCAATATCGAACAAGTACAAGTTCAATCGAACGTAAATTTCAATAGATACACTGTAGGAAATGTGGTAAATCTCTCAGACAAAATTCTCTCAGAAAGCGAAAACGCACTTCTCAATAAAGGTCTCAACTTCTGTCCCACTCAAACACATACCGAGGAGGGAGATGTAAAAGCCGAACTTGATGGTTTTCACCGAAAACTTAGAATTAAGCAATTCTTTGAAAAAAAACATAAAAACTAGGCAAATAAAAGGTGATAGCGATAAGACTAACACTCACACAAAGGAAACGAACAACCAGGTCTCCTTCTCCTGTGGTGCCTACCATGACGAATCACTCATCAAAAGATGGGGAAACAAAACTTCATGGTCAGCACCACAAGGGTCGAGTAATCTAGAAGGATTCATTGCAGTTAACGAAATAAAGTTAGCAAAGAAAAACCTCAACAAAACGAAGGTGAACCATAACATCTCTCGCAATGAAAGAGCATCACTAAAAACACTGGCAAAAAACAACAAAATCACTATCAAACCAGCCGACAAAGGGGGTGCGGTAGTGATACAAAACACGTCAGACTAAAAGGCAACTCAGTGATAAGAAGGTGTATACAGAGACTAAAACTGATCTCACCGCAAAACACAACACGGAGATTAGCGAAACAATCGAGAATATGATAGAATCGGGAGAAATAAACACGAAACTGGGAGAATCGCTGAAAACAGATAAACCCAGAACACCACAGGTATACTTTCTACCAAAAATCCACAAAGGCCAGATAACCCAGCCAGGCAGACCAGTGGTCTCGGCAAAGGGGTGCCCCACCGAGAAAATCTCGGCCTTTGTAGACACCTTTCTAAAACCGGAAGTACCTCGCATAAAGTCTTATATCAAGGACACAAACCATTTTCTAGAGAAAATATGTAATGCGGGGAAGTGCTCGAAAACTGACATACTAGGTACACTTGATGTCAGTGCACTATACACCAATATTCCGAACGACGAAGGCATAGAGGTAATAAAGAACAAACTGGAACTGACGAGGGGAAGCACACGCAAACCTCGCAACACATACCTAATGAAACTATGGGGACTAGTCTTGACTAGGAACAATGTAGAATTCAATGGGGAACACTACCTCCAGATAGGAGGGACGGCAATGGGAACCAGATTGGCTCCCTCATATGCCAACCTATTCATGGAGGATCTGGAAGAAAGACTCCTAGAACAGTACCCTTTAAAACCAAGGGTATGGTGGAGATATATCGATGATATATTCTTCATATGGGAACACGGGCAAGAAGAACTTGAAAAGTGGTACACATGGCTGAACTCCTACCCTGAGACCATAAAGTTCACAAAAGAGACATCAACCGAGTCTATTGCGTTCTTTGACACAAGAATTGAGATAGACAAAAGAGGATGTCTCAAAAGCAGGCTGTACACAAAACCTACAGACCGCAACACCTACCTAAGGTATGACTCCGCACATCCACCTTCGCAAAAATGCAGCATTCCGTACTCACAAATACTGAGAGTGAAACGGATCTGCACAGATCCCATAGACTATGAGATCGAGGCGAAAAAGAAAGTCGACCAGTTTAAAAGCAGAGGATACCCGATGGAGATCTTGAAAGATTGCAAAAACCCGGTAGATATGCTAGACAGAAAAGAAATCATGTTGGGCAAAACCAAACAAAGAAGCGACATCTGATTTCTACATACCGACCAGGGAAAAATCACCTCCCGAAGGTAGTGGGCAGCAGCTGGGAAATTCTGGGGAAATCGGTCACAACGTAAACCTGTTCGAGAGCAAACTGGTACGAGGTTATCGGTGCCCAAAAAATCTCAAATATTATTTGGTAAGAGCCAGGACCAAATACCACCCAGAGAAAGATGGTGCGAAAAAGGCAAGCACCAACAAAAACGTGTGCACGAAATCAAACTGCCACTACTGCAGTCAAATCAACACCACGGGAGTGTTTTAGTCCAAAGCAACCGGACGAAAACATGAGAGCAAGTCCAAAGTCACATGCAACAGCTCAAATGTGATATATGGCATTACCTGCAAAATATGCAGAGCCCGATACGTTGGGCAGACAAAGCTAAAGCTGAAGGAAAGAATGCGAGAACACATATGGTCAATTCTCCCAGATCGTGATCGATGGGCCACGTACGGTGACCAATAATTCAAAAGGTCGTTTTCATATATAAACATTGTTTTATGATATCAGAAACTATATTAGAGTATGTAGAAATAAAATATCTGTCAGGGGAACCCCTCTTTCATGTACCTATATCGTTAATGAAAATTGATAAACCCCTAAAATAGGCATTTTTAGCTTAAAATTCAAAGATGAAACCTGTATAACGAGATTTTGAAGACCTCTTAATTGTATTTAACTATAAATATTTATCTGTTCTGAATGTGTCATACCCACAAATGTGTTGCAGAACTTATAAAACATGATAAATGTTCAAATGGGCAGATTTATTTATAGTTTAGTCGTGAAAAATCAGTGGTGAAGGGTATGTCACCGTACATGGGCAAGCAACATTAAAAGGTAAAAAAATTATAGAAAAGTACTTTTTTGGCCTATTCTCACCAATACTGTGCACGGGCAGATTTTGGACTTATTTTGGAAATTTCGGAGAACAGTTATCATTTTTTTTCTGGTAGATAATCATGGGTTGATCTATTAAAATCTCAAGTGGAATTAATGTTGTGTCAAAATGGTTGCCATGGTAACCAACCAAAGTAGGGATACTGCTAAGTCTGTCCGGACGTCACACTGAAAAATGTGATTTTTGGGGTATAGGGCATATCATCAACAAATACTGCTTGCAGATCTTTCTTTTTTGGGGTTCCATCAAGGAAACATATATAGCTGGGTAAGTAGATAGTAATAGGCACTGGTAAGTTTGGTATTTTTTTGTACTGAGGGAAAGATGGGGCAAAATGAGGTGTATTTTCCCGATTCTTTTGGTGTATAATAATTTTACTTCCTTTCAGATCCTCTAGATTTCCACTAAAAAAATGATTGACACTACCCTTGCATGATAGGTCCAACCCTCCTCTTTCAGGTGATATATAACATTAGTAGGCCAAAAATATTTGAATGCTGCTCAACTCCAACATAGCCATAGGTACGCATGTGACGTAAGGACAGAAATATGTCAGAAAGATCCAACATTTCTCATTACCCCTATCCCTGATGAACAAAGATGGACGCCGTAGTGGGCTAAATAAAATTTTTATTAATTTTATGAAGGCTTATTAAAATGAATAAGCGTACTACAATGTACGTATGAATATTAATAATAATATTGAAGTTTGATAATTAACAAGAATACAGTGTATGTCAATTATAATGATAATAACATATGAAGTATAGTTATTATGTATTATTACATAAGAGTAATAAGATAATAATAAAGATATATAGCCCTACGAGTGAAGTGAGTAGGAGAGAAAAAGGTGAGGGTGGGTGGGTAGAAAAATGTACGTCAGTACGGTAGGGCAGCTGAGCGAATTGTGAGGCTGAGGTGAGTGCACCGCTCACGCAGGTCGGTTCGCGGTGCGTGGTGATAGCGACAGGGGGCGCGAGGAGTGCGCTGGTGGTGGAGTGTGTCACCAGGGGGGGCAATGACTACCCCTGACCAAAGGCCATGAGTCACCCATTACCCCTATCCCTGATGAACAAAGATGGACGCCGTAGTGGGTGACGGTGACGCATCTCGTAGGGGGACCTCGAGGTATGAGGGAGTGGCCGTTCCAGCCCTCAGCGAAGCGGAGGAACCAATCCAGATCCTGTCGCATGTCGGCGTTGATATTAAGATAATACCCCCGCATGCCTCGCAGCGCCTCGAGAAGCTTGCTCACAAATGCCCGGGCCGGGCGGATACACTTAGCCACGTGCAGAACCTTCCCGAGGACCGACTGCAGTTGTCTCTTGGTGAGGGACCTCTTTGTAGCTACGGCCGCCACGTGTGCCCGAACGTCGAGGAGCTTTTCTTCGGGTATCGACAGCGTCATCGTGCGGGCGTCGATCTGAATGCCCAGCCACGTGACCGTCTGACTGGGTGCCTGCGCCTTATCCCGGGTATCGGAGAGGCCTAGTTCCGCGAAGAGGGCGCGGGCTGTCGAGAAGTCACCTTTCGGCCGTGGCCGCGTCCGCCGAGAGTATGACGAGGTCGTCCAGGTACATCTCGGCGGTAATGCCTTTGTCCTCGAGGATGTTCACGATCGTGTCCGCCACGCACTGCATATGGTACGACGAGGCGCGGGCACCAAACGGCATGGCCGTATCACAGTAGTGCCCGCCCCCCCACATGAAGCATAACAGAGGCCAATCCAGCGGATCACAGCGAAAGTTCTTGTAGGCGCGTGACACGTCGATCGAGGACATAAAAGATGTAGTGCCCGCGGCCACGAGCTTTCTGACGAACCCGTCGACCGTAGGGAGCCCGTGTTCGCGCTCGAGCCCGTAGACCGAGTTTTTGATCACGTACGAGTTGACACTCCGCTCCCTCGGGAATGTCATGTCCGTGATTACCCGGCGGGCATCAGTGCCCCGCTTCTCCCATGTCATGAGCGGGGACACGTGGGACCACGGCGTGAAGGGAGGGTCCTCGAATGGTCCCAGCATGTTGGAGAACGCCTTTTCCTTATCAATGATTCGTTGCACCTGCTCGGGGTAGGTGTCGGCGCTGGGGTGATTCGGAATGCCTCGACCGGAGTAGTAGTATTGGCCGTCGGTCCCGCCCACTCCCGACAGGCACGCGTCAACGGTGACGCATCTCGTAGGGGGACCTCGAGGTATGAGGGAGTGGCCGTTCCAGCCCTCAGCGAAGCGGAGGAACCAATCCAGATCCTGTCGCATGTCGGCGTTGATATTAAGATAATACCCCCGCATGCCTCGCAGCACCTCGAGAAGCTTGCTCACAAATGCCCGGGCCGGGCGGATACACTTAGCCACGTGCAGAACCTTCCCGAGGACCGACTGCAGTTGTCTCTTGGTGAGGGACCTCTTTGTAGCTACGGCCGCCACGTGTGCCCAAACGTCGAGGAGCTTTTCTTCGGGTATCGACAGCGTCATCGTGCGGGCGTCGATCTGAATGCCCAGCCACGTGACCGTCTGACTGGGTGCCTGCGCCTTATCCCGGGTATCGGGGAGGCCTAGTTCCGCGAAGAGGGCGCGGGCTGTCGAGAAGTCACGTTCGGCCGTGGCCGCGTCCGCCGAGAGTATGACGAGGTCGTCCAGGTACATCTCGGCGGTAATGCCTTTGTCCTCGAGGATGTTCACGATCGTGTCCGCCACGCACTGCATATGGTACGACGAGGCGCGGGCACCAAACGGCATGGCCGTATCACAGTAGTGCCCGCCCCCCCACATGAAGCATAACAGAGGCCAATCCAGCGGATCACAGCGAAAGTTCTTGTAGGCGCGTGACACGTCGATCGAGGACATAAAAGATGTAGTGCCCGCGGCCACGAGCTTTCTGACGAACCCGTCGACTGTAGGGAGCCCGTGTTCGCGCTCGAGCCCGTAGACCGAGTTTTTGATCACGTACGAGTTGACACTCCGCTCCCTCGGGAATGTCATGTCCGTGATTACCCGGCGGGCATCAGTGCCCCGCTTCTCCCGTGTCATGAGCGGGGACACGTGGGACCACGGCGTGAAGGGAGGGTCCTCGAATGGTCCCAGCATGTTGGAGAACGCCTTTTCCTTATCAATGAATCGTTGCACCTGCTCGGGGTAGGTGTCGGCGCTGGGGTGATTCGGAATGCCTCGGGTATCACTGGCCGGCCCGAGGTAGCCGAGGGGAAACCCGTAGCGAATAAACCCCAACAGTTCGTCCTTCCCATCCATCCTCGCGAGATACCGTTCCCATGCGTCGAGTCGCAGGTCCGACGGGAGCACTATCCGGGCCCCTAGGGCGTTGGGCAGGCCCGTGTCCCTCACGGCCCGGTATATCTCTCGATGCTTGTCGGGCCCCACGGCTGTGAAGTCCGGCCACTCACTCCTCCGGTGGTCGGCGAAGGCCGCCGGGTCGGTCCGGAGCCCGGGGTGCACTTTTCCGGTTTCGCACATGCGTCTGATGGCGTCGAAATCCGGAGTGTTTAATCCGGCGTGGACCTGTGCCTCCGCTGGCGCGGTAACACTAACACTCTCCACGCCGGGTATATCCATCCTCGTAGTGTCCACGCTGTCGCCTATGGGAGCGCTCGGTATCACAGGGGGCGTGGCACGTTTGTTGATGTTTACGTCCCCCCGTCCACGTGTTGGGGCGGCCACGTGATCGATGATGTCACGTGCCGCGGCCGGCTCGGGCACATCAAAGCCCGAGCCGCCGGGAGCCGGGGGGTTGCTGTTTCGCGCCTCGCTTAGTCGCGGGGCGCGTCCTGGCCGTTTTTTTAACTCGGTGTTGTCTGAGGGTATCCGCCTTGATGCGGTGTCGGCCGAGCACCGCTTTGAAGGGGGTATCCGGCCTGGGGCATCCGGCGTGGTGTTGGTACAGGGGCCGGCGCTGTGTGGTCATAGCGGTGTCCGTAGGTGAGTTTCCTGTTGCAGGCGTGTACGGAGTGACCACACTGCCTGCCGACCGAGTCGCAGAAGCTGCACACGTGCAGCCACCGGATGCCCCCCTCCTCGTGTCCGTTACGGTGGCGGCACCCCCTCTTGGTGTTATAGTCCCTGCAGGGGACCTCCCTCCCCTTGGTGCGTCCGGTCTCGTTCCTTTGATGTGCGGGGGCTGCCGCCGTCATGGCGAGCCGTACCCGTTCCTCCTGGATACGCCCGTAGTCCGCCCAGTAAAGACGGCCAGATTCAATATGGTCAAACACGAAATTTGACCACCGTCGGACTGCGGCCCACGGCCGTGCCTGGGCGTCAACGGAGACCTGCTGTAAGTGGCGAAACATGTGCTCGCGGTCCTCGGGCCGGAAGGCACGTTCGTCTCCCAGCAGTGACAAAAAACAACTAATATATTCCAGGGGTTCGAGTGCTGACCGTAGCTCGAGCTTCTGGTGGAGCGTATAGACCCCATCACGTTCAATGTACATATACGGTTTAGCCGTTAATCTACGGGTGCTGAAGTCAGCGATCAATGAATGCTTACCGGCGGTACGGTCGTGCCTCATGGTTTCCCTTTCAAATTCCCGTTGGAGATAGTCCTCGGGGGCGTAGCTGTCCCGTAGTTGACGCGGGGAAGGTAGCGCCCGTTCGGCCTGGTCTCGGGCCCAGTCCCTCGTGCGAGACGCTGCTGACGACCGTGAGCCGGTGGCCTTCGATCCGGGGCGTGATATCTGCATTATCGCATCCAACATCCCGTCCATCTTCTCCGACATCTTGGTGTAGTTGGATTCGAGAGCCGTAATCCTGGATGACCGCACGCTGGTCGCTTGCTGGGATACGGAATCCACGTGGTCATCGGGCTGCTCCTGCTGGCGCACGGTCACCTCCGAATCCGTAGAGTCCTCGGCCCGTGAAGACGCTTCCTCCGGGTGCGAGGCGGCTGCACTTCGCGTAAAAGGCCCGCTCATACTTGTAGAATACAATCCTACAGACAACCAGAATTATGGAATTCCCGAGTACACGGTCAGCGGTATTCGGGGAATACGGAGACCGGAGGTACGTGGAGGGAAAAGCCAAGAAACTGGAGAGTAGAAAAATGTACGTCAGTACGGTAGGGCAGCTGAGCGAATTGTGAGGCTGAGGTGAGTGCACCGCTCACGCAGGTCGGTTCGCGGTGCGTGGTGATAGCGACAGGGGGCGCGAGGAGTGCGCTGGTGGTGGAGTGTGTCACCAGGGGGGGCAATGACTACCCCTGACCAAAGGCCATGAGTCACCATTTATGATCTTTCCAAGTTTATCAGGGTTTTACATACGAAGTAAAATGTATTCATATAATGTGGAAATTATTTTCTCATGCTTTTTGCACCCTGTAGAGTAGTAATTTTCTTTACTTTTTAAGGTTTTCAGTGGTCATTTTACCCATCAACCCATAAACCCATCAACCCACCAACCCAATGACCAAGACACCGACCCACCCACCCACCCTCCAAGCCACCCACAGACCCACATACCCACTGACCAACTGACCAACTGACCAACCAACCGAGCAGCTGGTCAGTTGGCCTGCTGTTAAGTTGTCCCATTGATCTGTCAGTTGGCCGACCAACTGATTGACTGACCAGTCAGCCCACTCACCAACTGACCAACTGACTGACTGACTGACTAACCAATTGACCAAAGTCCTGACTCACTGACCCACCCACCAACCGACCTAACCACCCACCTAACCAACATTTCTATTTATGGTCTTTTCAAGTTTATCAGGGTTTTACATATGAAGTAAAATGTATTTATACAATGTGTAAATCATTTTCCAATGCTTTTTGCACCCGGTAAAGTTGATTTTTACCAGAATTGGTGTGACATGAGGACATGTTTTACCTGAAAATGGGGTAAATTTATGGTTTTCTCAAAATTGTGTCATTCTTTTTTAGACCTTTTAAGGGTTTCAATGGTCTCATGTCATCAACCCATCAACCCACCAAACAAGCCACCCACCAAGCCACCAACTGACCAAGCCAACCAACCACCCACTGACTGACCGACCGACTCAGTCTGCTGATCAGTCAGCTGATCGGTCAGTCGGTCGGCTGATTAGTCAGTCAGTTGGTCGCCCACTGACCCAATGACCCACAGACCCACCGACCAACCAACCTAACCACCCACCCACCCAATCTCAGACCACCCACACACTAAACCGACTGACCGACCTGATGGGCCTACTGTCTTACCTACCAACCAACCAACTGACTGACCAACCAACCAACTGACAGACGAGTCAACCCACTGATCGGTAGACTAACTGACCAACTGATTGACTGACCAGTCAGCCCACTGACCAACTGACTGATGGACTAACCACTTGACTGACTGACCCGCCAACCCACCGACCAACCAACCTAACCACCCACCCACCCAATCTCAGACCACCCACACACTAAACCGACTGACCGACAAACTGACCACCCAACCCCTCCACCCTCCACCAACCCTACTGATCAGGCTCTCCACTTATTGAACAACCGACCCTTAAACCGATCCATCAACTGACCGACTGACGGTCCAACTGACCGACCAACTGACTGACCAGTTGGTCCACTGATCAGTCAACAGTTAGACTAACTGACTGACCAACCAAGTGAATGACTGACCAACCAACCGACCAACCGACCAACCAA
Organism: Alentia gelatinosa; assembly: GCA_950022655.1. NCBI lineage: Eukaryota > Metazoa > Annelida > Polychaeta > Phyllodocida > Polynoidae > Alentia > Alentia gelatinosa. The sequence continues at coordinate 71,119,392 of OX465582.1, forward strand.
CCAACCAACCAACGACCAACCAACCATCTGACTGAGCAACCAACTGATCTTCTACCCAACCGACTGACCAAGCAAGTGACTGACTGACTGACCAATCGACTGACCAACCATCGACTGACCGACCAACTGACCAACCAACTAACCAACCAACTGATCAACTGACCAACCGACTGACTGACCAACCAACCGACAAACGAGTCAACCCAACTGACCAACCAACCAACTGATTGACTGACCAGTCAGCCCACTGACCAACTGACCAACTGACTAACCACTTGACTGACTGACCCACTGACCAACCCACCAACAGACCTAACCACCTACCCACCCAATCTCCAACCACCCACCCACTAAACCGACCTATTGACCATCCAACCCATCCACCCACCCACCCTAATGATCGGTCTTCCCACTGATTGGTCGCAGACAGATCAACAGACCCACCAACCGACCCATCAACCAACCATCAACCGACAGACTGACGGCCCGACTGACCAACTGACCGACCAACCAACCGACTGACTGACCAATTGACTGACCAACTGACAGACCAACCAACTAATTGACAGACCACTGACCGACCAATTGACCTCCAACCACCCACCCACTAAACCGACCGACCGACCAATTGACCATCCAACTGATCCACCCACCCACCCTACTAATCGGTCTCCCCACTGATTCGTCGCTGACAGATCAACTAACCCACCAACCGACCCATCAACCAACCCATCGACTGACAGACTGACGTCTGACTGACCCACTGACTGACCGACCGACTCACCGTCCAGTTGACCCGCTGATCTGTCAATTGATAGACTGACTGACCAACCAACTGACTGACCCACCAACTGACTGACCCACCAACCAACCGACTGACCAACTGACTGACCAACTGACTGACCTAACAAATGTCAACTGGCTGACCAACCAACTAACCAACAGACCGACCAACCAACCAACCCACCCACTGACCGACCGAGTGATTAAGTAATGAAAACAATATGATTTTAACCATATTTATTTATTGATTAAAAAAATATTTTAAAACTTTTTTTCTTCAAACGACCTTGAGTTGCCCAAATATTTCAGTGTTGCATCTAGCAGATTTGAAATCAGCAGGTTCTGGAGATAATTAATCATCAAACAGAACTGTCTGGACACTAATTTAAGATATACCCCCCTGACTGCCCTACTACTGACTGAAAATGACGTGTGGACAATTAATGTCCAGACGTCACATGCCAGGAAATCATTCAAACCAACACTCTGACCAAGAAAATTCATGTATTGTCCTAATTTCTTTTTTCATTTAATGCAGAAAAACATGATCTATCACTTATTATCTATATAAAGACCATATCTGTACACATTTCTTATGCAATGAAAACAATACAATTTTAACCATATTTATTTATTGATTTAAAAATATTTTAAAACATTTTTGTTCAAACGCTCATAACTTGAGTTGCTCAAATATTTCAGCGTTGTACTTAGCAGGTTTGAAATCAGAAGGTTCTGGAGATAAATAATCACAAATAAAACATTGTCTGAAAGCTAAATTAAAATATACCCCCCTGACTGCCCTACTACTGACTGAAAATGACGTGTGGACAATTAATGTCCAGACGTCACATGCCAGGAAATCATTCAAACCAACACCCTGAACAGAATAATTCATGTATTGTCCTAATTCTTTTTTTGATTTAATGCAGATAAACATGCTCTATAATGTAGTGTCTATATAAAGACCATCTCTCTACTCAATTGATTTCAATTTCTGCTATAATGGCTAAAACAAGACTTCAAGGCAAAATTTCCCCAACAGTTTTTTTGTCCTCAAGAGGTGAAAATTTTGTCTACAAACCTGCTTTTGACCTTAAATGAGGCGCAACACAATAGGTCATCAGGAAAAAATAATAAAAGTTTCATATCTAAACTTATTTTCCAGGAAATTGAGCAGGTACACTAAAAGTACCCTGTTTAGGCCTGAAAAAGGGCCATTTTTGACCCTTTTGGGGGGTCTGGGAGCCTTAAAAAATATATTTGATGAAAAAAATCCCTGTCCCTTTTTAGATATGATCAAGCTCTATATGATTAACAAAAGAAATCTTAGGCACAACTAACCTAAAAAAAATGTAAGACCAAAACATAGAGATTTTTGCCCGTGCACAGTACTGGTGAGAATAGGTCTTTTGGGTACTTTTTCATCCTCCATATGAAGGAGGCATGTGAAAAGGTTTTATAGCATTTGAAGTGTGTAAATTAATTCTTCCAACAAATATACTACAGCTAAATGAACATGGGTGGTGAATTTTATTTGGTCACCGTACATGGGCAGAAATTATTAGGTTTTGCTTATATAAGGAAGAAGATTTACAATATTTGTGAATAATATTTTATACATAAATAGAGTATTATGGAACCATTAACACCTGCAATTTACAAATACTTCAGGCATGTTAATGCCAAGAAATATACATGTATTTTTAGGTACATGTCACCGTACATGGGCCGGTCACCGTACATGGGCATTGTATTCTGAATAGTATTAATCAACACTAATTTACTCAATATGATTAGAATTTCATTTTCTGATAATGAAAATCTGATTCTGCTGATAAATAACAATCAATATTTCCCCTAAGGCCTTGTTAAACCCACATGACCACGTACGGTGACATAAGCATTATAAGGTTAAATTCATTCAGCTAAAAAATAATTTCCAATAAGGATTAGTGTTCCCAACTTTTACCCCTGCAAGGTATTGTCTTCTACTATATATTTCCACATTTTCATAAAGATCTAACTAGTTTGAATTTTTGGTCACCATACGTGGGCATCGATCACGATCTGGGAGAATTGACCATATGGACTGTCAAAAAAGAACGACAGATAAGCGATGTGCCAAAGCACTTCAACCAGGTAGGCCATAACGGAGCCCAAGACCTGGAATTCACTGTTCTGGATTTTATACACAAACATCCAGACAGCAAACGGGCAAAAGAGTTGAGACTGAAAATTGAATACAACTGGATTCACAGACTCAAAACTCAAGCACCAGTTGGCCTGAACACCATGGACAGTAGGTATGGGTGATTGAACCACTAAAGCCACGTCAAAAAAATTTTTCCCGCTAATCCGGAGACACAAAAGCCGAACCCATACCACCACCAAGGTTAAAACGGGTAGAACGCTGAATCCGGACGACCGAGAAAAAGATTCGCGCAAAATGATTAATCACACTCAATCACCATGGCGACACATGGTATGACCTGGCCGTAACGGCCCCAAAGTAAGCGTGGACAAGTAAGCGTGGACACCAGGATCAGAATTAAACCTAATCCGGCAATGTCCACACACAGCTCAAAAAGTCTGACGAGATCAAAGATCAAACTGCTGATGTCGGGAGATTCAAATCCAAAAGAATCACCTGTAGAAATTAACTCCCAAAATGGCGGCACGCAACTTTTGAAAGTAGCAGTGCAAAAACCAAACTTCTGGAAGGAAAAGTAGAGCCCAGACCAGACATGGAACCAGTATAACAAAATCCCCACAGATGGCAGCACCGTCACCTACCCCACAGGTGAACAGGGTAAAGCCTGACTGACAAGCAAAGGGGAAACCGATTGGTGTACATAATTAACCACTAATCAGACGGTTGGATCAAACACACATGACAACCAGAACCAATGGGAGACAAGCTTACTACTGGCCGTCATCGTTTTCACGGCTTAAAACGCCGGCGAAACCCGGTCGCGTCATACATCAGCAGTCGCTAGCGCTGTGTGCCTCGTACTCATCGAACATCTTAATAGATTACCTAAAGTTCTCTCTTGATAAATTTACCGATTTACTAAATAACTCTCTAAACGTTGAAACCTTCCCTAAGGCATGGCAATCTGCTACCGTTATTCCTATTCTAAAATCCGGGAACCTTAACTCCATCGATAACTGGAGACCGATTTCACTAATTAAATTGCCCAGTAAAGTCCTAGAGAAAATAGTGCATAGAACGATTTATAGCTTACTGGAAGAGGCTAATGTCCTTAACATATATCAATATGGCTTTCGACCCAACAGAGGGACTCCCTATGCAATTTTTAATTTTCTGAAAGACCTATATGATCATCGTAACCAAAATTTAATAGTCGTTTCTGTTTTTGTTGACTTTAGGAAAGCATTTGATAGTATCCACCATAAACTCCTGCTATCCAAATTAAAATATCTACTAAAAATGCCCATAAACTTAATTAGATGGATCGAGAGCTACCTATCTCACAGGACTCAAAAGGTATTTATAAATAAGTTATTCTCAGATTTAGCTCAGGTTAAGTTCGGTGTACCACAGGGGTCAGTCCTTGGCCCACTGCTCTTTATCCTATTCATAAACGACCTTGGTGATAGTATTGCTAATTCAAAATTTCTTCAGTATGCGGATGATCTGGTTATCTATGTTGCGCATAAAAATCCAATTGAGGCAATCAGGCTGATGCAAGAAGATCTAGACCGCCTATGTCAATGGTGTAACCTAAATTGTTTAACTGTTAATGTAAAAAAAAACAAGGCTATGTGGTTCGGTAGTATTCCTAAACTAAAAGTATGTCCAAACCTGCAAGTAACTATGAATGGTCATATGTTATCTACTTGCAAACATTATCGATATCTGGGAGTTGAACTAGATTATAGCTTGACTTGGATCCCACACTCAAAAAGTGTAGTTCGTAATGTAAATTCAAAATTGTTCAAATTTGGAAAGTTACCTGAACTTGACTGCAGCGACACTAGTATACAAGTCCACTATACTCCCGATAATGGAATACTGCGGTTACCTATATGATAGTTTCCGAAAATGTGATCTCGATGTTATAGACAGACTGCATAATAGAGGAATGCGAATAGCGCTTCAACTACCGATCCGAGGAACTATGATAGCCAGCTTGCATGATAAAATGGGAATCGAACCACTGTGGAAAAGGAGGCGGAAGCAACTTGCTTCCATCATGTTTAAAAATAGGAAAAAGTCGGAATGGTTGGAAACAAAAACTCGATTTACCAGGCAAGCTGAGAAAATAAACTTTGTGGTTCCTCTGACGAGAAGTAATCATATACTAAGAAGTCCTTATATCAGGGGTGCAAAAGAATGGAACTCGTTACCAATTAGTAGTCAATGTTGTTTAAACCTAGAAGAGTGTAAAAAGTTTTGACAAGTACACCTGTGAACTAATGGCCCGAATATCATGTTAGTATGTCGCGAGACAAAACCATCATTCCATTTCATTACACAGTATCAATTGTAGAAGCTACCTTGCTGTTAAATATTATCTAACTATTTTAACTTAACTTTGTCTGTTGAACCTGTATACCACTGTTCATCTGTATCCTCAAATTGTATCAGAATAACTCGTCTCGGCGAGAGATGCAATAAAGTGATTAAAATAAAAAATTAAAAAAATGCCGGGGGCACACCCAGCGAGTAACGGCAGCGATCTCCAGAATCGCCAACAAAAATTTGCGTGTATGTGCGATATCATTTCATAGTTATATCTCCCACCAATAATTCAGTATGAAATATGAAATAATAGCTCACATAACGTCCCTAAACCATCACCAAATCAATACTGCTATCACCTGTCATTCCTTCATCCTTAGCTATAAGACTATAAGCCTGGATGTATACTACACCCTGTTATATCACTTTATTGTTATCAAAATACTATACTATACCCAATATTATTGTGCATTGTACATTCTTTGAGGCCTAAGACCTCCATACTTATACTTATACAAAGTGACGCACTCAAATGTACGAGGAAAACGAAACAGATTACAAATTGTCACATAGGGTGTTATGGCAGATCGCAGACTTTTACTGACGAATAATACCTAATACAAAAAATATATATATACGCCATTTTGTGTTGGCGATTCCAGAAATCGCCGCGTTACTCGTTTGGTGTGTCTTCAGCATAACTGTCAGAATCTCAAGCGCGATAGCTACTTTTTCATAATAATATAGGTATTGTTAAATGAGCTTCATAGACAATCCAGCTGTTTCCTTTTTTAGCTTTAAATCCCCTTTTAATGTGAATCCACAGTTGATTAGACTGCCCCTTCGAATTGGCACATGTGTTTTATTGACAAAACCTATAGCTAACCAAATAACATATGAGGTGCTTTCCACTGAAGAAAGTAATCCCATATACTATGTCTGGTTTGAAATAATAGATAACAAAAATGAATATACATATATCAATAGCCATATAGATATGTGCATCTATATTTACAAGTAGAACACAAAACACCCCCAAAAGCGCTTGGAACTTAGGATATTTGAAAAACCGGCAGGTGGGACAGATTTTGTCCTAAACAGGCAGGTTGGTGCAGAGATGCAAGCGGCCAGGAAGCAGAGCGCAGGATCTCTGCTGGGAGAGTGAGATGCAATGGAATAGAATTGCATGCAGTGACCATTGGAGTATACTCTAACACTGAAATAATGCTTTCTGATACTGATTCAAACGAAGAAGAAATAGAGGGCTATAGCTCTGTATTTGTATTGAATTATGCTATATATATAGTTTGTGGATTAATGGACAGAATTCCATCTCATAATTTAGTTCCCTAAGCTTTATCATTCATGTACCAGACTGATGTCATATCAGTGCATTGGTGAAAGTGGGTCTATAATGTACTATAAATGACTATTATGCAATTCAAGATAACATGTAATGATAGAGAGAGCTTGAATATCATAATGTAAGGAATATCCAATGTGTCTGAGGGTAAATATTACTGTTTTGAAATACTGTATCAAGTTTGAAGTGTTGATTATAGGCACAAAATACCAATACTGCTTTAATGTGCAGTAATACTTTATTCAATATATTTTGTAAAATCTGTGAAAATTGCCGTTTTGCTATTTAACTTCTAGAATTTCTTTATATCTTATCATAATATTACTATATAACATCAATCTCTAGTTAGAAATCTAGGATAGCGCTCGAGCCTAAATTCTTAAGTTATATGTGTTCTATAGCACTTTGCGGTCATCAGCAGTCCGTGTGATGCTTGGAGGCCCTCTAACGAGGAACGCCTGGCACCATTACTACAAACTCTATTTTTCTACGAGATGGATTTTCACAATTCCTTCGGGATAAATTAAAAAAAATATATATAGAGGTATCATTATTCAGTGCAAATGTCCTGTATGTATCCAAGGTAATATATATCGAACGTATATAGTGAATAACTTCCAGTACCGTTTTCTTTGATAGCATCGTTGCCTAGATATATGTATCGGATTTGGTGTGGATCTCCCGCTATAGAGTACATTGAAAGTTTAGGTTTTCAAGATAAGATATTGTCCGATATGACATTAAAGAAAAAGGCTTAGAACTAGTTAGAATTTAGCAGAAAGGTGCCTCGACCAACCTGAATGTTTCGTTTTTGAGCCGGCCCGTCCGGTCCTGGAAGTCCTCCAGAGCTAAGCTGACGGCGGAAGCAATTCGCTCAAAAGACCAGATACTATTCAGGTTTCCTCTGTCCGGCCCAAAGCTGGCCATAACACCCAGATTGATGGTAACAGAGAACGCACCGCGGGCAACCAGCAAACAGAGACACGTGAAACGCAGCACCGACATACTGACAGCGTCTGAGAGCCTCGCTCTGAACAACCTCTATAAGTACACACATCAGCCGTGACGTCATTGCTCCAGCGGCTGACGTCATCCAGAACCGCTCGCACTACAAAATTTGATTTGTCTAATTTCTTTTAGAATGGGACCAAAAATTTAACTCTTTATACTTCCTTGAGGAGTCATCGAAGTTAAAGAACAGACTTGAATTGGTAACAATAGCTGAATTTGTAGATTTAGGTTAAAGTTGTGACATTACTTGCAGAGATCCAGTATTCTCGAGAGCGGCGATGACGTCACGCAACGTAGTAACGGGTAGGTCCGGCCGCAAAAACGAACACTGCGCTGCTCAGGTTTATAGCTGTCCAGTTTATTTTCGGTAAAGCGGTGCAGTGCACTCTCGTACGCGCGAAGGGTTAAACGACTTTTCACTCCATAGCAACCAATGTTAAATTCACTGTTTGTCTCTGGTAATATCTCAGTAAATAGCCAACATAGAGGCATCAAACAAAAATGGTATGGAGATGAAGAATAGGAGAAGATGATTGGTGTTGTTTTTTTGTATCAATTCGTTTTGCAAAGATTGTTTTATTTGGTGTTTTCTCCAGCAAACTGCCGAAATTGCAGCTTCAACTGTCAAAATAAAAACTTGCTCAAAAGTACATAAATATGCAGATTCAAACATTAAAACTTCTATGCCACAAAGTTTATGTATACATCTTGTTAGAAACACATCAAAGTACCTTTAATTACACATATTAATCATATACAGTGCGTTCAAACATCGGTTTACATTACGCAAGTTGAGCGATGATACCAGAAAGCTAGGGTGCCCAAAAATGACATAACCCTTTGCCAGCTGCAGCCTCGTTTTGGTTTGAACGTTCCGCTCCCGAGAATACACTTTCCATTTCTGGTGTACTATCATAATCCCCACAGGGGAATGAAGTGTTCTTATTCATAAAGCTAAGCAAAACTCCCAGAACGTAAACTTGTATTTCTGTCTCAAATATAGTGTGCGATCATGGTTTACTTTAGGTGTCTGCTTCGAATCTGACAGCATCTGATTTACAGGGCTGCCAAATCTTGATAGTGGACTCGAATGAGATTTTGTCAAATTAGGAGCTGATGCCTGTGAGAATTCAAGAGGGTTGTACAACCCCCCATCCCTGACGGAATACATGGGCAACACCTCTTATGGGGGCCAATGGGTGTTAATCCCCCCAGAATCTCTTGAACTCTGGAGATTTGAGAGTGTTTTAGTGGTATGGAAGTATATTAGTTATCATATTACTTTTGCAATAAAGAAGATAGAAATAAAATTCAAATGGTGTCTGATCCTCCATTTCGTTGGGAATCATTATAAAACTGTCAACCCATGAGAAATGACTCTAATTGGTCTGTCTCACGGGGAATTCGGGAGATGGCAGCACTGGATTTACTAATCTGGGGGGTCGTTGAATAATGGGCTAACGATAAAAAAAGGATCGTAGAAGTGTCTTTGGGGCCAAAACGCGGTATAAAAAGATATGCTACCGGCGTACAAGCAATTGACGAAACGAGAACCTTAAATATCGTATCTGGTGTAGCATAAGAAATCGTTCATTTTGTAGATGTCGTTCATCTGTCGTCCATTTGTCGTCCAGAAAGACACTTCTAGTGATCTCGTAGCTGATTTAAAACTCGTTTTTCTCGTTCTGATACACGTTATAAGACCGATCATGATCGTTCTGTATGTCACCTAAACTGTAGTCATTTTAAGAAGCTGGGGGCGTTGCATAAACCGGGAACGAAAAACCATGTAAATTTAGGTGAAGAACGATAGTACAACGAAAATATAACGTAACTTTTTTCATCGTGTTGCACAAAACACATCGTTGTGTTATCGTTCGTCAGTTGACACAACGAAAGTAACAACGAACGATTAAAGTAAAAGTAGGCAGGGTACCCGGAGGACCCCGGTTGACCACGGGGAATTCCCGGGAATTCCCGGAAAACACCGCCAATGACGTCACATCTCATGAGATGTCCCAAAACATTCTAACATTTCTAACCTTTAGGGAAATCGCTGTTGTGTCATGAATAACAGGGCGATTTTTACAAACAAAACGTCGTTAGAATGCTAAGACTTATGCCTATCTATTGGCATATATCTTGGCTGTGGGGGATTGGAAGGTGTCCCAATAAAAAATATTGTATGAAATAGTTTTACCAAAAATATTTATGTCCCAAACTAATTATTTCGTCAACAAAATCAATTTCATAATTCACGAAATGCTTTTCGTCAATCACGAAATTGATTATGTAAATCACGAAATTGATTTTGTAAATCACGAAATTGATTTTGTAAATCACGAAATTGATTTTGTAAATCACGAAATTGATTTCATAAATCACGAAGTAATTTTCGTCTTTCATGAAAGTCATTTTGTCTTTCACGAAATTAATTTTGTGATTCAAATCCCTTATATGTTGTATCCCCAAATCCTTTATATGTTGTATCTCCAAGAACAGGTTCAATATTAATAATTCTTCACGAATTGTTCTTATCAATAACTGCTTATCAATAAGTTTCAGGTTTTAAAAAAGTTATTCGCCACGGCCGGGAATCGTACCCGTGATTCCGAGATCAGTAACCGACACTCTAACCACTACACCTCAAGTGTGGTAATACCATGGCAATTGAATAGTAATATAATGAAACAGAATTGGAACTGCCCCTTTACCATACTTTCCCTCCACCATACTGCCCCTCCACCATACTGCCCCTCTTCAATACTGCCCCTCCACCATACTGTCTCTCCACCTACCTGCAACTCCATCATACTATCTCCATCGCTCTACAATACTGCCCCTCCACCATACTGCCCTATAGTTCGCTTCATCCGTTGTTTGCCGAAATGGGCCTAGAAACAGCTGCTGGCTTAATTATTGACATTATTATAATTATTTCGAGGTATATAATAATATAGAAAGACATGGTTAGTGTGTTTGAATGTAAGCTGTTCAGAGATATTTTGGTCAGAAATACTCACCGAATTCATAGAATGAGGTGAGTATTTCTGACCAAAATATCGAGGAACAGATGGAATTCAGACACACTCACTATGTCTTTTTATTATTATATACCAAAATGCCATTTTGTTACTTACGATTCCATCTCCATTCAACCTCTGAACTAACCCCTCAGTCTACGAATGTCAAACCCTGCCATTCACTTACCATACGGATCTATGCTGTCGCATAGCAACCTGCATAGCAACCTGCATAGCGGTAGCGTTGACGTCACACAGTAACTTTTGCTCCGAATTCAAGCGTACGGGCAGGGCGTTTTTTTCGTATATTCTGACGCCATTGATTTTTTTTTCTCACATTATTTTTATATTCTATAAATGCTCAGTGTGTTTTGCGTTATTCTGTATATATCTGCATATTTGCGTGCTCTTATGGACCGTTATCGATAGGAAGCGAGGGTGACGGCCGCCATTTTGTTTATTTTTGTTTCTCTGTTTGTCAACAAGTCACGTGGTACGGTGGGTAGTAAAAATATTTTACGCCACCGTGCGGCCGAACAGAACGCTTTCTCCTAGTGCGTTAAAGTGAGACATTCATGCACTGGTATATAATAATATACAATACGGTCCTTCCAACATGCTGCCCCTTTACCATACTGCGCATACTCTCCCTCCACCATGCTGCCCCTCTACAATACTGCCCCTCCACCATACTGCCCCTTTACGATACTGTCCCTATACAATACTGTCCCTCCACCACACTGCCCCTCTACAATACTACCCCTTCACCACACTGTCCCTCCACCATACTGCCCCTCCACCATACTGCCCCTCCACCATACTGTCCCTCCACCATGCTGCCCCTCAACCATACTGCTCATTAACCATACTGCCCATTAACCATACTTCCCCTAAACCATACCACCCCTCACCAATACATTCCCTCAACCACCATATTCCCCCTCAACCATACTGCCCCTCAACCATACTTTCCTTAAACCATACTGCTCCTCTACCATACTGCCTCTCAATCATACTGCCCTTACACCATTATGGTCGAGGGGCATCCGCTTACACGGGGCTAAATTAAACATCTAATAGAGGGGAAAATTTCCGTTCTGAGCAAAAGTGTACGGTTACACTGGGTGTCCGCTTACGCGGGGTGTCTGTTAGACGGGGTTCCACTGTAATCGGATAATTACCTATTCTTACTCGTGATAGGGACTACTTTCTTCGTAGCCCTAGTGCAACCGGGAAATATCAAAAGCCACAAGATAATTTTTTTTTTTTTAGGATATCATTTCGGTCGGTTGCTCAATCAGTCAATGAGTCAATTGATCGTTTGGTGGGTCAGTTGGTGGGTCAATCGGTCAATGGGACGATCAGTCAATGGGACGATTGGTCAATGGGACGATTGGTCAATGGAACGATTGGTCAGTGGGACGATCTGTCGGTGGGATCATTTGTCGGTGGGACGATTGGTTGGTGGCACAATCAGTGGGTTGGTCAATCAGTCAGTCAGTCTATCCATCGGTTATTGGTTGGGTCAGTGGAGTCAGTCGATAGGTCTATGGGTCAATCTGTTGGTGGGTCAATTAGTGGGTAGGCCCATCGGTCAGTGGGTCAATAGGCCAGTGGTCAATCGATAGGTGGTACAATCAGTTAGTGGGACAATCGGTCGGTTGGTCAATCGGTCAATGAGTTGATAAATTGGTTGGTTGGTCGGTCATTGGGTCGAGCGGTCAGTAGGACGATCGTTTGATCTGTCGGTGGGTCCAGCAGTCAGTGGGTTGATCAGTCGGTGGGACAATCAGTCTATGGGAAGATCAGCCGCTCAGTTGATTGATTGGTCATTGGGAAGGTCGGCTGGTTAATCTGTCAGTGGGTCAATTGTTGGGTGGGTCAATTGGTGGGTGGGTCGATCAGTCAGTGGGTCGATCGGTCAGTGGGTCGATCAGTCATTGGGAAAGTTGGTCAGTCGATCAGTCAATCGGTCAGTGGGTCCATTTGTAGGTGGGTCGATCGGTTGGTGGGTAAATCAGTCAGTGGGTCAATCAATCGGTGGGTTAATTGGTCAGTGGGATGATCGGTCGGTTGGTCAATCAGTCAATGAGTCGATTTATTATTTGGTGGGACAGTCGATAGGTCAATCGGTCAATTGGACGATCGGTCAATGGGACGATTGGTCAATGGGACAATCTGTGGGTGGGACAATCTGTCAGAGGGATGATCGGTCAGTGGGATGATTGGTCAGTGGCAAAATCAGTGGGTTGGTCGATTAGTCAGTCAACTCATCTGTTATTGGTTGGCTAAGTGGGTCAATCAGTCGATTGGGCAGTGGGTCAATCGGTTAATTGGACGATCGGTCAATGGGACGATCGGTCAATGGGACGATCTGTCGGTGGGATGATTTGTCGGTGGGATGATTGGTCAGTGGGACGATTGGTCTGTGGCACAATCAGTGGGTTGGTCGATCAGTCAGTCAGTCCATCCATCGGTTATTGGTTATTGGTCGGTGGGTCGATCAGTCAACTGGTCGGTGGGTCATTCTGCTGGTGGGTCGATTAATTGGTCTTAGGCGAGCGGTGGGTGGGTCAATGGGACGATCTGTCAGTGGTATGATTTGTTGGTGGGATGATCGGTCAGTGGGATGATTGGTCAGTGGCACCATCAGTCTGTTGGTCGATCAGTCCAGTGGGCCGATTGGTTAATTGGTCAGTGGGTCGATCTGTCGGTGGGTCAATCTGTCAGTGGGTCGATTGGTGGGTGGGTCAATCAGTCAGTGGGTCGATCAGTCAGTGGGTCGATTGGTCATTGGGAAGGTTGCTCAATCGCTCAGTCGATCAGTCAGTGGGTCCATTGGTCTGTGGGTCGATTTGTTGGTGGGTAAATCAGTCAGTGGGTGAATCGATCGGTGGGTTAATTGGTCAGTGGGATGATCGGTCAGTTGGTCAATCAGTCAATGAGTTGATCGTTTGGTGGGTCAATCGGTCAATGGGACGATCGGTCAATGGGACGATCTGTCGGTGGGATGATTTGTCGGTGGGATGATTGGTCAGTGGGACGATTGGTCTGTGGCACAATCAGTGGGTTGGTCGATCAGTCAGTCAGTCCATCCATCGGTTATTGGTTATTGGTCGGTGGGTCGATCAGTCAACTGGTCGGTGGGTCATTCTGCTGGTGGGTCGATTAATTGGTCTTAGGCGAGCGGTGGGTGGGTCAATGGGACGATCTGTCAGTGGTATGATTTGTTGGTGGGATGATCGGTCAGTGGGATGATTGGTCAGTGGCACCATCAGTCTGTTGGTCGATCAGTCCAGTGGGCCGATTGGTTAATTGGTCAGTGGGTCGATCTGTCGGTGGGTCAATCTGTCAGTGGGTCGATTGGTGGGTGGGTCAATCAGTCAGTGGGTCGATCAGTCAGTGGGTCGATTGGTCATTGGGAAGGTTGCTCAATCGCTCAGTCGATCAGTCTGTGGGTCCATTGGTCTGTGGGTCGATTTGTTGGTGGGTAAATCAGTCAGTGGGTGAATCGATCGGTGGGTGAATTGGTCAGTGGGATGATCGGTCAGTTGGTCAATCAGTCAATGAGTTGATCGTTTGGTGGGTCAATCGGTCAATGGGACGATCGGTCTATTGGACGATTGGTCAATGGGACGATCGGTCGGTGGGACAATTGGTTAATGGGATGATCGGACAATGGGTCAATCTGTCGGTAGGACAATCTGTCGGCGGGACGATTGGTCAGTGGGACGGTTGGTCAGTGGCACAATCAGTGAGTTGGTCGATCAGTCAGTCAGTCCATCCATTGGTTATTGGTTGGGTCAGTGGGTCGATCAGTCGATTGGTCGGCCACTCATTTCTATTGGTGTGATAAGAAATCTTAATGAATAATACAGTTTCAATCCGAATGTTCTAAGCGAAATTAAGGATGTTTTTTTAAGTTGGCCCCAAACTGAACCATTGAGAGTGTGTGAGTATTTTTCATTTTTCTGATAACTGAAGATATGTTGTTTAAAATAGAATACTTTGTTTATTTCGGTCTTGAGGTTGTAAAGTACAATCTTTCGTGAATGACCCATTTCCGGTTGCATATCAATACTGAGAGGGGGACTGGCGTCATTAGCCTGTCATCCCAGGTAAATATGTGTGCCTCCTAATAAAAACGGAAGACTCCCAAGGTCAACCTTCACATTGAGCTGCTCTTCAATCACATCTATGAAGGTTACTGTTGGCTTTATTGAACTCTTCCCCAAGCAGATTCTTTGATCATATTGGAACTGCACAAATTGTCGGCCTCATCGAAAGGAACCTCGATGGACTCAGCGACTCTGATCTGATACTGAAGTCATCCGTTGAGCGGAAAATACAAACACATAAAAGTAAATCTAAGGCCACGGACAGTGTATTCCGAAGACGAAAGACAATTAGAGTGTAAAAGTAACGGTATCCTTCGTTGTTTCTGTAACCAGGTTTATTTTGTAGAGAGTGGGTGTGCATTGACTACTACGAAAAAAGTAACATGTTCACAGGATCCACAGGCGAGGTGTGACATTGATTAATGATTTATTACACAAACTCACCTTTCATCAACTTTGTTAACGGAAGAAGCCCAATGTATCTGGCACATTTTATCATAGGCCTGTTTCCAATTGCGGATTTTTGGTCCCAAGAAATATATTGATCAATATGAATCGATTTAAGCATATTTTCCCCAGAAAAACAAAAAAAACACGTTGGCGACTGATCTAAGTTCCGGTTATCAATGCATAGAAGTATCATGCTTTGCTTGAAAAAAACCCAACCTTATCCCGGAAATAGGAAATGATAACACCATAGCTAGCCTTTTGAGGAAATAATTTATATAACACACAAGCGACTTTGTCGCTACCCTCTACGCCACCATATGTCTGTGAAAGGTATAGGCCCGCATCCATTGGCCCCGACGAAAACAGTGAAGATCTTTTGAGTTCTCCTAAAAGCCCATTTCCATTCTGCGTCAGAAGTACTAGTGGTCCACTACTCTGAGCCCTGTGTGAAGTATGTAGATCGGTGTAGATTTTATGAGTTCTCCTTATAGTCCATTTCCATTGTGCCTCAGCACTGATAAAGGCCCGTCAATGGTTCCTGACTGATGAGCGGTGACATAACCTAGACCTACGGTTGGAGAGTGTGTTATCTCCTACTCTTGAAGCCATTTTTCCTTATTGCCTTCGGTGTGTATTTTGAATAAAGTTACCATGAAGGAAGACATTATTGTTGATTGTGTGAGCGATGAATATTTCTTAGTAAGTACTTTGGCTCTGAGAACCCATCCAAAACAAATTGGTTGGCCGGAGAGTGGGAATTCCTGGACGAGGCCTGGACTGAACCATACCAACCTTTTAGTTGGAATAGATTGGAGACAGATGTGGTGGTCAATCTACAGAATCCAATAGATTGGCATAGCAAACCTTTGCTCTTGTAGCCAGGGTACTCGATGGTGAAAGAGAATATACGCCATTTTCCACCGACTATTCACCACCGATCTGCAGTCGGGCGCCACTGATCGATCTTTAGGGTATACCGACTCCAGATCGGTGCATGGAAACAGGTATGCAGAAAAGTGTTTGCCGATGAATTGTGCATAGAACGACTTGGTCAACAACCAAAAGAATCGAAGAGGTTTGAAATCGTTGGTGCTGGTCATTGGGTGCTAATTGTTAAATTGGAGAGTAATTTACTGTCACAACATCTGACGGCGGATAGGCTCACTCCTCGTGATGACGTCACTCCTCGCCCTTCTCGGGCGCCGCCATCAAAGACTTCATACGCTTTTTGACCACCACCCGCCCCAAAACACATAATTGTTAAAATTTATCAAGGGCCTTATTCTGACTTGTATAATATCCTCTCTACAGTTTGCGATTACTTAATCCAACTTCTGTAATAAATTTTAAATGCTAATTACTCGTATTTGAGTTAATTGTGTCTAGGTATAAACGATCTCATTTCCATTTGCCGACGAAAACAGCGAAGATTTCTTTCAGAGCCCTAGATGTCGGCCAGTGGTGCCATGGACTGTAGGTCGGTATCAATTTGTCGGTGAGGGTGCAGTGTATTCAGGCACATACAGATATTCTATGAGAAAATCCATCGGCGGTGTCTGTATTACGTAATCTATACCAAATCCGTCGTAAGGCAGTCTCTGCAGTTCTCGTTTCAATACACTGTTCTGGCGTTGGTGTACCCAAAAGATCTATCGGTGGTTACCGACAGCAGATCGGTGCAGAATAATTGACAAATGGAAACGGGCTTATAGACCTTTTAAATGCAGCAGAAATAAGGCATACACACTACCCACATCGATATCTAAACACCGACGTACAGTCTTTGGCCGCCACCGACCGACCTTCAGGAGAATTCAATTAAACGGAGCCATTTCGTCGGAAAGTATAATATGGTATATGCAAGAACCTCAAATATGATCATTTTCTTTAATGTTTAATTCAGGAAGTGTTTAGGTGTTGAACGCTTTTAAACTTTAACATTATCTTTAATTATACAGTTCATGTTGTTCAAAACTCGACAACGTTAAATATTCACTACCTTACAGGCAAGAGATATCCTACATTTAGAATATCAGTGTATTTGTATGGAACCCACTAGTAGGTGTTTTGCATGATTCACACACTTTATTTGAACGCTACCATCATAAAGCATTAAGTGTCCATATGAAGCTGATGCATAGCACGGATTCTATAAGAGAGAAAAGCACGATGTATTTATAAACGGCAATGGATAAAAATAGCATTGAGAATGATAACCAATGCTTTTGATACACATACTTACATCAGCTGTTATTTCATAAACAAGCCTGTTCATCGTGTATGTATAGAGAAATTATCCAAGGCGACATTAGACCACCTATGTATGTCAACACAGACTAATGAAGTTCTCAACGTAACAACTATGCTTTAAATCAGTCAAACATCAAATTTAATTTCTGTTTCAGCTCATTAGACAGCGCTATTTTCTGGCAACCCATCCTGGGTGGCTCAGTTGGTATCTGTCGGTGCAGGCCAAGATATTTAACTTAAAGTTAGAGCTTGTAGACTGCAGTTTGACTCGGAAGGAGGACATTTGCACTGGAGGGTCAAACTGGACTACTCCATCAGTATCCTTTTCGACGTTGACGTACTGCTTGCTTCCCCATTGATTTCTGTACTGCAGCTTGAGGTCGTTCATGTCGGCACCCATGAACTTTATCTTATGCACCAAGGCCTAGAAACAACAAAGGTGATATTTTAAAGATTTATGAAAATAAAGATCAACTGAGATAAATCAAAATTTTGATATGTAACTCGGTAAACTGTCCATTTAAATAATGTCCTGTATACATGTTTAGGACCATCCATCACCGATTTTCACTCATTTACTTCATGAGATGCGAGGGGTTTTTCCTCACTTCATGTCCAATTATATATATATATATATATATATATATATATATATATATATATATATATATATATATATATATATATATATATCTTTTTATTCAATATAAGACGTACATTCACTTTAAATCAGGTGCTTTAACATGTCGTTCTCTGTTCTTAATTTTTTGTATGTTTTCTGGTAGACTGTTCCAGATGTTAACTCCAGCATACAGAGGGCTTTGCCGGTATTTTACAGTTTTGGGGAAATCTCTTTTTATTTTGATCTTATCTTTGTTTCTTGTATTGAAATTGCCTTTTATTATGTGAGTTGGGTCATGTGACCACCACCACAAATCCATCATCAGATTTTAGCCTTACATTACTCACTGTTTTGTGGATTTGGGCCTTAAAGGTCAGTTTACTGTCAATTGTTATTCCTAGGTAATTGAATTTTATGTGGTTTCTATGTGAAGTGCTTAATCATCTAAATTGTCCCTATTTATTACTATAAAAACGACTGCACTGAGACAGTTGCCATTTTGTAGCAGCTCCTCCCTGTCTTGATCTCTACAGTATGACAGTCATAGTGAATGACATGTTTACTCTCATTATTATATACCTATGCACTAAATCAGTGTAAATACGTACTGCTCCTAGGGGTACAGTTATCGTACACGGAATGCACTGTACGCCGTGAATCGTTGTACTGGTGCCTTTGGATAGTGACAGACTGCACGCTTTGGGTGACAGATTGCATCCTTTGAACCTTACCTGCATGCTTTGGGTGACAGACTGCACCCTATGAAGAAATAACGCATTTTGATTGGTCGAGAGGCAGACAACAGAATTCTAGGTGCCAGATTCAAAAATGGTGGATCCCTTCACTTCGCGAGTTCTGTGGCGTCGTACAGTAACCACGGAGCGAGTTTGTGCAAAAACACATCAAACTTCGAGGTGGAATACGATAACGAATCACGTGATACACTTTAGATAGCTTAGATATGCGAGAAATATCGATTTCGATACGTTCACGGGCCGATCGTCGATGTCAACAAATGCAAAACCCCTGTGATACACTGCACCGCTCGAGTATAGCTGTCCGACAGCTCGATCGAGCGTAGCAGGGTGACCGTGCGTTAATTTATGCGGTGGTATAATGTATTCCCGCCTGCGCAGTGATCACTTCCGGCTGTTAACTTCCGGTATGTCTGCTAACGTACACATCGTCTTTGCGAGTTGTAAAATGTGACTTCGATGTCGAATTACGGTCAGTTTTAGCGAATTAAGACCGAATTAAGGGATATAATAATCTGAAACCATAGTGATGGTGACAATACGGGATAGATTTACTCGTTGTCTCCGATAAATTTGTTCGGAACTCGCTGTAAACAGCTCGTTCCGAACAAATTCATGGGAAACAACTCATAAATCCATACCGTATTGTCACCATAACTATGGTTTCACATATTATTACCTTTTGCTCTAGTTCCAGGTCTGCTCACAATAAGGCACGGTGTGCTTACGTGACACTTTGAGTTTCAGTGACATGAGTGACCCTCCTAGCATCATGTGCGACAGACTGAAACGATACTGGCCACCCCTCATTAGCTGTTGGGTCAACAGCCAATCACAGCACAGAGCTTGGAAGCTCAACCTGCTGCAAGATGCCAACTGCTGTCTGTTTATAAGTTCCTCCATCTGTCATTAGAATTAGTTAAGTTTCTTGATTCATAGTAGTACAATGCACCTTTAGCTTTGAGTTCTTACTCCCTTACTCTTAAGGTCTACCCTGGGTGAGGTTGGGTTCTAGGGTTTATACCCTGTTTTGTAGACTTTGTACGTTTTTCTGAACTTGCTACCTCAACTAGAAAAAAATCGTTTTGATATATATCAACCGGGGTACAATACTTGTCATTTTACTTCTCAGCTTCGCCAGCTTGAATAGCCTGGCATTAGCTGTTTTCACTACATTTTTCAGAGATTCATTCAAACTTTCTTTCGACTCCTATTTAACCCAATACAGTTAGACCATTTTGTTGCGGATTCAGGTTATTGTAAACAAGGTATATACTTAAAAGAGAAAATCGATCATATGTTGGTAACGACTTACAACTCTAAAACACTCATCTTGATGGTGCCATGACTGTAATGAATGGTAATACCAATTTCTTTTAACACGTAATCAGCCCCGTAATATGCATCCATTTGATGGGTCATATTGGTGATGACCTCTAGGGATACATTGGAAGAGAACTTCCCACCTTTTTAAGGTCTTTATTGGCTATAGCTGGCCTATGTTATCAGGGGATCTCCCTTGGAGTTTGAATACCTACCAGATTTCTGCCGTCGTTCATCCGAAGACCGACGATGCCGATCTTACTGTCTGCATCCAGCTTCAGCCCTGCCCCATCTTCATGCAAGTCCTTCATGGCCTTCTCTAAGTTTTCGATCCTGGTAAATCCGTTCCTTGCAGGGTAAAGTTGTGGCCAACTGACAGTCGAATCTACGGTACTGTTCAAAGCCCACACTGGAGTGCAGTCCTCTGATAATAAAGGCCAAAATCATGTGGAAGTTGAATTTAATGATCTCAAAATTTCCAAAATATAAGATTTAGTATTTGTGAAGTACTATACAATATGCGTAGGTCGCCGTCCTTGTGTTGGGAAAAACATAGAAGAAGACGTTTTTCTTTTACAGAACATGTGTAATATAAATGGCCCCCTTTTAAATGCTATTGCGTGAGAGTGTTATGTCTCAATCATTTGGTATTAACTCTTTCAGTCCTGAAGATGCCTTCATGTATTGCAACGTCGGGCCTGCAGATGTCCCCAGGCATTGCCTGAAGATGCCTCCCGGAAAGGTACTTTAGATAGGAATAAAAGCATATTTAGTAAGGGAATAATTCGGTTTTTTTCTTGATTTTCTTCGCATATATATAGAAACATTATGATAGATCAATTTCCAAGTAGGTTACAATGCTGTTACCAATGAAACCCTGGATTCCTTTGATATATATGTAAAATGTCTGAGATCAATGCATACAGGTTCAAAATAATGGTCAGGTCTTGTTCAAGACACTACTGATAGGGTGCGGGCCTGAATGAGTTAAATATATCACAAGGTATCACTTTCAGCTGATAATTAAGCAGAACTGTCTTTAGAAACACGGAGCATCCAAACGAGTGAGCGTAGTGGTTCAAAATCATTTCGAAAGCGGTTCTGCTTTTATCTCACCCCCAACACGGACCTTACAGTCGATTTTAAGCAATAATATAATCATGTATTGAATTGTTCAAACAATAGCGTCGGAACTATTGTTGCTGCAGCTGCGGTTCAAACAATGGCGCCGGAACTATTTTCTTTTCCGCGACGTTCATTGGTCGCACCATACATAGATTCTCCGCCACTGCAATGGCAGAGAATTGACACTCTACGTAGGTGAGCGTGGCGTATTTTATTTCAACGTTAACTCAATGGCACAACCTGTACCAGGGGTGGGATAATTGTCAGAAGGCGCTACTGCGTATTGTGCGATTTGCCTTGAAAAGAAGTCCATAATCAATACATGGAGTTATGAGACAAAACAGCGGCACATTTGAGTGAATACATTGTCTTCTATGATCCTCTACTTTTATGATCCGCTCTAGAAAAAGGAGACACATGTTACTTCTAGGACTCGAATACGAATTCCCCCCTTCACCCAAGATTATTTCATGGACTTGAAAGTAATATCAAACACATCATAAATGCATTTCTAGGTATATTGGTACGTCCAGACTCAAACATGAATTTCAAACAAATTTTAATATTCAAAAACAATTGCAATCCAGTGTAAATGAGGTCTCAGACTGGAGGAAAACAGTGCGTTTTGCCGCGTTGCGATCCTGAGGCCCGTTTAATAATGTACGATCGCACACGAACACCCTTTTCTACACCTCGCACAAGGGTTACCGTTTAATGATATTTAGAATCGTTCGCTAAGACATTAGTAACCGTCCATAAGGTCTTTCATAAGCGTTGAATAAAGTTGACTCACATCGTCCCTTGGTCTCTATGGCATACGGAAAGGGCCTACATGTACGATCCTAGATTATTAAACGGGTCCCTGAGTTTCAGACTAGACGTATCTATACCTAGAATCGCACAGTGGAGACCGGGTTTTAATGTGGTTAAAAGCTACAATTCCACACATTCCTTTAAGAGACCCTTTCTGTAGAATTCAGACCGATCATCTAGTCCTATACTGCTAACTGAGTGGGGCCGTGGGGATCACAATAATAAATATACTGTTCATCTGAGATGAATTTCGAAGTGAGATTTCAACGAGTGTTGATCAAGTTTTACTTGCCTTTTAACTATCAATGTTATCATGTGATTGTATTAAATTTCTGAAGTTAGCATCCATTTAGCTATACATCTGAGAAATAAGATGGGGTTGCAATAGAATTTAACCAGATATTGTGGCTACCAGTGCAGGAAAAATAGGTGTGAAAACGAGTCATGGGCTCCTCTAGCCTCCAGAATTGTCGATTATATAAAACTTATAAAAGCGTCTCAACAGGGGTTGCTCCTAAAAAAAGTGGGAAAAGTGGTGCTCCAGTAATATCGGATCGTGTCATGTGGAATCGTTATTCTCATATTGTATTATCCACTTTTTACAACACTACATTTTCAGTAACATAGGTTAAAGGTTCATTAGCTTTTTAATTGAATATAGATGGCCATATAGTTATGATGCCATCCGCAAAGAATCTAGAACGCCCCCTTGAGAGAATACAAAAAAGGCATTTCCCAATCGCAATATCTCATTTGGTCAACAGCTATTAAACTTCACATATTTGTCTATGAATAATTACCATAGAGAAGCCCCAAGGTCTCTTCAGGATCGGTGGTATTGCCTTATGACATGAAAATGGCAAAAAGCTGACATGTTTTTTTTTCAATTCATGATAAAAGATCGTAAAGCCGTCTGAGCGATAAAAGCATGAACAATCTCAATTAAAGTCCATCCAAATATTTTAGATGTAAGAAAATCAGAAACATCCTAGCTTGCTATATATAAAGACTTCGAAATTAAAGTTCATACCTAGTTGACAGCTACGAATATAATTACTTGAGGTCCATTTATCTTTTTTAAAGCTGCTGGCCTAGTCAAAAAATGGAAATAATGGATATAGTTGAATAACTTAAAAGATATCTTACCGGTTGCATTGGCTGTGACAACAAACAATAAACCAACGATAAAAACCGTTGTTATCATGGCGGTCTGGCTGCGGGGCAGTAACATGGCTGAACTTCCTACAGCTGTAGAGGGAGCCTCTGACAAAACGATATCCTCTGACAAGAAATGGGTTTAGCACAGAAAATGGAGGTGGGGCTTATTTATATTGAATATGGGTTCATGAGTCGTGTAACGCCACATGGACTGTGGTCTCAGTTTAATGTACCACACATATCTCCAGCTGCCATCACCGACCCAGCACTAATGACCTATTCACTGAATCTGGGCCCCTAAAGCAATATCTGTTGAAATGGAAAGAGTCAATAAAGCACGTGTCATTAAAACCAATGCATTACCGGGTTGGTAGAGAAAAACATTTGTATGTACAACAGGTGAAGCGACATGTAATATATAGACAATAATCGATAGTTTTGTGGACAGGCGGCCGTAAACCACGATGGGTTGACGCGTAGTAATACACGAGCGCTAGCGAGTGTATTACGACGTCAACCGCGAGTGGTTTACAGAGCTGCCTGTGCACAAAATCATCGTTTGTTGCATTTATTATCCATCTTTTCGAATGAATTAAACCCAGTAATTGCCATGTTAATGGGTAAAACACTACGAACTATTTCTTTGCCCTATAGCAAAAGGGACTATTTTTCCTGTATTTGAGGCCGTATACCACAGGTTTGAATCCGTATACCACAGTTATGGTATCTGACAGGTTTTATACAATGGGTAGTGGTTTACTGAGTCCCCATACATTTTCAATGGGGGCTTTGTATACGATGGATAATAAAACCCTAGTGGGGGTGGGGGGACTGATGAAACCAGGCAGGTTTTTTCAGTAGTGGCGATCGCTGGCTGAGATCAAGAAAGATCGGAGAGCGATTGTGAGACCATTTGGGCGATCCATGGTGGGAAATGTCTTTTTTCAGATGTAGCCGCTGAGCGCCTGATGTTTGTGGTGTATCTCTGTATCACGCCTTGTTTCAGGAGTTATCACACTGTCGCTATGTTTCACCTTCTTCAATTAGATCTGCCCTTAGAACCCTTAGTTTATCATTACATCACAATTTGGTCACCCCGCTTTATTCATTTCCTGTACTCACACAGATCAAATTATTGTTGCATTAGTTTGTAATACAACCTGCCAGTATCTTTTTACTTTGTATTTGGTTGGGTATCTCAGCTTAGGATCTTTTGAATATTTTTTTAATTGTTATTTTCTTTTTGCCATTCATTTCCCAGCATGTACATATTCTAAATATCAAAACATCCCGCATATTATTATTCATATTCAATATTCGAGTCTGTAAAATATATCTGAGATTATTTTCCTGATTGTTTTGATAACCTGAAACAAATCATTCCTGCCTATGGAAAACTAATCATAATCTCTCTGACAACCTGGGTATATCTAGCACTTAGGTCCAGTCTCTGAATCACCCCAGAAGTGTATGAATAGCAAATCTACTATATCAGTCTACAACAATGTAATCCTGGATTATTTATAGAGTATCACGGTTATTCACATATCTATTTTGTGAATATATGGACGGGAAGTAGATGGATTGGTTATTAGATCCTAACGTCCGACCATATCGAGTGGCATAAAGACACTGACATATGTATACCATGTCTAATACATCAACCTGAAACAAACCATTCCTGCCTGTGTAACCTAATATCTATCACGTTGTATCAGACTCAGATCAACCACAGACATTCCTTCCTGTGTATAGTTAACACAAATCTTTGACCATATTGTAAATGACCAAAATGTCACGGATCGTCGCCAAATGGACAGGGACAGGGGTGAAAAATAAAAAAAGGAGTATGGTCAAAACCTTTAATGTGTAAGTAGTTGAAGGGGTAGGGGATATGTCAGATGTATGAGGGTAGGTTAAATACCCATAGTAAATGTACACTACAGGGCAAAAGTTGGGTGGTTCATATACTTGTGGAAACAATTGACTCCCTTTTTTATTCACACTGTTACAAAGCCCCCTGCCCCTTCCTTTAGGACAGAAACTTATTTAGGGTTATGATACAAAATCGTCTTTTGCTCTACCATAAGAGATATATCCTGTAAAGCTAGGGGCTCAATCGTTTCCACAGGGAGTCAATCGTGTCCACATTCCCAGATATGGGTTCATGACTATGTACAGAGAAGGAGTACAAGAAAGCTGGTACCATGTAAAGTTACCTTGATATTAGGGGGTATTCATATGAAATGGACAATTGTTAGATATAATTTACATGTTAGCTATCACTGTAGGGTGGGGGTCAATCGTTTCCGCACAAAAACTACACAAACCAAGTGAATAGGCTCCCCATGCTATCATAATATAGTTAGGTGTAATTTTTTCCCATATATACATAGGTATATGTTAAAGCTTACCAGGATATATTTTATTCCTGCCTGTGCTATATGTAGATATTGGTAGGGTTACCCCCTTTGAAAGTCAATAGTTTCCACACCAAGAATACATATATACATTTTGCCATGCATAATGTATACCAGCCTGCCCAAATATGTGTAAATGGTCTAAAAGAATCCTTAACCTATAGGGCCCCAGTTGAGAACAATAACTGTCAATATTACTATCTTTTTCTACTAATGCTGACAATTACAAGTATGATATTTGCATTCTTTTGTGAAAAAAAACCTCTTTTGGGCTAGTTTTGGCCTTCTATCTCCATTATTTATGATCTCACATAGGCAAAACCATGGTTCCCTTTCAAGGTCTTACCGAGACTCATCAGCATATATGATAAAATCATAGATATCTATTTCATTCAGCTAATTATTAAGGGGAGAAGAAATAATGGTCATTTGGCGACGATCCGTGACATCTGGCCAAATACTATGGCGACTGCTGCACCTGGAAATGGATCACGCCTGCCTAGTCAACCTCTGTGCAATACCACTGAATAACCTTGCTTCCATCTTTTCCATTCAGAAATGTTCTGGTGATGAAATATCATCCAACAATCGAACTTTAGGTACATCTTCCTGGAAGTCTTAATGCCGAATAAGCACAATCGATGATCATATTTCTAAATTCAATATCTCAGTCTTCACTAGGCCATACTGGACATTATAACGAACATGTGTAGAATAATGGTAGAACCAGCTGTCAGATTAAGTGCGGGAGTGCTTCCAGAGACACCTAACGGACACACGGACTATTAAACATATTACTCGTGATGTCAGATCACATGACTTCGCTCCCGTCGTTTGAACTTTCAAACGAACTTTTTATCTAGCCTCTCGTTTCTCCACCCAGATTACGTTTTTAGGACTCAGAACGACTTTGACAATGACACTGTCCTTTACTATTGTCACAAAACAATCAACGAAGCAAAGAAAGTAATGCAAAACGATTTAAACGAGCTTGTGACCTGGTGCAATCAAAATTGCCTGACAATCAATGTTAAAAAAACCAAGACAGTACTGTATAGCTCAAATAAGAAATCTATTTTGATGGCAAATGTGGACTGTGATCTAGTAATGAATAACGAAACTATACAACTTGTGCACTCCTACAAATATTTAGGCATGATCATTGATCAAAATTTAAACTTTAACCAGCATTTACATAATTTAATAAAAACAATATCGCATAAAATTTATTTATTGAAGAAAATCCGGAACTACATAACAACCCATGCAGCCTTAAGGATATACAAATGTATGATGTTACCATTATTGGATTATGGGGATATACTCTTTGCCGGAGCGAGCAAATGCCTTTTGGATAAGTTACAAGTAATACAAAACAAAGCGCTGCGCGTGGTCTACCTAGCTAATTATGAAGTACCCAGAAGTCTACTGCATAGGAGTGCACAACTTCCCTTTTTATGTTATCGAAGAGATTTTCATGTTAGTTGTTATATGTTTAAAGTGAGCCAAGAACACGTAACCCATGTTACTGCAACCCATCAAACCAGGTCAAGTGATGCAGTCAGAATGAAACAAAACTTTCCTAGATGTACCTTCTATCTAAATAGTTTAAACTATTATGGACCGCAGAAATGGAATGAGCTGCATCCCAAAACCAGGAATTTACCTGACTATAAGACCTTTAAAACACAAATGAAGATCTGGATGAATAACCAAATTGACTGATGAATGTATTCGCTACGGTGACTCCTCGTTATCGTTGTTATCATGTTTAGTATCTACAAGTTATACTTGCCTATACCTGGTACGCCGGTGGTTTATAACTTTGTCGATAGAGAGAGCTTATTTATGTAGTATTTATTGTTTGTATATATGTTTATCGCATGTCCGACTACATCTTGATTCAAATATTACCACAAAATGTGTGAACAAATGCTAGACTGGAGATACATGGAAACCAGTAATATTATTATTGAGTACCTTCAGTATAAATAAACGATTTAAAAAAAAAAAAAAAATGCCGCCCAAGAAAGGTTTTGAAGGCAGTGTCCATGAAAGCGATAAAGATTTGTCATGAGGGGACGTACAAGTCGTCGATGGGACACTCGTCATCACCATACGTTCTTCTAAGACTATCGCCCCAACCTCTCCTCCAGTTGTCATTTCCATTGAGGGGACCACCCCCCCAGACTTCTGTCCGGTTCATACTTGGGAGTCTTATAGAGCGGTCGCACCTAGGCGACTGCTAGACCCCTTGTTCCTCCTGCGCCCGGGGGTGGCTTTGTCTAGTTCGCACTTTACTGCCATAGTGCGACTCCTCCACTCAGACGCCTACCTCGTCACTCCGCACTTGTTTTGTCACGGGGGGGCCCAGTACCTCATCCAGGAGGGGTGCCCCCTCTCAGACATCCAGAAGCTTGGCACCTGGTCTTTGCAGGCTTCTTTGGACGTCTACCTCAAGTAATAGGTTCCGTCTTCGACGTTTGCCTTCTATGAACTATTACTACCATTGTATACCGTTGTATACCTTATATTATCTCTGTACACTGTTACCGTATACTTTATATATACATTTTCACATTTGAAAAATTTTCAATAAATTTTTCCGTCCACAGCTGGTTTTATGTCATTATATAGATATAGATGATCCTGTAATCATCTATCTCCATTGAAATACTTAGGAGAATTCATCTGAAGAAATCACTGTAATGCTGTGGTCGATTGTCCATCGTAGAAGCCATGGTGAGATAAGCCAAATCAATCATTGCATAACTTTGAATTTCTAATATTGATATCTCTGTCCTCAATCGTCCAAAATGGACGAAAGTAATATCTGAGGAAAGCGCAGAAGCTGCATTCCAGCAATATATAGGTTCATTTAGCTAATGTTAAATCCTTCAAAAAATGATTTCATAATTTGCGTCTCGACCAGCGCTCCCCTCCATTACCGTACCTATATTAATTCATCAATTAGCTGCCTATATTTGCTAATTCAATTCTAATTCAAGTTTTATCTGATTAACATTTGCATAGGAACAGATCTCAGAGTGTGCAGTTTGTCTGTATCTAAGTCTCAATGTGCTTTAGCCCATTCATTTTTCTAAGGTTTAAACCCTGGAGGAGAATCTTTAAAAAGACGTCATTTTCGCACACATTGTGGATCAAGCAAATACAGAGTGCGTAAGGTGCAACTACTCTCCCAAAATGGATAATGTTATACCAGAATGAAGGTGAGAATGTTTAGTCCACGTTAGAATATGTCCGAATCTTTTTATTTAAGATTTAAACCCTCTAGGAGACGATTCTATTAGCCAAACCACAAAATCCAAATAGATAAATAATCCAAAACTGGGCAATATTTACATAGGAGTGTAGAGATTAATATTTCTAGACTCGTCTAAATTGGACAATACTAACATAAGATCAAACCCCAGAGTGAGGAGATATAGTTCCCCGTTCCTATATTTTAAATTAAACCATGTGTAAATTTATTTCCGATCACAGCTCAGTAGCCCTAACTCCACTCGTCCAAATTCGTTCCCGTTGTTTTTTAATGTTTAACTCTTGCTTTTATCTATCATAGTACATGTAAGAAAACATTGGAAAAACTACAGATCCCGCTAAACAGAACCTTCAGGGTAGCCCTCGGTATAATAAATGCCAGAGAAATGGTGACATGTATCTTTCAAGGGAAATATAAGGTCAGAAGACTCAACATAAGAAGGACAGGACATTTACTAACTAGGGGGGGGGGGGGGGGGGGGCAAAAGGGGAGGGAAGACCTGCGGGATTCTGTTAAGAGTTATGAGGCGGACAGGGCGCGGCTACACAGTAGGGTTACCTAATCTCACGAGAGACAAGATTATGAATTGTATATGTGGATTTTTCTTTTCCTCTTCACCCCTAAAATACTGATCATGAGGAATTTTGTGTGTATTTATGTGAGTTGTGTAGCCTTATAGTCTTATAGGATGTACTAAGTACCTTAATTACTGTCAACAATGTGCATTTACGTCCCGTACGTCCAAGGTGATGTGATGTGATCTTCCCAGTCCGAGGCCTTCTTCTTTTATATATATAACCGAAGGGGTTCTTATTCAATCCCCCACAAAAAAGAGACGCTTAAGCAGCATGCTAAAAAGGACACTGTTTAATGAATCAAAAGACAGTCGAACACATAAGGGGTCTGATCTCAGACTAATTTTCTTTTGTATTAACCAAGATTTGAGAGATGATCTAGATGTGAACCTCTCCGGCAACTGAAATGTACGAACTGAAGGAAATAAATGCTGCTTAAATAAAAAAATAAAAAAATGGTGGACTTAAGATAGCAAAAATATTTATGAAGAAAGTAGAAAACGCGCACGAGGGGATGTAGAAATTAAACTTAAAATGACTAAACCAAAATTGGAATGATATAGACTCTCTCCTATCAATATAGGTAACGAATTATGAGATAAACTGGATGGGGAAGTTCAAATGATACACCTTGGATTGAAACCAAGGTGAAGGAAATACTACAAGGAGTGATAGATGATGAAATATAACGGGTCATAAGATTAATTATATGTATCATTTATAAGAATGTTCATATTTGGATGATATGATTTTTTGTTTATTTGGGTAGTATTACGTCCAACTTGTTCAATTAGACTTACTTTGGGTTTGACCGAATCTATGAGATGAATGTAGGTGGAAATCACACCCCTACACATTTGCTGAGATGAGAGGTTTTTTTACTTCCCACACCACATAGACGTGGTATGAGAAGGATTAGCTTTTGATACAGCAGTAAATCTACCTCTGCTGGGGGTGAAAAAGAAAAGTTGCTGCAGTGGGACTCAAATCAACAAAGTCAAACAACCTTGGGATTACAAGTCTAGTGCTCTTTACCACTGAGCTAACTCCCAACCCTGGTTGCCTTAGTTATGCTTGCATTCAAGCATATCCGGTCTGCACCTTGAGGAGGCAAGATGACCAAGATCAATGGTCACATTACACTGACTGTTCCCAGTATCGCAACCAGCATATCAAGTAATAGGCCTTTGACCCAAAATGCACTACGGTCAAACGATTCATCATACATTTTGGCACCTTGTCGTATCCTCACTGGCAGATTTTTTGTGACAGAATTAGAATTTTGGACTGATTTGGTGCTGCTGCTGTCCATGGCCGACACCTTCTCGAGATGGTGACTGACAAAGGGGCAGGTGGGCTGCTTTTGTGAGGAATCACTGCTTTGGTCCAGTTGGATTTTTAAAGTATGCCTTCCCCCTGCACTGAGGATCTGTTTACACCGGGTAAAAGTAGGCTCTCCCCGGGATCTGATTATGGACTGTTTGTAGAACCTAAGTTGCGTATAGACGTAGCGCAGGGGTAGCTCACAACCACAGTGAAGTAAGGCTGTCCCGTGCTGGTTTATATACCAGTGGTCTTTCCCGCCCTTGTTAAAGGCCGGATTTCTATTGGTTCTCATGTTAATAAGGTCCTCGATCCCTGAGTGCGGCCGAGTTGTAGTTTTCTCAGCTTGTTTGCAGTGTGGGTGTCCCCCCTGTGTGTGTACAGGGGTGGGGGTGTGGAGGTGTGTGGAGGGGGTTGGGCTGGGGTGATTGGGGTGGGGGTAGGCAGTGGGTGCCTGGATAACTGGTTTTGTGTGGTTTTGGTTATGGCAGGCCAATATTTCCAAAACTGTCGAGAAACAGGATAACATGTTTTCACCTGTTTTATGATTTAAAAATATTTTTCCTTTCAAATTTTTCGTTTTTCTCGTTGGAGAGTTTTGTTTTATGCCTTTTCTGTGGTTTCGACCTTCCAAGAGGTCTCATAAGGTGAGGTGCTTTCCAACTGCTTTCTTCTGTGGTCTAGGTGGAGTAATTGTTTTACCCTTATTTTGGTTTTGAGAAAGATTGAGGTAAAAAAATCTATGTAGACTTCAACATCTTCTATACCCTTGTGGCCTTGGCTGTTAAAGTGGTGCGGGACGTCATTGCGACCGTCCCCCTTCGTGATGCTCCTGAGGTGTTCTCCTATCCTGTTCTTGATTTTTCGTTTGGTTTGTCCCACATATTGCTTGCCACAGGTTTTGCATTGTAGGCAGTAGATAACATTTGAGTTGTTGCCTGTTATGTTGTGCCTGGTGGTGTGTTTTTTACCTGTTGTGGCCGAGGTTATCGTGGGACCCTTACTTAATTTCCCGCACCATTTGCAGTCCTTCCTTGTGCAGGTGTTTTTATTGTCTTCCGATTGGAAACTGCTCTTAGCAAACAGGACCAAACAGTGAAAACATTTCTACACCATGTTTGTGGAATCTAAGTTTGGACCGGACCTAAATTACAGACCTAGTGACTATTTGCTGGAGGCGGATGCGCTGTCCCCTTCATCCCCCCCCCCCCCGTTAAAGCCTTCCAAAATGCTTCCTGCTGGATACGATTCACAAAGCTGGGGACTTGAGACGTTTTACATAACGAGATAATGTGTATGCTTCTGTCTGTGAGAATATTTCCCCCACACTTCTGGCCCTCGTTGGGACGATGGCTCAGGGTGTGTCGACAACGGAGACGATAATTCTACTCTGCCAAGCTCTCAGTTGAGTAGCTTAACTAGGTTTGCCTTGGTGCAGAAACACCTGTAGGCCACCAACAATCCTGAGATTCTGACCTTCTGGACAGAATCTCCTGCAGGAAAAATAGGCACGTCAAAAATCAAGTCAAATCATCATTTGTTATATACCCATTCACTGTATATACTGTGAATACGTACCATTTCGCCATATGACGTAAATATACCGTACGGAACAGTGTTCCATACGGCAAAATACGGAACAGTCCTCTGTATGCGTTGACTAAAACACTTGTTGTTAGACCAAATTACAGTAATTCTTTTTATGAACCTTGGGTATATAATAAATACAGAACAACCTACCATGTTTGTACTTCAAAATAAGTTTCCTGAATGTTCAATTCACATCAATTATTCATAACCAGTTACACTTACGATTCCAGACTTTACTCAGTTAATTTTAAAATGATTTCTGTTTATTGGAATAACCAAAAAAGATATAAACCATATGATCTCATTATTATCACATACTACAGGAAACAGAAAAATATGAATCGAATAGATATTCATGTCCCATTATCTTGATATATTGAGAGTGGATATCTTTGTGACATTAACAACGATCGAAATAAGTCCATTTAATATGCTATTATCATTCACTAAATGCCATACACTAAAACAAAAAATATATATGTAATATATTTAAACATATTTCCTTTTAGGAGGAGATTCACTATAGACAATACAAAGGACAATCGACACTAATGAACTACACGACTGATATACAATATACATCATTAGTATCATAATACATAACTCTATATATTAAGCCTATTTTGTCATTAAATTCATGACCAATTGCAGTCATCAGTGTCTATCATAACTTTTTCTGCAAGCTGACGCATTTGTTCGAAGGAGTCCTTGTAACTGCTACCGAAAATAGTAACTTCCCCGAGCCGATAACCAGTGATAACATCCGGTTCAATCATGGCGTCCTCCGGTGGTAAACCGTGTAAATGCCCGATTCCTTTGGGGATCTCCCTGATCACTTTGTAGTCGAGAATTTCCGAAGCCCTACCTTTCCTGAAAGTATTCAGGAATGCTCTCATAGCGAACCGACACCCGAGCAGCTTAGGATGTGAGAGCATCTGCCCCGTGGCGATCTTAATCTGGGCTCGTATGTTGTCGCCATTTTGGAAAACATGACGGTAGAGCACAGGACTACCTCTGAGGATACATGCGTACATGCCGAGCACATTGACTCTTCCGGCCGGGTGGATGCTGGCTTTGACGGTGAGGAACTGGTTGTCGAACTTCAGATGTTGTAGGTTGTCAAGTACCTCTCGGAAAACTGCCCACAACTGGAACTGAGCTGCCTCGTCGAGCCTTGTTGGAACCGCCACGCCTCTGACAACCTGCGGACGCTTTGGCCATGTTATGACGTCACTAATCACCCATGGTGTCACTTCCCCATCCATGACACAGCCTTCTATATAGTGCGTGCTAAACAAGCCCTCATCTGACTCCAAAATCTCCTCCACTAAACAGTTCAACTGAGATCCAATAGGATACTTATGCATCGCTCGGTTCCCATGCAGCAAAGGCGTTATGAGGTCTGTGGTTTTCTGAACTGACGCTTTTATGTCTGGTAGTTCCTTATAGAACTGCCTCAGTGTCCGTATGTGCCTAGTTCTCAGCTTCCCCAGTCTGAAATTGTCCATAATGTTCATGGGGCATCCTGTCTCCTCTAAGAGACTGGATATAGTCTCCTCATTATGGTCGGAGAGGTTGAGCAAACCGAAGCGACAGTTAAACCCCTGCAGCGCCATCTGCCGACTATAGTAGCGGTGACTGCAGATGAACGCCGACTCAAAGTTAGTACAGCGTATGTGCGGGAACTCTGCTTGGAGAGCGGTCTGTACCAACTCCAACCCGGGGAAGATGTTGATGACAGCGTCCATGTGCTCATTTTGCAGCATCTCTCTGACATCATTTAGCACTTCTTTCGGCGTCTGCTCGCCCTTGATGATGCATGCTGGGTACTTGAAGCATACATCACTGAAAGTGCCCCCCGACAGCTGGCGCTGAAACTCGTCTGTTTGGGGAAGTGACGTCACCAAGACCAATGCTTTGTACATGCTGAAAGATAATATAGAAAGTATATTGTAAAGGGTAAAGTAAATAAGCGTGCAATTTCAAAAGAGGATAATCAAAAGGTTTGGTCAACTATTACAGGTTCTTTCTAGACTTTTTAAAGTTTCCGTTTTTCTCACTGCTTTTATATGCCACAAGTGTAGTGATCGAATATATCTGATGAATTCTGGTAGAAATCTCACCCCTTCACATTTACCGAGGTGAGAGTTTTTTCTTCTCACACCATACAGACATAGTATGAGATGGATTGGCCTTCGATATACATTGTAGCAGTAAATCTAGCGATGCTTGGGGTGAAGGAGAATAGTGGCTGTTATAAGACTCTATGTTCCATCTTTGATGAATGAGCTTGCATAGACATTTTTCCACAGGCTAGTTTCGTACATTATCTACGTGGTTACGCAATGCCTGCAGCCAACACAACCCCCTGGCAACGTATTCTTTTTTAGCATTTGATCACTGAGTTTATGAACGTTATAATTACCTACTAGCGACTTCGTCGAATCGTATTTGGCTAACCCCACCCCAAGCCCCTGCCATCGTGCCCTCTAGCGGTTAAACGGAAAACCATCGTAAAAAAACATACGCCATCTGGTGAAAATCGGCCGCATTTAACTACAGGTCCTTACAGCTCCTATTATTTCGATGACACAGGTATTTTGCCAGCAACCAGCGCAATAATCTCACAGATTGATCTCAGGCCAATGAGATTGCAAAACTACAGTTTTAAATTATGTTTTCAGTATGGCAAAAAACAAATCATAAGAATAGAAGTCGTCTGTGGAGAGGAAAAAAAAAAAAAATAGCAGGATTCCGGGACCCGTTTCAATAGTCTGTAGGACGTCCGTTATTTGGTTTAGTGACACAATAGCAGTACTTCGCGTTGCAGTAGTTAAGGGACAACCGTTTGTGGGACATTGGGTAGCAGACAGGCGCAAATAGTGGATTGTACCATTTCAGAAGTGGGTGTCCAGTCACTAAAAGGGTCACTATAGTGTCTATAATAGCGAGAGGGTATACCCTCTCGTTTCTATTGTCACAAACGTGTAACTTCTCTTCCCGTACGAATTAAGCTGTGAAACTTTAACCCCAGTTAGGGACACATACAACTTATAAACATGCCAAATATGAAGGAGATTGGCTCATGTAATCCAACTATATTCACATTTGAATTTTGTCAGAGAAAATGCTGCTCTGGTGTCCAGTGTAAAATTACTCAAGCGCAGTCGATAATTTATGCAGTGACCTCACCTTGACAGCACTTGTTCCCGGTAGGACATGAGTATGAGAGGTGGGGTACCCAACATGTGTCGTCCCAAACTAGGGACACATCCACAATAGTGACAAGACACACCTCCCCTTTAGTGACATGCCTATTGCAACGCGACCAAACTTTTTCTGTTATTCAAGTCACTATTGGCGTCACTAAACATGTCACTAAGTGGTTTAGTGACCCATTCTATTGAAACGGGACCCAGTTAGGCATTGTACGAGAATCTCACTCTCGTGGGTCTTCAGTCTCCAAGCCTAAGTTTGGTTCACTTTGTATCTATGTGCGGGAGCATCTCCAAGCGGATGTTATCGGAATTTACACGTTTTATAATAGGTAGGTAACTAGCGACTTTGTCGCGTCGTACTTGAAATAGGGTGAGGGCTTAGTGGCGCCGCCTACTATTAGTACCGGAAACTACCAAAATAGTTCCCAAGCATTATTTCACATGACACCAATTTTACCGACTACCAGCGCAATTTGGCCCTTCAGTCTCCCACCCTAGATTGGGTTCACTCTGTCCCTATGTGCGGGAGATTCTCCAAGCGGATTCGACGGAATTCTACCGTTTTAAATATAGTAGGTAACTATATAACTATATCTAAAACGGTAGAATTTCGTCGAATCCGCTTGAAGTTGCTCCCGTACATAGAGACATAGTGAACCCGACCTGGGCCTGGAGATTGATTTACTTTTCTCGTGAGAAACCAATGAGATCGCAAGATTTCGCTGGTACCCCTTTCGAAATTCTGCTGGTTCTCCCATCAACCACCAGCCTAAGTATTTGTCCTCCTCAGAGCATCTGGCTCTGTGGAGCAGTCAGCAGGGTGTCAGGCTGGGAATGCAGGTGATGGGGGTTCGAACCCCGTAGTAGGGTAAATCATTTTTCAAATTTTCACTAAGTATTTGGCCAAATCTCTGTGTGCAGGGGTCATCAGAGCGTCCGTTTGCGAACGTGAGTCTCTGGGGTTCGATCCCCGCCCCCAGCAGTCTTACATCTCTTTTTTCAAATATTTTTAGGACTCGGACTCGACGAAGTCGCTAGTACGTTTATAAATAATACCCGTATATATGGGTACTGTAAGCCTAGAGGGGGTTACAGTTGTATATTTGTGACCAGGCTATAACACTAGAGGGCGCCTGTGTATTCCACAGCCTGCCTACATCACTTCCGCCATCACCAGGCCTTCTTCTGCCAGCGCCATTGTAACTTCTAGCTGGGAATTTTTTATGTTCAGATAAGTAACAGCGATTGCATCGTATTTTATGGTATTCCAGCTCTAATATGGTGTGTCACTTACATGCATTTCTCCCCAATGAATATTAGATATAGCTAAGATAATACAGAAACACCAAAATTTGATATACAATAATATATTGGCAGGCCTAGCTATCACATGCTTATCTTTTTCCAAGTTAAAACCAAGACAATTAACAACTATACAGTTTAGACAGCAGGGACTCGTTAATACAATGCCCTAGATTGTTCCAGCAGTCTAATCTGTGAAAAAGACCACTCCTCCAATCACACCAACCGTTCACTCTGTAGGTGTGATTGCTGTGTGTTTCTATGGGTATGATTCAGTGAATGAGCACAGAAATAAATCGTGGCGTCCAGCAGACGATGCACAGTACGGCATTCTGTGCACAGTAATTATAGTTCTCTCTGGAAACAAGACTTATATTCTGCTGCTTACTACAGGATCACAAATTTTGATTCATGTATAGGAACGTTCTGTTCAGTATAATCTACAGTTCATCCGTATATATATTCTATTCGTGTCGCGTTATGAATTATATACTGGAGGTAATTCTCTATTCATTACAATGCACCCAATGGCGCGTGCAACAGCCTGTTATGTAACAGGTCCCTTCTGAGCCAGTAGAATCCACTAATACATTAACGAATCAACAGTTGCATCAGCTCCTGTGGCTCAAGCTAACTAGTATGGTCCTGTGCTATTGGTCGGACTCCAAACAATGATGTGTCAGATAGTCCAATTCATTTCTCTGATTCTATACTTGAACGAGCATGCCGATTCACATAAAATGGAAATGAAATTATCCATCAACTAGTATATTTATCATATCTTGCAAGTACATTTTTTGTTTTTATTGAAAACGAATATTGAATAACTTAGTTATTTAACAATGCCATTCCTTTACGAGCAGGCTTCTGCCAAATCCAATTATTGGCTTAGACGTCAAAAATTGATTAAACCTTTCTTAACCTGTAGGTCTTGAGTATGCCAAGATAGCACCCTGGGTAGATCAGAGGGATGTCAGGAGACATTCCTCAAACAGGATTCCTGAAATTCTACATTACAATCGACTGTATTAGTAATAATACAGTTCCCTTTATCCAACACTCCACCTGTAGTGTTAAAAGACAAACCCTCTCTCAGAATGCTATAGTTTAATTACACTGGCAACCAGAGTTACACTACATTAGCTCTGGTCGGATTAAATAGGTGTCTACCTTGACCAACCACACTGCACTCAGGTTTATTGTTCCGCAGGTTGCTCGAACGATGTAGTGTGCTTGACAACACCTGTAAAAGGTAGTCTGTTTAGAGACCGCACCACCTTTGGGTTACAGTCCGTCAGGGTCTAAGGGAGCATGGTTGTAATTGGTCGATGCCGCTAAGTGAAAGAAATAATGTGGTTGGTCATTGTTCTATCTATAGCATCAGTTTAACAAGAGGGAATCTTAGGGGATGGATAGTGGTTTGTTTACCTTTTAGATGCGCATGTGCATCTTACTGGATTCTGGCAGTCCGTTTTTCAGCTGCATGCTGGGATGGAGGCAGGACTCAAAACATAGTGGCAACCTTAAACCAGTAGCTGTGACCAGAGTGTGCTAATTTGTACTCTTGAACCAAATTAAATATTTTCTTATTTTCTTTTATGTATATTTTAACAAAATACAATCGACATAAAGGTTTCATTATCAATTTGTTATTGATTGTTATCCATTGAATATATGTACTTCAGCTTATAGCACCTACATAGTAAGGAATTACCTGGTTTGAGGCACACACCGCAGATACTGAGTGAGATTAACTCGAAAACCCTCTTAGTCAGAACAGAGTGGAGACAGAGGTGGCGACCAATCTACAGTCTAATGTCTGCTGGAAAGCAGGACCTCTCCCGTCTCATACAATTGGTACAGGTTCAGTACTCTCTACGCTTTGGGGGATTGTAATTGCCAGAGTGTGTGTTGGTGTATGTGCAATGTATAGGCTGTGCTGCACGTTACTTCTTGATGTGCTTCCATCACTGATCCGCAAGCTGACATTGACTTCACCACTGAGCACTGGTTTCCCGGCCATCCGCTGGGGGCAGGGCAGAATTACGCAACTCTTCTAGCATAGATCCAGCGCCTTACTTCCTGCCCTGCCTGTCTCTCTGCACCGACCTGCCTGTTTCGGGCAAAATCTGCTCCATGCACCAGTTTTTCATAGGTGCTATATTCGGAGGACTTTGAGGAGTATTTTATATTTCACTTGTGAAAAATAGATGCACATGATATAAAATAATATAATTAATCATTCGTGTTATTTGTGAAATCAAATGAGGCATGGTCTCTGGGAAATCTTACTTTCTTTAGTGGAAAGCACTTCATGTGTTGTTGGGTCTTGTTTTGTCAACAAGACCCATGTGTTCCTTCGAAGGGGTAGTCTTATCAACTGTGGTTTCACATCAAATATACATTTCTCATAATATATGGATTTTTTAAATTTCATAACATTTGACAGTAATCCTTTTTTGGATCTGAAATGTAGTTTCTCTATGTGACGTCACTGGGTCGAGGCAGACATTGGTAAACGCAAGCGCCATCAAAGATCTGCTGGGAGAGTGGAATTAAATGGAAGTGCTCGATGGAGTTCATTTAGAGAAATTTCTAGGAATTTGCCGTGTCACCAAGTGGGAACGCAAAATAGCAAAATTGTCAGTGACTATTGCCCTACCCCCCGTTGTATGTGCTTGAGTCGGCGACTGGATTCCCTCTTAAAAGGGCACCAGTTTCTTGCGATTCAATTTCAAGCATGTTTGAAATATATTGACCAGGAATAGTCATCGAACCCCTGATGTGAACTAGAATGAGTCGCCGACTATGCTCTCCCACCTACTATGCGACTGCTGTTTTTCTGGTGATTGTGCCCGGCAGTAGTCTCAGGGACAGG
This sequence comes from Alentia gelatinosa, assembly GCA_950022655.1. NCBI lineage: Eukaryota > Metazoa > Annelida > Polychaeta > Phyllodocida > Polynoidae > Alentia > Alentia gelatinosa. The sequence continues at coordinate 71,159,264 of OX465582.1, forward strand.
AATTGGCAAGTGGGAATGATCTTTTATAGGCCAAGTAACGCCCGCCATTTTTTGGTTCGTTAAGGGTAACGCCACCATTTCTCTGGTGCATTGTAGGATTGTACCACCTTGGCAAAACACTAGTTCCTTTCATGACCCCTAGAGGCACACAGGGCACACTGACACTTGAGCCATAAACACGTCATCTGGTGAACATTGGCCGCACTACAGGCTTACAGTTCAAGGTCGTTCACTGGCTAGGCGTTACCTGTCCCATATATCACTGGGACAGGGAACCGGTCTACATTCAACCATACTACCTGCCTGTACATAGGGGAACCGGCCAACACAGAGCACTGTACATAATTGTGCCCATCATTGGCACATAGGTAGCGGGGTAACCAGATTACACCTACTGCGACTGTTGAACAAGTGTTAAAAACCTTTTGACAATGAAGGGAAATCACCAGGAAAATACAGTTCTGCAATTAACCTTGCTTAAGTCTTTGATTATGAACAGTCATCAAAGGATTGAAGAAAATCAGAATAAAGTTCATTATAATAATATATCCTTGCTTGACTGGCCCATGAATCAAACTTGCATCCCAGTGAGGAGGGGTGAGGTAGATATATGGAAGGGTAACCATGTATGCCCGTTTCAATTGGCCGATCTCCTGTCATCGATCTACAGTCAGGAACCACCGACCGACTTTTGGCACTGCTGACCCAAAATCGGCCTATTAGACCCTCTTCACACTGGCGCCATCTTGTAATGGCCGCCTATGTACGTCAATCGAAAACGAGGCGAGCCCTCTTCACTCAGTCCTGAGCAATGATAAAAATATTAGGGTTTCTCTAACTTGAAAGATGGAAATCGCTCTCACATCTACACTAATCGGCCGATTTGTATAAACAATACATTGTTAGAAAGCTGGGACTTGGGCCTATCTGTTGGGATATACATAATATACCTGTGCTATAGATAAGATTTTCTGTCATAGATTGAACATCGGATTTGTTAAAGTGAAAAACTCTAAAAGATGTTACATTCCTGTTTTCACAGTGATTTCATGCAAAATCTATCGCGATGACCTATAGAAATAACCATCCTATCTTATCAGGTATCTCATGAGGATTAATATGATACCTATATTGCCAGGCTCTGATGGATATTTCCTGATATAACATAGCATCATGACAGAGTAAAAAAAATGTGCTTTTTTGATATTATTACATCTGTGGTATTTTATATGAATAGCTGGAAACTGCAAGTATTTACCTGCAAATTACATTTAGTCAATGAGATAACAACCAACACCCATATAAGATACATGTTTTTACCAAGTAAAATTGGAAATCATAAACTGTATAAAAGTATTTGTAGATTGATGGTACATGAGAATAGATGTGAATGGATATATGTTCTAATTTCCTGTAAATGCACTGTTACCTTTAAAGATAAAATTTAAGTGTTTTAAAGATATAACCCCATAGAATACAGCTGGTAGGTTATCTTATTGACAAAATCTAATTCACAGGTAATTATTTGCACTTCCCAGCTATGCAATTTGCCCAAAATGCAATATCAGAAGATCATGATTTTAATGATCTTATGGACACTTGTCATCTGTGTTAATAGTCCAGTATCTCAGGAAATATCTATCATAGCCTGCTAATATTGGTATCTTTTTAATTGTCTTGAAATGCTAAAGAAGGTAGGATTGTTATTTCTATAGGTCATCACGATAGATTTTTCATTAAACCACTGTGAAAAACAGGAAGGTAAAGTGTTTGCATTTTTTTTACCAAAATAATCTGGATGTTCAATGTACGACTGGAAATCTTAGCCAAAACACAGGTATATGATATTAGACCAACAAATAGGCCCAAGTTTTAGCTTTCTAACAATATTCTCTTTATAAAAATCGGCCTGTTATTCACGACATAACAACGATTTACACTTCTACATTTACTCTGTGCTTATAAGACTGAAGCCATGCTGCTGATACAGTAGAGGGCTCGCCTCGTTTTCATATGCAAGCATGTTGCTGGTTCTCTGCAAGCAGGGCCTAGTTACATGCAACCGGCGCATCCCGATCGCAGCGCCACGCTTATGTGCAGGTGGTGACATTGAAACGACCCAGCTCGTGAAATGACCCATGACTTTTTCTGTTTAAATCATGCAATGTCGCACCATTCGCCACCGAGGGAATGGTTGATGGCTGAATGAAATCTACCAACCTTCTATATAGACGCACAGTGAGTGACACCACCGACAGACTTTCTGGGTAACTCAAAAAATCTACAACCCTTTCGTCAGCCAATGGAAATAGGCCTATAGGATGCAGGGACTGGAGCCAGTCTATTATCATCTACTGTATCTTCCATATATTCCACCAGACTAAGGTTTTATCGGAAAGTGTCTGGTCTCTTTAGAATACATCAAGGAATACCGTATGATATCTTTACATGGTGAATGTACTCACGCAATAAATCGTATGGGAAAGTGGGAAACACACTGTATGATTTCGTTCCCACTCATTAACTCCCTTAATCGTAAGCTGGTCTTAACATGTCACAGGTGAATTTGCGCAGGGCGTCGACTATCACAGCGGGATTTATGGAGGGAAGTGGTGGTATCTTTGTCTCTTGAACGGTACCTTGACCTTTGCCTAGCTGACCCACAGCTACCGACTAGGGCCGACTCCGTTAGGGTGCCTCGCCTGAGACAAAGTACCGTTCATTTGTCGCCGATAGACGTACATCGATTTTCTGAAATCGGTAGATGTGCATTAGCCACAGTGAATGTAGTCCCTCACCGATAAGTGCCCCCTAGTTGACCAACGACTAGAATTGTAACGCAGTTGGCCGGGTAGAAAAACTTATCTTTGTCGTCATGTGTAGACTGATTTGCTTAAGTGGGATTCACATGATGGGACAAATGGACCTGAGACTGGTGTACTTCACACCTTTGCACCAGTCGGCTACTATTTCCAGCTAGGTACAAAGTTTCACAGATTGGGGTGTACTACAGTCTCAGGGTAACATGGCAGATTCAATTCACATGGGAAGACTTAACAGGTACATAGTCCCACCCCTACACCCCTACACAGGGCACACAGGGTACACAGGGTATACAGATGCCAACTCAGGGTACTTCCCCATGTGAATAGGTGTTATTTGAGACCACTGATACTCACAGATTGGGAGAGAACATGTGAAATACATTTGTCTCACCAAAATGCTCCTCTAAATTTTAAACCTGTTTAAAGTCAAAATCTCATGAGATTCTGTTCCTTGTTAGGGGTGATTGTTGCTGACAATTGCAAGAGAAAAAAGTTGTCTCAGTAAAAGGGAACCCTGTTATTCACACGAAGAGATTGTGTTCCAGTACCGAATCTCAACAGGAATTGTCTCAGACAAACGGCCTGTGAAGTACCTGAATCCCATCGTGTGAATCCCACTTTAGGATGAACTCCGGCCACCCCCTCTCCATTATCCCGCTGTGATGGCCGTGTATCGGTCGTGGCGAAGCTCATTTTGCCTGAGACAAGTTTCCCTGAAACTATACGATTTGGGAACTAATCGTTCAATCCTAAATAGGTAGATATGCATTACACTTACTGTTGCAATAGGGTAAATCACCATCAACAAATCGACCCAGATGCACTCCCGTTAGGAAAGGGTTAAACCTATTTGCATACGCATTTGCCATAGCCCTACCTTGGTTACATCATTTCATGTAACAATAACCCTCTCTTCCTGCCATGAGAGTGGTTCGTATTCAATGATGGATCATGCTCGACCCCCTCCTAAAGTAGTTGACACAATCTACTTCTACTTGCGCCATTAGTAAAGCCAAAACGCGGGCTTTACCTGCACGGAAAAGGGGCATAGAGGTCCATGAGCAAACATCTTGTAAGCATAGAACCCATATGTCAGAGACAATCAACGCTTATTGTTCATTTTCATATTTGGTGGACTTCTCATGGGCGTTGTTATCCTACATTTTACAGGGTTTTCAACATTAATTTGATAGAAATATGAACCTTGATGAAGTCCTTTAAAGGACGAAACGTCGGTTCCTGTGATAATGCCACCTATGCATTGGAACTTTCGGCAGTTGCATTTGACGACACCGAAATCCGGTTTATACCGGTGGGAAAATTTGAAATTTCGAACTTTGTCGGGGACTTCTCGGGAAATATCGCTAAAATTGAAACAAAGAGGAAAATCGTGTGCGAAACTTCGAGACAACTTTGGGATATTTCTTATTACAATTCTGGGCAGTGGTAGAAGTCATGCGAGTAATACAAATCTTAACGAATCTTTCAGACATAAATGGAATAGCGTGAAAATCGCATGAGCGTCCGAAACTTTCAGAAAACGTTTCTTGTTCGATTTTTATCAGATTCTTGATGATCCCGCACAATATCAATTTCAGGAGATTTCGGCATATGGCCAGATGTCACGGATCGTCGTCAAATGACGATTTTTTCTTCTCCTCTCAATAAAACACTAAATATAATATATATCCATGATCTTATTATGTATGGTGGTGAGGCTCAGTCAGAGCCCGAAGGGGAACCATGGTTTTGCCTATGTGGGATCATAAGTAACAGAGCTACAGCACCTAAACTGCCCCAAATAGGGTATTTTTTAATGATACAATGCAAACACCATACTTGCAACAGTCAACATTATTAGTAAAAGATAATAATGTTGTCAATTATTGTTCCTAACTCAGCCCCCATAGGTTTAGGAATTTTTTTAGACCATTTACACATATTTGGGCAGGTTAGTGTACTTTTTGCATAGCAAAATATACATGTGTAGTTTTTGTGTGGAAACGATTGACTCCCAAAGGAGGTGGCCCTGCCAACATCTACATATAGTACATAGGGGAATAAAATATATCATAGTAAGCCTTAACATGTACCTATGTATACATATAAAAAAAATTATGCCTAACTATATTATGATAGCATCGGGAGCCTATTTACTTGGTTTGTGTAGTTTTTGTGTGGAAACAATTGACTCCCACCCTACAGTGATAGCTAACATGTATGTTATATTTAACTATTGTCCATTTCATATAAATACCCCCTAATATCAAGGTAACTCCACATGGTATCAGCTTTCTTGTACTCCTTCCCTGTGCATAGTTATGAACCTATATCTGAGAATGTAGAAACGATTGACTCCCTGTGGAAACGATTGACTCCCTAGCTGATATTTCCTATAAAGCATATATCTCTTATGGTAGACCAAAAGACTATTTTGTATCATAATCCTAAATAAGTTTCTGTCTTAAAGAAATGGGGAGAGGGCTTGGTGACAGTCTAAATGCAGTGTACAGAAAAGGGAGTCAATCGTTTCCACACTGTATATAGCAGTCTAACTTTGGCCCTGTAGTGTATGTTTACTATAGGTATTTAATCTACCCTCATATTTCCTACATACATCCAAACCCCTGTACTACTTTCACACAAAAGGTTTTGACCATACTCCTAACTTTATTTTTCACCCCTATCCCAGTCCATTTGACGATAATCCGTGACATTTGGTCATATATCGATTGCTGGGTGGAATCTGCGCATTATACCCACTCTTTAATGCAGGTCCATAAGCTAATCAGTAATCCATACCTCTTTGTTTTAGAGTCTAAGCCCAATGCACCATACCGATCTTTGCCCAGAGTGGACACACAGCCTTGGTCTGGCAGAGGATATGCGGAAAGGCGAGACGATAATGTATTAAAGTCAGGGACTGCTTGAATATACAAGGCGTTGAGAGCAAAGGTCCCCCCCCCCCCCCCCCACCACCGTCTTACTGTACCGCTGTAATAACTTATGATCCTCTCCATAATGAATAAACGTAATGTGTCGGTGGGACGCTTGCCAAAAGTGCAACGGCCGTCACTCCTTCTTGAAAGAGGTGTCTGGCAGATAAATTTCATTTTCAGTTCTAGTTCTTATATAAGTGTGCATGTATGTAGTAGTATATTTATACATGCATATATTCCTTATACCCCAGATAGTTAATGTCCACTTCTGAAAGTGCAAAGGCTAGGGAGTGATGATAGGGAACTGTCACAATTCTAGCCTCTCTCACACATATGTTTAGAGCCTTTCATATCCTGGTATTCATCTTTAAGTAATCCTAATCTACGCAACCCACTGGGCCGTACACTGATAAACGGCCCAGGGGCCCGTTTAATAATCCAGGATCGTACATGAAGACCCTTTTCTGTACCTCTTACAAGGGTTATTATTTAATGATATTTAAGTCTGTTAGCTAAGACAGCGTTAGCCGTCCATAAGGTTATCCATAAGTGTTGAATAAAGTTGACCCGGATTTTTTCATTCATCACTTAGTGATAAATGAATTTAGTTCGTCCCTCTGCACCACGTGACTTGCTGTAAGTAAAATCGTTACTAATAAAATCGCGTTTTCAGGTATATAATAATAAGGAGACACAGTAAGGGTGCCTAAATGCACCCGGTACGTCTGAACACACCAACTCGGTACAGATTTCTTTCAGACACCAGAACCCTGTCTCCATATATTATTAAGCGTTAATGAGCAGGACTTTAGAGGAAACCTATTCAAGTTTACGGTCACAGCTCGTATCTCACCGAATTTGAATAGCATAGTAATTCAAAAGGCGAAGTGGCGTGAATTATGTAGCAATTAAAACAAGATGGGATCGAGCTCTGACCGTAAACTTGAATAGGTTTCTGAATCCACCTCGACTAGCGCATTGACTAATTGGCTAACATATTTGGCTAACATAATTGTGACATAATCTCCCACTGAGTATATTATTTTTCTAAATAGTCCCTGGCCATTGAGTACGAGTTCTCAATGTTAAGTCTATGGGGAAAAATACCAGGGGTGAGATGAAGGCTATTTTGATTTTAGACCATGAATAACACTTATCTATCGGGGCCAGCTTTTACTTCTAATTCCTCCTGACCTTCTAGTGATGTAATAAACAATAATATCCAATCGCTGTACTCTATATACCGTACATGCACTTAAGACGCAAACACTCTACTCTGACACATTGCGTCCGTTATAGAAATATTTTACTTTTTTCCCTTTGGTCCGGAGAAGGGTACTGATGGTTATTCGGTAATACATGTCGAACTTTAATTGGGTTACAATATTCAAATCATCTATTTCATAATAGTCATTAATACTTCTGTGTTGGAATTTGTTGTAGAGTATGAATGAAATAGTTTTCCGAGACAATATATTGTCAGCTAATAATGTAATATAAAAAGGCGTCCTCATAGACAATACGCATTTAGAAGTCGCAGCCTGTATCCTAATATAACATGCCATTGGCCGCATAAAGATCAATCGCCTTATATGCTTAAGTCTTAGGTAGCTTTGTGTCCTAACTAGTAATGTAAACTTAGAACAAGGGGAAGAATGTGGCACAGGGTTCAAACGGTCATAGGTGAGCGTAGACTGGCGAAAAACTATATGAAAGTTTGTTCACCACTAATCACGGCAAGCCCATAATGATTTTGTCCGATTTGGAGTATAGTGAGATTTATCATACTTTGGATAAATTTTATACTTCAGTATAACAATTTATATTTGAACAGTAATACAACATAGATTAATACATATTGGTGTATTAACAAATGTGAATATGAAATTGCTAGATTTAACATGAATGAGAATTAGGAAATACGTGAGATTTATACAGAGAGTATAAAACAGTATTTGAGTGAAGAATATATGTAATACGAGTTGTATTATGAATATATCAAATATAACACCGATCGGGACATTGATAAATGAGTCAATTGTTGCGGCAAGGTTCCACAGACTTGGTCAACTACCAGGTCCCGCGGTGACAAATGTCAGTGATGGGAACCCCTGCCTTGGCTGCATGCTAGGAGCCCCTATGACAGAAGGAGTGGGGGTGAAGGTTAGGGGGTCCGGAACCACGATGTGGAGGAGTCTGAGGATGTGGGTGAAGGCATCAGCCATGAAGGGGGTCCCTGGCAGGACCAGGAAGATGGGGTCCACAATCACACAGGACAATACCTGGGGTCCAAGACCGGGGAGACAAAGATGACTTGAGGGGGGGGGGGGGGGGGGCTGAGGGCTCAATGGTTTTAGATGAAAGTATCCTGATATGAAAGGATGAGTTGTAGATCGTGATTCCCGTCTGGTGATCACATGGGAGGGGTGGGTGGAATTTGTGGCAAACAAATACAAGGCCTGTAGAAGAGAATAAAGTGTGAGGACTGCTGAAGTCTTGAAGAGAAGACCTATGGTTAGGCCATCGTAGAGGTTGTGTAGAATATGCAACACAACCGGGTAAGCCCGTCTGGCCACTTGACCACTGAGAATTGCCGATCCCTTTATAACTGAAAGGGCCTGGGGGGAAAAGCTGATACATCACCCCTATGGTCCTTGATCGATGATTTTGCTCCAGAGATATAATTTTCAACTGCTCCTGGGGAGGAAAGAGAATTTGATAAAGCCTGGATGAAGAGGCAGGCCTCTAGGATCATAGGCGTGGTCTGTGAGGTCACGCGTGTGGATGCAAACTTTATGTAGAAATTCAGTTGAGAAGACTTGATTTTTGTATTAGAAGGAGCTGAAGCTGCTGCAGACGAGCCTGAGATCTGACGGTGAAGGCTTAAATCTGTTCCCGAAATCAGGTAACATCATTAAGTAGCATGTCTGTTGACAGGTGCAGTAAGCGATTGGGTGGGGGCTGTGGCCATCTGTCAGAGCCACCTCAGAGTCCAGCAAAGTAGCCAAAAGCCAGATTTTGCATGAGCACGTCCCTGGGGCAGTGGTGGACATTGACAGCTTTAGCACTCATGTCTTCTGTGATAATGACGATAATGGAGCGCTTGAGGCAACTGGACAATCAAATGGTAGCAGCTATGACAACAGCTAAGGCACCCTTGCGCAGACTGGATGTTGCCACATGCGTATCTTGGTCATCCAAAGATCATGTGATCATGCTACAGGTGCTCTCGGAGCAGGATAATGCTGTCCATAGGTGTTGGATTTGGCTGTCGCTTATCCAGCCATCCAGGAACCATCCCTCCTCCACTCTAGCAAACACCTCCTTGCTCGAGTGCCTCACTGAGCTAAACTTGTATTCTAGTGAATCTTCCACCACCTCCCAGAGGTGCTGGTGGAGGAGTGGTTTAATGGCAGATTCAACTCCTGAGTCGTCAATCATTCATAGAATACCCAATATGTACTCCTGTATATTGAGAGATCCTATGAGGTTTTATCTTTTTCTAAACCCCGGAAAACGTATTGAAAGGGTTGGTACCGATTACAGGGCACAGGCCTGAGTATGTGACTTGGAAGCTGTAAGAAGTGCTGTATATATGGTTGTCAAGCACTTCATCTTGATAACAAGTGCACACTGCGCTACTCTGCTCCCAGGGGCCTGGGTGGCGCATGAGGTAAGACGGTTGTGCTTCCTATGCTTGGCAGGACCTGGATGTGCGCCCTGAATGCAGTGCCATCTTGGAGATTTGCAGCATATTCCGTGGTATCAATGGGAAAGTTCAAACTCATGGTTGTTTGTGGCATTTTCCTCCCTCCATATGTGGCAATGAAGCCAAACATGGCTATCTTCATCTTTTCTATTTTACTCTGGAGCGAGTTGATTCATTTGTCTGTCTTGCTGGCTCTGGTTGCTGGCTCAACTATGCTTTTCTGGACCTCTGGGCGCCCACCGGGCGCTGACTTCTTTGGCATCTTTCGAGGGTATGTAAGACCAGATTGCTTGTATAAACGTGAAGAATCGATGGAGAAAAAACTTTTAAGTGTCAATCTCTGTGGTGTGCAGTATCATATGACCATGAGCAGTCAATAAAACTTCCAATAGGGGGGGGGGGGGGGGGGGGGCGCAAGCGTAGCCCGCAAAGCGCGCTCTGAAGTCATTATACTTCACTACATCTACTCCAATTATGCGAAGACTCGAACAGGTGGACAAAATGGTCGAGTAACAGGCTATTGAATTGTAAAACCCGAATGCCTGTCATTCTACGAAGCGGCATCATACAATACTATTTTTGAGGTGAAATTATGTATTAGAATAACAAATTTTCTGCTTTCTTTAAAGATTTTGTATAAATAAATCAAAATCAAAGATAAAAGTAGGTTTACATATAAAAGTAGCTTTTCATATACTGTTTTTTTTTATCGTTTCAGGTTCTACTTGACATTTCTTACAGTATCTTGGGCTTATGTCCAATTGATAAAAGATCAACTAAAATTGCAATTCTGAGAAATATTTCTCTAATCATTATACACATGGTAATTTTCACTTTCTAAAAGTAAAGAAAGCTGGAAAATCACATAATCTGCTCTGAAAAAGGAAGTTACATGATCGTTTCGTAGAATGACATAAACATTTTTAGCTGGTTTCCAGCTATACATGTCACCTAGTCAAGTGGTATGTGTACATATTTTGTTATTAGATAATTACACATCTTCTCCAGCAAACCAAAGCGTTTTTTCCTATAAATGATAGCATTCTAATTTTGGACTCTTTCCCTAGCAATATAAAGGTACCATCCCTGTCAGTACCTATTTTTTTTACAAAAAATGAATCCCTTTCTTATTCCAAGACGTTGAATGGGAAGATAAACAAAGTTAAAGCTGTGGGGATCGGCTCTGAAGATTTATTTCTCATGGTGCAATTTACCGTTAATTTTGCAATTTACTCATTAAATGTTGATTAAGTACGGTTCTTCATCTCACAATGTCTAAAATATCTATATACACGAACCATCTTAAAACTAAAAGAAAAAGGTAATGCTTGATCGATATTTTTCAATTATTCGAATTACATTTTATTTCGCATGCACGTGTATTTTTCATTCATTGGCGGGACAGTTACTAGAAGTAAATATGCTCATATATCGACATACTTAAGCATTTACAGGGATTCATTTTTGCTTTAGGTAATTAATTGCGTACGTGCATTTCATAGATCTACGAATTATCGTTTTTAGCTATTATGCCATATTAGGTCTATAGCAGGAGCGCTCCTCCCCCAAAGGACATGTTTATCCTGTTGTGGAAGCGATCCTTGGCCTCTGACGCCCAAAATGTCTCATATGTTTTCATCAATGGGGTATGATATAGAGTGTGGCACCATCTTAACAGATCGCACTGGAATTCATGTAATCCCCATAGTGAACAGCCAAGGATACAGGGTACACAATGTGCTGTGTATTTATATAGAACGGCCTGACCAAGCTACAAAACGAGATAATAATTTATGGTTAGTATGGAACGAAGCGTTAACTACCATTGACCAGAAATGAATACAAATAATTACCTCGATTTGGCTAATGTTTTAGTCGACGCGTACGTAAAAGTGGCAGTATTTATTGCCATACGGAAAGGTGTTCCGTACGGCATTTTTACGTTATATGGCGAAACGGTGCGTATAAATTTACAGTATTTGCATCATGGGTATATGATAAGGGAATAATTTGTATATTATGGGTATTACTCTCGGTTGTTGGAGGTTGACTACTGACAATGGCTCAGTTTCTAATACAGTTTCCGGTTTACAAGTGTGTTTCATTTTGTGGCACAGTCACTTGGAGTGTATAGTGTTTTAACATTATTTGTTGCACTTTTTGATTTTCTAATATTAGCTCTACTCTGCATTACATTGGCAACGTTTCATGGCGCTTGACTTCACTCACCGGCAGTAGTACATTGACTAAGTGGAAACTCTCCCATTGAGGTTTCGGAGTATTGCGTTGGAAAGAGAGGGAAGTAGATGTTTCAGGAAACTGAGAATCCGATCGTATATCGGCAAGGGTCCTTTTACGTACATAATCTTAGATAATCTAACAGATGTACACCACAGGGGAGTGTATGTCGGGTTTTACATGTGGTATTGATTAAAGGTAAGTTGGAAGTAACTACAATTCAAGAGCTCTGCTGCTATCCGTCTGTAATGGAAAAAAATGATACTTGTCTGCAAGAGGCATGCATGATTCTTAATGTTCAAGGAAAGTAAATATCAAGTATGATGCCAAGGAGGACAGAGGTTGGAACTCCACTACTTAGACTCAGCATAAGTTATCTGAGTCCTGTGATGTGTCTCTAGGTCATTTTCCATTGGCCAAATATTCAGCATCGATCTGCAGTCAGGAATCAGCGATCGATTCTTTTGCCGACGACAGATCGGTGAACGGTCAGCTCACGTGTATTGCTATGCGTTAACACCTCTTGGTTTATGGCCGCCTGAACACCAAATCATCATCGATTCTTGTCTATGCAGATGCTGCGTTATACAGGGTTATACCATAGATCCCAACCGAGAATACTCTCGATGTTATATCCTGACGACCAGAATGATGCTCTCAGAGGCTGCTGCTTATGTACACTTCCTTGTAAGCTTTGAGGCTATACTGGGCCCTCTGCTCTTTGTAGTGTATGTGAACGATTTATTAATATCAGATGACACTGTTGACTACCTCATGTACGCTGAGGATTACTAGAAAAATGCGCTGTAACTAGCCCAAGGGAGAGATTAACCTTACTGATGGATATCATTAAGGGGCTCTATGTAAGAACTTAGGAATAGATCGGAAAGGAGTAGAGGGATTACAAGGGCGGGTATGAGAGAGAACATAATTATGAGAAAAAAAAATTCCACAGAGTCAACAGATCCCGGAAAACCTCCATGAGGAAGCAATGTGAGAGGCAAAATGGAAGGAAATCTTTCAAACCATAACTATGAGAAACCCCAAGACCTAAAAGTTCTGTAAAACAGCAATAGACCAGGGATTTATCATATGGAACAGCTTAACCAAAGAAGCACAAACAACCTCTTAGAAACTTATTCAAAAAAGAAACAGTGAAGAAAATAATAAGATAAAATGTATATACCTTACTGGTACGTCCTCGCATACCGCGTTTCTTTGGCTAGAAATATTCCACGAGCTCGCAGAGCGAGTTGAATTTTTTTAGCCAAAGAAACAAGGTATGCGAGGATGTACCAGTAAGGTAATACATTTTTATTTTATTATATACCTTCAAATATAAATATTTTATTAATTGCATAAGGAAATATGACAACATCCGAGCTGGATTCAAAGTGTGCTGGTATATCTGTTGACATCTTAGTGAAAGTCAAGCATAGAATATGCTCCAAGTGCATTTTTTTTAACTCTTTTTTCCCCTTCAACTCCTGTGATCCTTTGCACACATAAATTAGTGGAGTTCTGCAAGTCACTGCCAGCACTTCATAAGTAGGTCAGTGTAATTTTTTCAGCCAATCAGAATTTGTATTCAAAGTAGGGTGGTACATCATTTTATACCACCATACTGTGCCGGTATATATTTAATACCAATACCCTAGCAAAGGTTGGTATTTGTGTAACATACTGGCACAGGTATATAATAAAAGACTTGCTGGTATGAATTAATGTATCCCATGTGGTGCAACCCTATCATAAGATCTCACACTCTCTAAGTCGTATTCTGTACTCTCACTACCACTATGGAGAAGAATTCTTAACGAACTAGGCTTAGAGCCTTGAAAATCCAATGGCCTGCCTCCCGTGGTAAAGACGTACATAAATGCAACCAAAGATTCCAATAATCTCAATAATGCCACCTAGCGGGAATACTGTGTGCCAGTGGATTTTAAAGGCTCTAAGCCTAATTCGCTAAGAATTCTTCTCCCATAGAGCGCAGTGAGAACCTTGTACAGATTATAACTTAGAGAGTGTGACATGTTATGAGAGGGGTGCACCATCAAGCCCAATAAGATGTCAATGACAAATGATTATGCATTTTGTTCAACGAATGTAGCTGGACCAGTATAGTCAAGATATGATAAGTTATTGTAATCATAGTCGGGATAAATGATATAAATCATAGTAAGACCATGGCAACAAAACACATAATCTAAATACTGTTAAAAACATGCACTGTCAAATGATGAAGGTACTAGATATAGTTAAAGAGAAGCAGACTTCTATAGTTACTGCGGAGTTAAAACGAAATTATTACCTATAAGGATACAGAAAATTTACTTAAAGCAAAGTACATATTGATGTATAACAACCTAATTCATATCCAGTAATATCAATTTACCCTGGGAAATTGCATTTGCACATATCATCATAGGCAGCTGAGAAGTTATTCTGTTAGTTTATCATTTTTCTTGTGCGGAAGAATGATAGATATACCATCGAACACAAACTTGACCGAAATAATGAAAAAAAAAGACATATCACAGAGATTGTTCGTATCGGTACACAGCCTATCATAACGTCATCCTCGATGTCACTCCAATTAATAAGTTAGGTGAAATTAAAGTTGATCAGCTTTTGTTCTAATTGTGATTTGATAAAAGTACTGGTCCCTCCCAACGACCCCTAATATGAAGCGCGAATTACCTTTACATTTCATCTACAATGCCCATACTAAGCTCTTCATATCGAGATATTATTAATAACCATCAGACATTTTCATAACAATAGATTATACGTCACTAGGACGTTGTTTGGTTTGATTTTAAGGTATTCCTAACGAAATAAGAGCAAATGTATGTAATTGTATTATCAGAAAACCTTTGACGAAATGTATTTATCACAATGAAACGAGGAACTTAGAAGGTGGTACGTCTGCCTGTAAAGGGGAATCTCTCTATTAATCAACATGGATCTGCTCTTCTATATCTAATGATGAAAAGCCGTACAACCTAACATATGTACATAAATTCATACTTACATGGAGTTTGGTTTCCTCCGGATGTGACACAGTAATAAAATGAAGAACTATGTTTGAGCTATACATTAGCAATCCCGATGTCAGTGATTTGTTCCATACTCGAAGCGATGCTACAGGTGCTTAAGATGCCTAAGATACAATCCAAATACAAACGTGAGAGCCTTTGGTGGCTGCTATTTGGTGGTCTCTGCCTGCCACCTTCCCATCTGGGTGAGTACAGGTATATGGCACAACTTAGTGGTCAATAGTGCCACTCGAACATCCCTACTCCAGGTAAGGCCAAGGTAGTTCATGTTGTTTCTTATCCTTCGCGCTTGACTAAAACTCAGCAAGAAGAACATGGGATTGACCGCTTGCCAGAATGAGAGGTTATGAGTACTCATGTAGAACAACTTAACCATAGCCATACATTATACAAGACGAGATGAGGCTTGATGGTATTCATGGGCGAGGCAGTGACGCTGAGTTCCGTGAGAAACGTCAACCTCATCGGGCATGTATAATGTACGTCCATTTTATGTGTTCTATTTTTTATTATATACCAAATTAATACCTTTCTCTACATTGGTGTAGAAACCATGTCGAAGCAAAGTCCGCATTCGGCGTGTTCAATGTCACAGTATGACATTAAGGAACACTCACGGGTATGTGGTACAACCTGAGCATGCTGTACATGCTACAAAACGAAATCGGTAATTGACGTTTTTATAGAACGATGCCTTTAGCCGATTTCCGTAAATAACATCGAGATGAAAGCCTACACAATGCCTTTATTTCATGTTTTCCGTATAACACTGTCCTGCACAGGGTGCATTACAGAATCTATACAGCAAAGTTAAGAGCAGTACGTAATTAGCAAATGGACCACACCAAATGTACCACACATATATGATAAATAATAATATATCAATACCAATGTGCACCTAGAGGTCTTTTCCTTTGTGACAATGGTACCTTGGGTATCCACGTCACAGATAGATCATCCAGCATGTTCCATACGCAATCTTGGGTCCCGCCAGAGCAGCTTTTTATAAAAGGCAAAATATTCTTCTTGTACTAGACACTACATAATAACCTTGCGTTCGCTCGGATATTACTATGCGTCAATTACGCAGAGAATACGATCATGCCTATCAAAATCATGATAGTATTATGTATATACGCAGCGATTAGCTAAGGCGATATATGGCAGGGGTATGAGGTTTTATTAAAGACTTTTACATGTAAGTGATATTTATATGGTAAAGGAGAAAACTATCTTCATCATCCAAGTGAAATGTTCCCGAGATTGGCGAGACTATGTTTTAGGTATGGCTGGGGATGAGTATTTTCCATCTGCGGATTTCTGAGAGTAAAAGTTTTAAAATCTTTCAGTGATGGCCAACAAATTTATCAGGACCCAAAAGTCCGCAAGTGGAAGCAGGTCATTTACCAGTGGTGAAATATTACATAAAAGCTTTTTTAATTTTTTTTTATTCAAGATAATATGTATAGACTACATACAATCGCCTATTGGCGTTCTTCCTTGTAGCGTCATCGGACAGTACAGAAAAACAGTACAGGACATGACAATCGTCAAAAAACTGTACTTTAGTTCATCAAATAGATACTTTTCTTATTAATCACTCTCTCCCAGGTCATTTGACTCTGAGAATATTAGTCTAACAATGATATTTCAATGATATCTTTACCTTCGGTTTATAATAGTTTTGACAATAACACACAGTACAAAATAAACATATCATCACTTAAAATTGTGAGTTCCAACATAGTCAATCATTATAATTACTATAGGGATTGATTATCAACTTATACATCTTTTTCGGTCATGTGACTCGATTTACTCTTAGGACACATCATACTATTAGGGAGTGGACACCTGTTCATTACGCTATTAGAGTGAAGACAATTGTTCATAAATACCATCCTGAAGCAGAAAACCTTTAATAGCTTTTTTGAAAATATCTTTTCTTATCAAACATTACTTCTTTCGGTAATTGGTTCCACAATCTGATATCCTGATATAATGGGCTATGTTTGAATTTGTCAGTTTTCGGTCGTTTTATCTGTAAGCTTGTCTTGGTTAAAAACGAGGCAAGCCTCCCAGCTTATCCAACACTTTAACTTGAATGCGACTCGGACTTTAAGCACAAGGGTCATAAAAGAAAACAGGCAACGTCAAAGTTGATATTACTCATGGCCTTTCAATATATAAACGGATTTAGTTGGCTATTACAATAGCGACGTGGCTGGATGGTGGTGGGTGGGTGGTGGCAGGTTGGGCACAGGCGGGATGGTTCCCGGGGCCCCCACTCTGTAGTAATACACAACCGCAGGATCGTTCCGAATTTCACAGAAAATGGGTAAATTTTGAGGCTATTCACGTTTAACGAACTACAGAAAAAAGGGGTGCCTTTTTGAGGAAGGAATCACTGAAATATTAGGTATTTTGTAAGGACATCAATGATGACCAAGAAATAAGAGGTACATCCTAATAGCTTGACAATACCATGTTTTTCTTTCTATCGATATTTGATACTCCGGTATATAACAATTATAGAACAACCTACCGTGCAAGCTTGGGCACGTTACAAAACTCAATCAATATTATTCACCGAACGTAGCCAAAGGCCTCGTTTTGTAGCATATATAGCATGGTGAGGTGGGTTTATATGATTATCAGTTTGTAGGAGTGGGGGCCCCCCGGACGACATACCAGTGTTGACGGTCACATACAGGTGACGGGTCCGCACTAATGTACTGCTAATAGCCACCGGTACAGCAGGCTCTATGCCACGTCCAACTTGTTCCTGTGCGCCATGTGTCTCCAGTGATATGCCACCTTTCTGTACGCCAGACTGGTATGAATCGTACCCTCTATTATAGGAAACACACAACTTAAAGAAAATGTATATATAATGTTGTATTTATAATATAAAAGGGAATGAGTAATTGATAATCTTAACATCATGAGATATAACTTCACAGTGCATAATCAAATTATCATTTGCGATAGCTTATTTCAAAGCTTTCTTTTGTTACTGCCTCCTGGACTTCAATCCAGTTAATTCCAAAAAGCTATTTTTCTGTAGAAGGAGGATTCCTTTATAAATCTGATGCAGAACAAACAATCTCAGCTTATCATCATTTCTGGTCCCTTTGGTCAATGATTTCAACATTTTTAACATAGCGTTTATATCAAACACATTTTTTTCTTGTTTCTGATCAACATTAAGAGTAATTGAAATGTCCTTAAAGTTTGTAATTGGTGAATCAAGTAATACCAAGTCAATCGGTTCTGAGCCTTTGTCGGATGTTTTATCTCTTCCAAGCGAGCAGGTTGGTGGGTAGCAGTGTCAGTAGGGCTGGGGATGTCTTTGGCCAGTAACCCTCGGGTGGGGGAAGTGGGTGGGGGTGGGGGGGGGGGGGGGGATGTCTCAAGGTAGTCACTAATATTTCCCGTGACATTATATCAGAATCGGATGAGGATTTATTAACTTCCACAAATCGTTCCCCATCTAATACAAAATATCTTCTTTTTCAAGTATTTTTCTTTTTTTTAAATGACAAGGATGCCCAAAAGGCATTTTCTCGAGAGGAAGGAAATAAACCAGAAAAAATCCCACCAGGTAGATTTTACGGAGAATCAGATTTACCAATTATGAATAACTATTTACATAAGCTGTGAATCAAATGTTTCATTTAATTTTCTCAGCTTTTCCATTAAAAACCCTACGTTTTGGAGCACTGTCAATAGTAGAAACGGCCCTCGGTAAGAGCCAATTTGGATTTATGCATCAGGTCCATGCACATAGTAAACTTTGCGAGGTGGTAGCTGAGTGAAGACAGTAGGAGTACGGCTGAGTTCCTTAATCCAAATAGATTCTCGCTGAGGGTTGTTTAGTATTTATCCTACCCTGTCACAACGATTTTAAAGCAATGCCCCATGCATATACGCTCACTCATTGTTAAGACTAATCGATTTTATTAGGGGAAGCATAGTGTTTATCGTACCACACGTTCATGGTGATACATTATTACAAATAGCAATCGGGGGATTACGTTCGTTGCTAGAAGAGATAAAAAAGGTTCTTGGTTTACTACTTCCCATATTGCAATCAACCGTAGTTATTGCTTCTATTTTATTCAACGTTGCCGATGTATAATCTATGTTGTTTACTCAGTGATGTTCGACATACCTGAACTAGGTGCAAGAACACCCCATCAAAAATCAATGATGAATTCTTTAACATTTTCCCTATGGTTTTGAGGCTGTTTATCTTTGATGTGGTTATTTATCAACTACATACTTCTAACTCGTTCTATCATTCTTTTCTGATAAAACAAAGCACGAGAATCGTATATTCTTGATAAATTCTGCCATTGGTTGTCTTAAACGAAAAGTAAAACTTAGAAAAACTACAAACAAATTTTGTAAGCTGATCTGTTCTCAGATGTCATTGCCAGATTATCAGTTTGATTCTTTTATGAATTTCTAAAGATTATTCATCTCACACGGTTTTAATAAAATCCATCGTTTACGTTTGAGCCTTTGCAATGTGGTCATGAATAAACAACGGGAATTCAAGTGGAAAGTCGACTGAACTTATGTCCAGGATCAGGCTTGCTGTTTCAAAACAGGCTGCTAAAGGATTGACTGTCAAGTGTACTTGGAGTCGATGTGATGTGAGTTTTATCAGTTCAGGTCAAGACGCGAAAGCTTTTCGCAAATACTCCACACTTAATTCATGCCATGGGAGTTATACGTATGTATGTAGTGTGGGTGTGACGAGCATGGCAGGCCGACTGCGTCACAACAAAGTTATCACCAGAAAATTCATACCGAGTGCAAAAATGATTTCCTTCTGCATAAAGTGAAAATAGATTTTATAGGAGTCTTCTGCAGTGTCTGCAGGTCTTTGTTGACTACCTCTAGATCTGCAAACAGAATCATTCAGTCAGGGTGGTATATATAATTGGGTGATATAGAGCAGCAGGTAATGTTCACTGGGCACCAGCCCCCTCCCCCCCCCCCCCCTCCGACTAGGTGTTCTCCACTGGTGGAGGTGAAAAATAGGTGTTCTTCACCTCTGGAGGTGTAAGAGAAAGTGAGTGATAATAGGCCACTGTCACAATTCTAGTCTTTTCACATATGTGCATAGAACCATCACGTGAACTTTTTTATCTTTAAGTCATCTTAAAATTGGGATGGGTGTAGAGAGGCAACAGAGGCATTATAAAACTTTTAAAAGCCAGTTGAATTTCCTAAGAACAAAGAGCCACTGTCCAGGAGCTGTTGACCGAATGAGGGCACCATATCATGGATACTATTGTCGGCCAACTGGTGAATGATTTATGAATTAACAATGGATCTGTACCTTATACAAATTAGGTAGTGAGGATGCATGATACGATTAGAGTATATAGTATTAAGTAAAACCAGTGATATCAATATTAATAGCACAATATATTTTGATAAGCATTTTAAAGGTCCTAGTGGGCCTAATTCTCAGTTTCTCTATCAACTACATTTCAAAGGATCATGGCTACTCTTTTGGTGTAAATTTGATTTCGAGCTTTTCAGTTTCCTGTCTTTCGTGTTCACCTCGTACGTTTATCATCATTTCCAAACGCGTACATGAGCTACATTTTCCCATAAATTATATCCTAAGGGTTGATGTTATACTGAATATTATCATTCCCAATGATTACAATACCTGACGTTTTTCGTCTCAGGGTTTCATCTGCTGGCTAAGGATTGGACACATACACCTAGCAGATTTAGATTGGTTTTGCTGTTTAACACCGTAGCAACAGCCAGAATCATATTTATCGCAGCTACATCAAATCTGTGAGATGTGGCTGACAAGCAACCAGGCAGCACAACGGCATTCCTAAGCCCCAGTCCTTGGATCCAACTATCCGCGGGCCAGCACGATACTGACTAAGCCATCCCGAAACCCTAGAATATACACATCTAGTAATACACATTAAAGTACGTAAAATAGATTATTTTCAGTGTTTTCCATTATATTTAGAACACAACTCAAGTAAACATTGACAGGCATACTTTATCTAGTAGTTTAGGACAAACCGGGCAAACCTTATATTTTACTTATCTTCTATTAGGCCTACAGTGAATCAAAAAGAAGCAGATCGAACTGAAATTTATGAATATTTTAGCAGGAAATCACCAGGTGGCACCATTGTGAATTGTGGGACATACTTTAAAGATTGGAGTAGAGTCACTCGAGTCCAATGTCAATAAAGACTGGCGACCCGGCCGCAAATAGAAAGCCCGATTAGTGCTCTTTTGTGTCTTGGATACATACACCCATGACCGTGGCTGCCATGCCAAGAAAAATGTTTGAAAAGTTTGAGGGGCTTGTTTAACGACAAGCATCGCCTGCGGGTAAAGCACATGCATAAAGCATTAGTCAACTTGGCGTCATATATAGGAGAGGTTCAGATGCATTATGAATAATGAATTGCCTACGGTATTATAGGGAAACATAGTTTGTATGGTTAAAGGCCCTTTTCCATTGGCCGACAAACATAGTGTGGATTTTTTGTGTTCTCCTAATAGCCTATTTCCATTGGACATCACTGATATACAGTCAGGAACCACCGAGGGACCTTAGCACTGCTGACACAAAATGGAAATAGGCTATTTTCTCTCCTTTCTTGTACGCTGTCTGATCTGTGGAAATACTGGAATGTATTCTTTGTGTGATCGTATGTTTGTTGCTGCTGAATGTTTCGAGGTTGTTTACCCGAATAAAAAGGTACAAATTGATCTGAGATGTGTGTTGGTGACTGTTACTGAGGTTTATAACCCAATGACTAGCTGCAACCATAAGAAAAGTATATATAAAGTGAGTAATCTGTTAGTGGGAATTAACCCTTTCATCTTGCAAGAAAGTTTTTAAAATGACTTACAAGTTACCTGAAGAAATAACTGGTTGTCAGGGATTATCAATGGTCACGATCAACACTCGTAGTCTGTATAAAAAATTGGAGAAAGTTAAGTGCATGTTTAGTGGTATCGATTTTCTGGCAGTCACAGAGTCGTGGCTGACAGAGCGATATGACGCAACTGTACTTCACATAGATAATATGAAAAGTTATCGCCAAGATCGGCCGGTGACACTGGATAGAAAGAAAGATGGAGGTTTCATATTATGTGTAAATGAGAAATTGTCTAGATTCGTAAAATTTCGAAATAACTTAAGCCTATGTAATAAGAATATAGAGATACTGGTTTGTGAATTCCTCAAACCCAATAACAAACGAATGCTCATATTGACAGTTTATTGTCCCCCTAAAGGAAATATTCAGCTTGCCTATGACTCGATATCTGATATTCTTGAGTTGGACGCATTTAAAAACTATGAAATTTGGGCTGTGGGGATTATAATGTCAACCTAAACTTCCATAATACTAAGAAATACAAAATTATGAAGGCATTCTTAAACAGACATTCATTATTTTATGTAAAAACCGGAAACACATATATAACAAAGTATGGACAAAGTAAGATTGATCATATGTACACTAACTCGATGATATTATCAATATCTGGTACATGTAATTGCTATATAAGCGACCATGTACCGATATATGCAATCAGAAAGTTTACTAAACCAAAAATAGATTCGAGGAAAATAATGGGACGCATTATGGGAATTTGGATCATGGATGTCTTGAGGAAGACATGTTATTATTCGACCCTGACTCGGATGGAGTCCTCTCTGCTGAAAACCTGTATCTCTCTTGGGAAAAATATCTGAATAAATATCTCGACCAGCACTGTCCGGTGCGTGAGTTTACGGTAAAGATGCGGGATGGTTAAGGATTTACCCCCCGTAATTCAGACAATGATAGACGAAAGACGCCGATTGGTTCGCGTTTGTCTAACCAATGATCATGCCAATAGAAAGGAGTGTAGAAGGCTCTCTCGCGATATAAATATAGCCATACGACAGTTGAAGGCGGATATAATTAAAAGAGAACTTAGAGAAAATTTTGGTAATCCGAAGCAGTTTTGGCGAAGTTTGAATGGCCTTTGGAAGCCAGATAAAGATTGTTGTCAGCGTTATCTGATTCAGGATAGAGGCGGAGTTATAGTGGGCTCATTCTCATGAAACCAGTGCAACTCCATTTTTAGTTGTTTCCTGTGTTCTAGATTTTTCCCATTGTATTATATCTTATTTTTTTCTTATTTAAATGTTGTATCTCGTTGAGTGCTCGAGGGGGAGTATAGGTTTTATTAGTTAGATATGAATATTTTTATCTCCAGGTGGTGAAAATAGGCCGAAAATGACCAAAAATGAACCCCATAATCACTTAAGAAACCTGTTTTTCCCCCCAAAAAAATATTTAACTGTATGGGAAGGTGGCTTTGTATTTTTTCCTAAGGAAACTGCGTTCAGCGGACATTTCTATGAAAAATTTGGAAAAATAAACCTATTTTAAAAAAAATGGTATCTAGTGGAAGGTTGGTGAAACTCAATCTCTTACAGAGTGTCATTTTCGTTCGAACGTTCGAAGCTTATTATGAGTAACAAATATGAATAAAGAATTATTACCAAATTTAAGACAATAATGTCATATACTATTTTGCCAAAAAAATAAACTTGTTATCCTCTCTAGATTTTTTTTCCTAGCAATTACAATGTACAGACTCGAACCCCATTGTTTTTACTGCAATTTGAATAACCCCTGAAATTTACTCAATATCATTGGTTTTTTTTTAATTTCAAATATTTAAGAAATCCTATTATAACAGTTATCGTACTTATACCTAAAAAAATAGAATAGAAAAGGAAATCTCACCTATAAAGTCACTTTTACACTTTTTCTCTAATCTCTTGCAGCGTTTTTCTATATCTTGGCAGCGTGTACAATAGAGAGAAATTCCAATTAAAATCATAAATATACATTTTAAAAACTTGATAAAGAATCTCAATCTAGCCATACCCTATATTAGCCATATTAAAAAGAAAATGTAATCTTAATACACTCCAAATTTATTTTTTTTCATGAAAATATTATACTTTCTTTCTCTTAAATGGATATGGAGAACTCTCTTAGCAGCGTGGACAATTTGTTTAAAAACACTATACAAATAATAAATATACATACCAAACTTGCAATTTTTTTATGTTAATTTAAGCAAATCTTATATTATAACATATCCAACCTTTCCCCCCCTCTAATATTTAAAAAAAAAAAAGGTTTTTTTTTTTCTTAAGTGTTTTTCAATTCATAATTCTCTTTGCAGCGTGGACAATTGGGGGTAATTTTAAATTTTAAAACTCCTTAAAATATATAAATATACATCTCACTTAGGCAAGACACTATACCAAGTGATGGATTAGACCATTTTCATATTATGAAATATTTGAAATAGCAATTAACCAAC
Organism: Alentia gelatinosa; assembly: GCA_950022655.1. NCBI lineage: Eukaryota > Metazoa > Annelida > Polychaeta > Phyllodocida > Polynoidae > Alentia > Alentia gelatinosa. The sequence goes on from OX465582.1 coordinate 71,183,436, forward strand.
TTTTAACTATTTGCTGTACTCTGTACCAAATGCAGCTTATGTTAGCTATGTAGAAATCTCTTACAGCGTGGACAAAGCTTAAAAAAAGAATACGATTTATTAATGACTATTTATGGATATTTAGGAATTTTTTAGGAAAAATTGTGATTATTCATCTGAAGGTATATATCTCATAGAATAGTAAGCTGGACTTGACTTTCCTTATTAATTTTTTTCCAACAAACTACCACAAACGTGTACTTGTAAATTTTTAAATCACCCAAAAATCGTGGATTTCAGATTTTAAAAAGTCAGTTCTTGGTTCATACTGGATGGAAAATCTAACTATCCCAGTATAAAAACTTATTATTTCATTGATACTACCTATGTTTTATTTCATAAACTGTTTAGAAACTTTGAATCATGAAAATTTAATTATTTTCCTTGTTTTCCATTAAATTGGAGGGTTTGTCCACGCTGTAAGAGAACTATTTCATGCACATATGCTATAGGGGCCACCATGCCCACATTTTCAATATTTAACCAATAATATTTTATGGTAGAATGGCCCACCCCATAGACAATATGACCCCATAATTATTTTTACTGTCTTCCAATATTTTTATTTTTGACCCCCTAACCCTAGTTGCACTGGTTCTTTGAGAATGAGTCTGTGGGAGCAGATGAACTTCCAGTATTTCTAAACGAACATTATATTACGATAGCTAGTAATATAACTGAGCCACCAATTCCACTGCGAAGTGTCACTGACTATACGCTATCTAATAACGATGATGTGAAGGCATATCTACGTGAAATAGATATTGACAGAGCTATTGAACTGACTAAAACAATAAAGGTAAATAAGTCATCAGGGGTCCTTAACCTTAACAGTGGGATTATTAAGATAGCCTTCGGTGCGAACCCAATGGTACTTTAAAATATCATCAATAAAATAATTGGAGCTGGGCATTTCCCGGGAATTTGGTGTAGAGGTGTTATCACCCCCATCCCTAAACGGGGTAATCCGGTGCATGCCCAGGATCTCTGCCCTATTTCTGGTTTACCCCTACTATCGGAACTCGTGGAGTATGAACTCCATCATCAATTGACTACTCAACTGATTCTGGGTGGTTCCTTTTCTGAGTAGCAATATGGTTTTTTGCCCGGGCGTTCGACGGGACAGGCGGTTTTCCGTCTTCTGTCATGGATTACTGATGCTAGGGATAGAAAAAAGTTTGGGCTATGTATGTTCTTGGATCTCCAGAAAGCAATCGATTGCGTCGAGCACGATTTAATGCTGGAGATCCTTGCAACAGCAACAAATAACCCGCAGATAGTGCAGATCTTTCGTTCATATTTTGTTCAATGTAAACAGGCCACAAGGGTTAATGACCTTATGTCAAGCTACTTAAGGGTTGAAAAAGGGGTCCCACAGGGGTCTGTGATGGGCCCCATTTTGTTCATCCTTTATATAAATGGCTGTATGAACGCTATCAAAAATTGTCAATGTTTATTGTTTGCCGACGACTTGGTCTTGTTTGTGTCGGGATATGATGTTAATGTAATGTGTAGTTTGCTACAGGATGATCTTAATGATCTAACAAAATGGTTTTTGGATCATAAACTCAGGCTAAATCCAGGAAAATGTAAGTCGCTCTGGTTTGCCTCAAGACAACGACAAAATGTGGTTTATCTGAATTGCTTAATAGATATAAATGTGTTTGAAAATGTTGGTCATTTCTGCTACCTTGGAGTGACCATAGATAATAGACTAAAGTTTGATCTCTTTTATGAGAAAATATGCAATGAAGTGCTTGGTAGGATAAACAGGTTGCGGAATTTGAGATTTTTCATAAGTAGTGAGACAGCTGTCTCTATCACCAAAACTATGATACTTAGTAAGATGGAGTATTGTGACTTTGTTCTTACTCTGTTAACTAGATCACAGTTGGATGGCTTACAGACAATCATAAATAATGCATTGAGAGTTTGTTTTCGAGTAAAGCTGCGTGATCAGGTACCTGTTGAAGTGTTACTAACAAAGGCTAATTTAGATATCAGGAGAAAGAGACACCTACTGGCTCACATGCACTGGTGGGCGTCAAACCCTGAAAACCGTGTCTTAGAAGATAAAGAGGGTCCGCGTTCACGTAGCCTAAATAAAATAAAACTTAAGGTAAAAAGACCTGAGAGTGAAAACAACCTTATACCAGGGTGTCCTCTTATGGGACACTCTCGATAGGGAAATCCAGATAATTTCAAGTAGAGACAGATTTAAAATAGCGGTAAAATCTATTATTCATTAGATGTGGTGGATTGGTGATCTTGAAGGGTGCTCTTTGTTTTCTATGGTTTGACGATGTATCCGGTGTTTCTGTTTGAGCTTTGAATGTCAGTGAAGTGAAATTATGGATTGATGGTATTTCTCTGTCGTGTTTGCTCTGGAATGGTGTGATGTGTATTTTCATATGTCGGCGGAGTTTGTATTTGTATGTGTAAATGTGCCCTTGGGAGTAAGCAAAAATTATACTATGCCAGAAAATCTACTGTATAGAATCTGTAATGTATATGTAAGTGTCGTTAAGACCTGAAGAACGGAAAGGTATGGACTGGTTTCTGCCTATGCTATAGGGATTGGTAATGTACTGTTGTGACCTGTTATGTCATGTTATACTTTATTATTTCCCTACGTCCTTGTATGACAACATTGCTGAAAATCAATTGTATAATATTGAGTCTTTGCGTCAATAAACATATTTTCAAAAAAATTAGGAGCGCACAGAAAATCTACTCCGTGTTTGTCGGCCAATGGAAACGTGCCTTTAATAGAATCTGTTCCGTGTTGTAGTGTGTTGGAAATATTCACAGAGTTAGAAGAACAATGTGAACTATTGATCTGAATATCATTTCGTAGTTTGATGTCGGAGGAAATATTAGTAAAGAGTACATATTGTTGTTATAGTGCTCAGTGTGTCATCTAATCGATAGGCGGAAAGCGTGTTGTATTTCGCTCTTTGTACACGAGGTGGCGTTTATGTCCTAAGGACTACAAAGGTTGGGCAACAATAGATTGACATCCGCCTCTGTCTCCACTCTGTTCTGACTAAGAGGTTGATGGGGTAAATCACATATGGTATCTGCGGTGTGCGCCCCCAATCAAGTAATTTTGTTAGATGTATGATCAGACAAACTTAATAGGAAATACTCATAGCTAACAAATTGATAAAGAAACCAAGATGCATGTCCATTATATTTTGAAAAAAGTGAAGTGTAAAAGTTCCGATTTAAGGCAGAATTCCACTGGACCGACGGTAGCCGATTCCATAGCCAGACAATCACCGATTATTATCGGATGCCCTATAATTTCTCAAATCTTTGAAAATGGTCATTTATTAAACTATTATTATCAGAATTAAATGAATTACAATACGTGAGCTTCCTCTTAACCCTTTGCCAGCCGCACTCCACACGCGGGCGGGAATCCTACGGCAGCGCCACCAGCGACGTTCTCCTATACTACGGCAGCAGCAGGTTTCAATGTCGACGTTTGAACGGCCGGCGTGTTTTGCCATGATACGTCTGGCATCTGTATTTTGAAGGTGTTAGTGGTAGAATTTCTCCATTTTCTCCGTAAATTAATGTTTTATGAATAAACGATGACCATTACGGTAAACAGAAGACCTGTAGCTGTGTCTCTATATATATTTCGTGAATAAAAAGAACTGTTGGCTATTACTAAATCTAAACCGAAGTTGGCCAAAACCGGGTGCCTATGTTAAAAATAACCGTCAATGGCGTCTGCCTATCCCACCCTGTACATACTACTCTAGCAGATTCGTTTGCATCAGTATACGGTCGAAAATCACGAAATGGCAGCAAATGGGCTATATTTTGAATATCTTAAAAAATCCTTCTTGGAAAATAGTTTCAATAGTTTTCACACGTCTAGGGAATTGTATGGCACAGTCCAGAACCTTAAAACCAGACCTAACTCCAATATTTATTAAAATATTGCAAAAAACCTGACTGTGTCAAGTCACGACACCAGCATAAAATCGTGCATAAAATAAAATAAAAAAGTGGCAGAATACAATGAGTTTCACTGTTTTTAATGATTCACTTATATGCATCTTTCCACCATAAAAGGATAGGTCTATATGGCTTCCTTCATACTGAACTGAATTTGTGCTATTTTGGTGTAGTTTAGGCAGTCACGTTACGACACCCACTAAACTATTAATAGTTCCGGTTCCCTATGATATTAGTAATAGTTCTTTTGTGATATCAAAGGGTAGATATATACCTACACATTGGCGAAAGAATGAAGTCTCTATCTATATTAGAAAAAAAGTTATCAGCCCAAACGTATTTTTTCGTCACGTTACGACCCCCGTCACATTACGACCCCGTCACGTTACGACCCCACCACATTATCACCCGCAGTGGGTCACGTAGGGTCAGGAAAAAGGTAGAAATAGTTTTCCTGTGTTGGGTACATATATAGGTATAGAATGGCAAAAAAATTAAATCGTTATGTTTATTAGAAAAAAAGTTATGAGGCTCTAAATATTTTTGCATCACGTTACGACCCCCGTCACGTTACGACCCCCGTCACGTTACGACCCCCCAGTGGGTATAAGGCCAGGGAGAGCAAAATGATGATAGAAATACATGTTCTATGGATCAAATCAATTTCCCCAGTGTCAGCCCATTCCCTGGTGGGGGTGTGGACACAGCTTATAAATATGAGCAAGTTTGGGGGTGGGGGGTGGGGGGGGGGGGGTCGTAACATGACGTTTTTATTTTCATATTAGCCCTGTGCTAAAGCTAATTATGCTAGTTAGTGTTCCCAATTTTGCACATGAGTCCTCTAATATGTAGAGATGTTATTTGCAAAAGGAATTAATGATCCTCTCAGATTTGATTTTTGGGGTAGTTGCTGCTATTTCGTGATTTTCGACCATATATAGACGTTTAAGTTGTTGAAACCCCCATCTTTATTCAAATATGGTCCCTACCTACACGATTCTAAAGTATTACGAAATAAATCAATGCCTAAGGTGATCTAAGCAATATCGAAAGTTTAAACTCGCGCACCATAGCAAAACCGTTGGTGGGGGCGGTAGTCGTAGTGTCAATATGGATAGCTAAGCTGATTCCTCTACGAAATGGACGCTGTGTAAAATCATTTCCCCTCGTCAAATAGCGGATTAACAACAGAAATAGAGCCCAGCATGTTCAAGATAAGGATTGTGCCTACAAAAGGATATAAATATTAAGGCGGAAAACCAAACGACAGTGCTATTAATACGGTGATAACTTCGGATTCAGCCTGGGAGTATAGGTGTCAAGTCCAGTGACAGCGCCATGTCTGCTAAGCTGTCTGCTACAAGTCGATGCGACAACCCACAGAATTGCCATTTATATCTTCCTATGGCGTCAACAGTGTAAACTGAGACCAGCATCATGTTCATCTGATCAGCAGCTATACGAGGATGTCAGACTTGACACGGTGGAATTAACCTAACGTTTTGTAAATAAGATCGGCAAAGCCTCTACAGAGTGCTGTCTAGATTATAGGGTTGGGTCTATGGGAAGCCGTGTCACTACTCGAACAGTAGGGTTGTCAAGTTATAATACGAAATCAGCTCGCACCGGGTTTAAACTTTAGATTCATGATTAATCATATATATATTCATATTCTACACACTGTAGGTTTGTTTCTATCTAAATAATGTCCAGGTTTGACGAGTTTATATTTAATCATTCAAATTTAGCCTTGGGTATTACGCAGTCGGCTTGCTGGTTCAGTCGAATTTCATACGATGATCACAAAATCAGCTCAGATAGGGTTTAAACAATAGAATTAACCACAGGGAAGTGTATTTTCACATTCTATAGACTTCAAGGTTTGTTCCAATATGTAGTTTAGCAAATTTGGACGAGTAGAGACCAAGATATTAAAATATTAAGATGCGAGTTACGCACATTGAATTCTGGCCTAGCTCGATACGCCATTGCTTATACTGTGTAGTTGAGTGGTCGAGCTGTCATTAGAAATCAGCTCGCACAAGGTTTAAACTTTAGATTCATGATTAATCGTATATATATTCAAAATCTACGCACTCTAAGCTACCTTTCTATGTAAATAATGTCCAGGTTTGACGAGTTCAGATTTAATAATTCAAATTTAACCTTCGGTATTACGCAGTCGGCTTGCTGGTTCAGTCAAATCTTAGACGAGGTTAACAAAATCAGCTCAGATAGGGTTTAAACAATAGAATAAACCACAGGGAAGTGTATTTTCACATTCTATAGACTCCAAGGTTTGTTCCAGTATGTATTTTATCAAAAATAGACGAGCAGAGACCAAGATATTAATAAATTAAAATGCGCATTACGCACGTTGAATTCTGGCCTAGCTTGATCCACCATTGCTTATATTGTGTAGTTAGGGTGGTCGAGCTGTCATTAGAAATCAGCTCGCACCGGGTTTAAACTTTAGATTCATGATTAATCATACGTATATTCTTATTCTACACACTCTAAGCTACCGTTCTATGTAAATAATGTCAAGGTTTGACGAGTTCAGATTTAATAATTCAAATTTAACCTTGGGTATTAAGCAGTCGGCTTGCTGGTTCAGTCGAATCTTAGACGAGGTTAACAAAATCAGCTCAGATAGGGTTTAAACAATATAATTAACCACAGGGAAGTGTATTTTCACATTCTATGGACTCTAAGGTTTGTTCCAGTATGTATTTTAGCAAATTCGGACGAGAAGAGACCAAGATATTATAATATTACGATGCGAGTTACGCACGTTGAATTCTGGCCTAGCTCGATCCGCCATTGCTTATACTGTGTAGCTAGGGTGGTCGAGCTGTCATAAGAAATCAGCTCGCACCGGGTTTAAACTTTAGATTAATGATTAATGATATATATATATTCATAATCTACATACTGTAAGCTACCTTTCTATGTAAATATTGTCCAGGTTAGATCAGGTTAGAATTGATAATCGAACAAAGAAAGTCAGCATTACACATTTTCGGGTTTCGGCTAACTAAATCATCTCTTTCGTGGTTTGAATCATAAATAAATGAATTTTCGTATATTCTAACATGAACTACACACTCTCAGCTTCATAATGTTATAATATTGCCCATTTTGGTTGATTTGAGACCAAGTAATCGAAATATCAAGATGCGCCATACGCACTCTCTATACTTTACCATAGGTTCAGTAGGGGAGTGCGGATCTGGGCCAGACACGATTTAGAAAATCATTTATTTTGAGGATTTAACTTGGATTCTATAAACGGAGACATTAATATTGGTAAACTACAGATTCTCAGCTTTCTCCTGATATATAATTTGTATATTTCGGACGAGTTGGAACCTAGTTATCGAGTTTTAAATATTAAAAGCTTTACTATAGGCTTCGTAGGGGATTCAGGCGGCTGGTCGAGATACGATTTAGAAAATCTTTTATTACGAGGATTTAACTTAAATTTTATTACTGGAGACATTAATATCCGTAGACTACGGGTCCTTAGCTTTCTCCTGATATATATTTTGTGTATTTCCGACAATGTGGGATTTAGTTATCGAATTTAGAAGATTAAAAGTACTAGGTGAAGAAAATGGCTTATCGTGCCATAGCTAGGTTCTAAAACAGCTGTTTCAAAATGATTTATTTTAGGCTTTCAGCATTGAATCTATGGACGGGGACTTGGATTAGGGTAAACTACACTGTCTGAGGTTTGTTTATATGAAATATCATTCATTTTGAACCAGCGGATGATTTAGAAATGAATTAACAAAAATGGTCATCTAAGCTGAGCCTTTATTATGGGTGCGGTAGGGGAGTTAGGCACTGGGCAAGACACGATTTAGAAATTCATTTATTATAAGGATATAACTTCAAATATATGACTGGAGACATTGTTATCCGTAAATTAGATATTCTCAGCTTTCTTCTGATATATATAATGTGCAATTTGGACATGGTGGGACTTAGATATTGATTTTTGAAAATTAGATTCGAGCAGTGACTATATTGGCTTATTTCGCCATTGATTATACTATAGACAAGCAACCAAAATATTACAGTGGTCTATTCAAATTGATTCGCCTAAGGATTCTAATGGAGTTTCATCATTACAAGTCTACATGTGGTTATCTCCCACACTCTAAGGATGATCTATATATATATTTAATGTCCAGGCTGATATATTGAATTCGGAAAATTCGACTTGTGCATATTCAGCATTGACATCTCCAGGAGGAGTTAACTTTTAAATTGATTGCTGGACAATGATTGATTATATTTACATACGAATACTTCTGGAAGTGAGAAAAGATGACAAGGTAGGTGAAGTAAGATTTAAAATATATTTCATTAATGTGTTGTATTTTTTTCAGATCAATTATTCAGCAATATTGTTCAATATATATATATACATAGGTTGACAAGGCTTGATACATTTCCAGGTGCAGCAGTCGTCATCGTATTCACAATATGTACATAGGTTAGTGTTGGCTATACACATATAGGCATGTTTTATTTCAGATTCAACAATATATAAATATATTCAGTGTCTGTCTGGCACTCGACGTGGTCGGACTTACAGGCTTTTTCTCCGATATAATAATCAATTTAACCACTTCTGGTCGATATATTTTCACAAAATGTACATGTAGAGAACCGTGATGGTTCATACTCATAGATCACCCAGGATTACTTTGTTTCAGATGGATAACGTGGATTAGATACAAAATCAAAATATATTTCGTGGTCGTACACTTCTCAGTTGAATCATAGAATAGCATTACGTGCTAGATCACATAGGCAGGAATATATTACAACAATTAGCGAGTTTTCTTGGTCGATAGCTAATTTACAAAGTTAGAATGATCCAGCATTACTTTGTTTCAGGTTGATACAGTAGATTAGATACAAAAACCAATTATAGTTCGTGTCCATACACTTCTCTGGTGAATCATAGAATAGCATTACGTGCTAGATCACATAGGCTGGAATGGTTCAGGCTGATAAACATTGATTCAGTGTTGGCTATACACAGATAGGCATGTTTTATTTCAGATTTTACAAGGTATATGAACAATTTTTACAGTTCTGTGGTTGATCTGAGACTGAATCAACGCTATATATATATATTTATTACACAGGCAGGAATGATTTTTGTTTCAGATTGAATTAGTCGACATCGTATTCACAATATGTACATAGGTTAACATATTAGCTTTACACAGGCAGTTATATTTTATTTCAGATTCATCAAGGTAAAATGACCAGTGTCTGTCTGGCACCTGGGGGCTTTGTCTCCAATCTAATAATCAATCTAACCACTTCTGATCCATATATTTTCACAAAATGTACATGTGGAGAACCTTGATGGTACATAGATCCTCCAGCATTACTTTGTTTCAGATTGATAACGTGGATTAGATACAAAAAGAAAATATAGTTCGTGGTCGTACACTTCTCAGTTGAATCATAGAATAGCATTACGTGCTAGATCACACAGGCAGGAATGGTTCATGTTAATATTTAGATCAGTGTCTGTCTGGCACTCGACGTGGTTAGAGGTGGGGGCTTTGTCACCGATATAATAATCAATCTAACCACTTCTGGTCAATATATTTTCACAAAATGTACATGTGGACAACCTTGATGATACATAGATCACCCAGGATTACTTTGTTTCAGATTGATAACGTAGATTAGATATTAAAAAGAAATAGAGTTTGAGTCCATACACTTCACAGTTGAATCATAGAATAGCATTACGTGCTAGATCACATAGGCAGGAATGGTTCAGGTTGACATAAATAGATTCAGTATCTGAAAAGGAAGAGACATATTTTTTATTTTTTTTTATTTTTTATTAAGCAACAAATATAACGACAAACAATTCACCTATAACATAGGCGGTCTTCCATCATTAGCCGATTAGCTAACATATGAGGCTGGGGGTTCAATAGTTGGCAGCACGACATTAACGTAGATTAGCTAAAAATAACAAAAACAATTACAGATCTAGATCTAGTTTGTGTTCATACAGTTCTGTTGTGACTCCGGGACTGGCACTGTCACTCACTGATAGATATATGAATAAAATGACAACCTAGCCTTGCACAGGCAGGAGTGATTTGTTTCAATTATAAAACAATTAGTGTTAGCATCGATACACTTCTGTGGTTAATATCATTTTTTTAAAGTCGAAACTCTTTGTGATGGTTCGGGCGGGAAAGGAAAACTTGGGCGACCGGAAGTGTAACTCTCCGATATCGTGCTGCTGAGACTAAGCGCACGGTATTTATAGCTCTATATCAACGTAATCAAGGAGACATTCAACCAAAATATTATAAAATTCTCATATTTATTCAAGTTTCTACCACCACTGAAAGAATTACGAAAATCCATCGAGGATTTCTTGATTAAATATATACTTTAGTAACAAATGACGAAAAAATGCCTCAAGGCATTCTCCGGCCGTAGCCACGGGAAGGCCTCAAGGCATTCTCCGGCCGTAGCCGCGGGAATGCCTTGAGGCATTGTCGGCTGGGAAAGGGTTAAGGGCCTAGGAACAATTGATCGGGTGAGAAATCGGCCTGGTAGATTGCGCCTTTATGTAAATCACACATATGGAATTATTCACTGTAAATATATTTTAATTTGATGAAACTTGAATATTTGAAAAACCCTGGAATAAGATAAAATATACATAATGGATTCTTTGCTGTAGATATCATATAATTGGAATAAGGTTTGGTTTGTGAAAATATGCTGCTTTCATGTGAAGCTTGGGGACCAGTCAATGTACCACCTGAGTCAAAGTACCACCTATATTGAAGTCAAAGAGGCAAATCCCTGTGCTTGGCGTTAATGTAAGCAGTTCTCAGCTATTTCCAGCTATTTCTTATCCTTTTCCAGCCTTATTTATTATTGTACGTATCTTAAAATATGTAATATGCCAAAAATAAAATTATATCAGAGAATCGCATTTTTAATGCTCTTTTTGACTCCTTGTCTTCTGTCATAATGCTCCATTATCTTAGGAAATATCTATCACAGCCTGACAATATAGGTATCACTTTAATCGTCTTGAAGTACCTAAGAAAATAAGATGTTTATTTCTATAGGTCATCACGATAGATTTTTCATTAAATCACTGTTAAAACAAGAAGGTAAAATGTTTTAGTGCTTTTTTACATAAACGATTCTGATATTCAATCTATGACAGGAAATCATATCCATAACACAGGTAATTTCCATATATACCAGCAGATAGGCCCAAGTCTCAGCTTTCTAACAAAATAAAACCGGCCAATTATTTTTGACTTGAGAGCTATTTCTATTTTTTACGTTAGAAACCACTAGTTTTTTATCATTACTGAGTGGAGAGTGCTCGCCTCATTTTCGTTTGACCTATTAGGCGGCAATTGCAAGATGGCGCTAGTGTGCAAGTCATGAATTGGCCAGGCGTTCACATTTTTCTTACCACTCATGACATCCAACAGAAAACTTTCAGAGACTATCGTCAACTACTTCTCTCTTACAGAAATCTCAAATTATGTTATGTATCAAGTTCTTATGTACTTGTCACTAATTTACATGCTGTATTCACATCTTGTACTACCTGTACTTAAATTAATTATATTTAACAATGATAAAGCCTTATCAATTTCAATAAATTCTATCATGTGCAATAGGTTAGGTGATGGACAGCATATAGCTGTTATGCTTTCATTTAAATCTTTCATCATACTTTTGACAATGCATCATGTTAAAAAGCTCGCAGTCGGCAGGATTCGAACCTGCGCGGGCAGAGCCCAATAGATTTCTAGTCTATCGCCTTAACCACTCGGCCACGACTGCCTGTGATCCATTCGGTCCTTTTGTATAATTTATTTAGCATATGTATTCCCTCCTGTGCCAGACGCCAACCAGAGCGGAACTCCTGTGACATATATGGTGTATATCCACTTAGGTATGCGTGCTATTAATGTAACGGGTCATGCTGTTTAAAGCGTGTATACCATATGCAGTCTATTATTCCCTGTCGTATCTAAATTGTCATAGATTTCCTCATACATGAAATGTTAAGCTCTTGATCGAAGGAAGAAAATATGATTTTGTTAACTAGGACAAATGATATGCTAATCCAGGGTCATCAGAACATGTTGAAAGTGGGGAGGGGGGGGGGGGGCAAACTTAAAATTTGCTGACTTTTACCTTGGTATGAAGTCTGACTTTGACATTGGCCCGTGCCAATGGATTTACGATAAATCTACGAAAAGTCTGTGAAAAGCCAGGTCTTAGCCTTCATTACACGCGAAAAAGTCAGACTTTGACATTTTTTCACATTGAGAAGTCAGGGCTTAGCCATCAGTGCATGCTAAAAAGTCAGACTTTGACATTTTTCCACAGTGAAAAGTCAGGACTTGCCATCATTGCATGCTAAAAAAGTCAGACTTTGACATCTTTCAACAGTGAAAATCAGGGCTTAGCCATCATTGCCTGCTAAAAAGTCAGACTTTGACATTTTTTCCACAGCGAAAAATCAGGGCTTAGCCATCGATACATGGTAAAACGTCAGACTATGACATCTTTCCACAGTGAAAAATCAAGGCTTATCCATAGTTGCATGCTAAAAAGTTATTTTTTGATGTTGAAAAATCAAGACAGTTTTTACACTTGGTTGAGCGTGGAATTACGAATATATGACAACGAAAAGGTTTGGGTTATATTCAGTCTATGTGTCATTTTCTGTTACCCCTTACACTTATGCTTTCTATGAAAGACGTCTAGGATCCAAATATACCATGCACCAGTGTGACAGTGGGGTATTTCGGTCTCTAGTAATTGGTGGTGGTCAACTGGGCACGCCTTTGGACACTTTACTGTATCTTTTTCGAACATAGCCATAAGATATCAAGGATAACTTAGCAGATAAAGATCATAATATCGGATGAGTGAAAATGAGGTGATATATAAGGTGGTGAGAGTTACCTCAGGCGTAAAATAATTTGATCCTATTTGGCATCATAATTATATACACACCTGATTCTGTGTGTATCCCGTGCTGGGACTGATATTTGTTCTATCTGGTGTAAGGTGTGGATGTATTAGTGGCACCACGTACCTGTGTGGCTAGATTGGCAACCTACCCTTGTCTCCGACTTAGGGGTTGGCCTAGGACCTGTTTCAATAGTCTGTAGGACGTCCGTTATTGGGTCCTGCGACACAATAGCAGCAGGTTGCATTTCAGTAGTTTAGTGACAACCAATTCTACGACACCGGGTTACAGACAGGCGCTAATAGTGGCAATACCGAAATAGCGAGTGGGTATACCCTCTCGCTTCTGTGGTCACAAATGCGTAACTTTACTTCCCGTAGGAATTAAGCTACGAAACTTTATCCCCAGTTAAGGACATATATAACTCATAACCACACAAATATGGAGGAGATCAACCCATCCAATCCAACGATATTCGCGTTTAAATTTCATCATAGCAAACGCTGCTCTGGTGGCCATTGTAGGATTACCCAAGCGTGGTCGCTAATTTATGCGGCAGCCTTCACCATGACAGCACTTGTTCCCGGTAGCACATACACCATCCATTGTCAGGGCCAGGGAGCAGGGATACTAATGCAAAGTTTACCCATGACATGTATGAAGCTATGAACAGCAAGTTGGCGACGGTCGCTGTGTTCCTGGACCAAAAAAAAAGCATTTGATACAGTAAATCATAACATCTTGGTTAAAAAACTCACAAAATTAGGAATTAAAGGGGATCTTTTGACATGGGTGGAAAATTACTTAACGGACAGAACGCAGCGAACCGTCGCCAACGGAGTGGTGTCTGGGGAGAGGGGAACCGAGTGTGGAGTCCCTCAGGGCTCCATACTCGGGCCACTCTTCTTCCTCATATACATTAACGACCTGGTTAACGCAGTTGAACACTGTAAATGTAGATTATATGCCGATGACACGGTAGTGTATGCTTCAGGTGCAAACATGGAAGAGGTAATAAACATGGTGCAGGCTGACCTAGACAACATGACGGACTGGTGCAATACAAACCAATTGACTATCAGCGAAAAAAAGACAAAATACATGTTTTTTGGTACCCAACAACAACTAAAAAAAGCAGCTCAATTAGACATTGGCTTCTTAATAAACCAAATTAGACTAGATCGTGTACATCACTTTAAATACCTCGGGGTCTATTTAGACCAAACACTATCACTAAACAAGCATGTTGATGCTACCATCAAAATTACCTCACACAAAGCTTATGTACTAAGTAAAATTCGGAAATATATTGACACAGCCACAGCCACAATTTTGTATAAGTCTATGGTACTACCTTACATAGACTACGCCGACATAATTTACAGCTGTGCGCCTGCTCACAAATTACGTAAACTACAGACTATTCAAAATCGATGCCTAAGAACCTGCCTTGACCGATATAATGACACCCCGGTGGTTGTGATGCACCAGCTCGCCAGAACCCCAAATTTAGGGGCACGCAGACTTGCACACTTACGAAACTATATGTTCACACAAAGAGATAACAATAATTTGCTGCAAACTGCCAGACCTAAGAACACTCGTCAAGCTGACGGCCCGGTCTTTGAGGTACCACGACCAACAATCGAACATTACAAACGCAGCACCATATATCGTGGAACGGTAGATTGGAATGCGCTCACTCCCGCAATACGCAACATAAACGATAAGTCAACCTTCAAAAACACGCAAAAAAAGGGGGGCACTGAGCCAAAATTGGATACTTGACCGCTAGAACAGACCTGCCCTTCAGCAAAATTGCTACTCATCCCTAGTGCTACCAACCATGAATCACAAATACAAATAATTGAGACTAAACTGGAAAAGACAGTATTATGTACGATCAAGCGTTACCCGCAGCCAATGTGACCATTAGATTAGATAAGATATAATTGTCAATTTGTCCGTGTATATACATCAAACAACTGGACTTGTTTATAGTCATTTACCTGTATCACAATCAGGAACGATCAAAAGGACTCAACAAGAGCTACAACTAAAGGATGACCACATAGGTGGTCACCTAACCACCTTACAGGTGAACCGGTAACTAATGCTACCAGTTTATTATTTAACTCAACGACGTTTTGACTACTAAATGTTAATTTCGATGTTGATTACATATAAGGTGAAGAAATGTAAATTCCCGCGACTGGGAATGCACTAAAAACGGTTGTACAACCGATGCGTCTCCCAGAATAAATAAAGTCTTTAAAAAAAAAAAAATGTCACCGCATCGCCAACAGTGAAATGACACAACACCGCAACAGTGACATGCCTTATGAAATGAGACTTAAACTTTCCCACTATTTCTGCCACTGTTGGTGTCACTATTCATGTCACTAACTTGCTAGTGACGTCAATCTATTGAAACAGGCCCCTGGTCCCATCACATTCTGGCCAGAGAGCTCGATACAAATATCTCGAAGCAGGGTACACTTTTGGGACATAGTGGAATATAAACTATGAATACTCACTACAAAGCATTGTTAACTCAGCTGCAATTACTGATTTTTAATGTGATTTTGCAGTTAAATATACTGCAGAAGTAAATAATTTGAGATGTTTGTGATTGCCGGCCGCCATACTAATAAAGGGCTATCCAAATGTTTGGCATCAGAGTGTAGGGAATCCCCATCCTTGGCGGGTAGAATGACGTCAGACTAATGCGGTCTATTGGCGCGAAAGCTGGCGTGACCGACAATTCAAGGTCATGCAGGAGTGTTATGTAGCAACCCATTACCAGTCTATGAAAGAGACTACAACGACCAAAGTTCTGCTGAAAGAATAATTCACTCTCCCAGCAGAGATTCTGCTGGTAGTAAGAAGATCAGGGGCCCGTTTCAATAGATGGCCGTCACTAGCCCGTTAGTGACATGAATAGTGACAGCAATAGTGACAAGAATAGCAAAAATTGTTTTATTCTCGTTTCATAAGGCATGTCACTGTTGGGGTGGTGTGTCAGTTCAGTGTTGTGGACGTGTCCCTAGTTTGGGACAGCATAGCGGAAAAACATAGCTCAAGTCTCGCTATGCCACCCCCTGTGTACGCTGGTTCCCGGGTTATTTGCCTGCCCACCGTCCCCTTGACACCACTTGTTCCCGATAGCACATGAGTAAGCGAGAGGGTACCCTCTCGCTTCTGTGGTCACAACAGAGTCCATCATCGATCAATTAGCCCGATGTTTCAAATTCAAACGCGGATATCACCCGACTGACAGGGCCGATGTTCTTCATAATTGGAACGATTATAAGTTATATGTACCCCTTACTTGTGTACAAATTTCATTGCTTAATTCATAAGATAAGTGAAATTCTCCGTTTCATTTTGCCCTCTGCGCCTGAAGTGGTCGTGAAATAGGCTAGCAGAAGGTCACCACATAAATTAGCGACCGCGCTTGAGTAATCCTACACTGGCCACCAGAGCACCGTTTGCTATGACGAAATTCAAACGCGAATATTGTTGGATTGGATGGGCCGATCTCCTTCATATTTGGCATGGTTATAAGTTATATGTGTCCCTAACTGGGGCCACAGAAGTGAGAGGGTATACCCTTTCACTATTTCGGACACTACAGTGACACCAACAGTGACCGGACATCAGTCTTATGAAATGGTACATGCGACTCTTACCGCCCGTCTCTAACCTGGGGTCACGGAAAGGGTTGTCACTAAACTACTGCAACGAAACCTGCCGCTATTGTGTCGCAGTACCCAATAATGGACGTCCTACAGACTATTGAAATGGGCCCCAGCTTGGCGAGTGCAAGTCTAGGCTGTTCATAGACTCTAGTACCTGTCTGTTGTCGCCAGGGCCAGGGCACACAGGCTCAAACTAAGACTGTTAGGGGGTGCCATTTTGAGACAGGGATTCCTTCCTCCACTGGTATTGAGCTGCCCTTACTGATTTGCCAGTAACAAGTGGCTAGAGTTGGGCTAAAATTAAACAGCCAATCACGAAATTCCTTTCTCCCTTCAGGCAGAGGGGACAGGCAAATGGGAGCCGTGCTCTGTTAGACCCTTACGGACCGTAAGCCTTAAGCGGTGTGATCTGTAAATGGACTAGGTTGTTGAGATCTGATTCTAGCCTGGAAGCCTGGCCTATGTACTCACTTACATTATAGGCCAGATAATGTAAGCCATCTTTTTGGTGCACTATGGGTAACGCCTCTAGTTCTTGCACTCTCCTAGCAGAGATGTGATGGTGTGATAATTTGATTCATAACTCTCTCAACCTGGATTTGATTGTAACACTTTTAAATTGACATATTTTCTCTTGTGATCTGGCCTGGATTGAAAACCAAATGTAATGTTTGGATCTATGACCTAATACAAAAAAAAGAAGACCAGAGCAAGTCTGTGTAGAGCCAAGAAAGTTGGCCTGGCTGTCAGTTCAAGGTCTTTCTCCAGTATTACGTAAGAAGTAGTTACCAGTCCCATATTTCATTTGGGCAGAGAACCAGTCTAATTGGATTCCATCAGAGCTATCGTATAGACTGGTTCCCTGCCCATATGAAATAAGGGGCAGATAACGGGTTCCACAGGGACAACCTTCAACTTTGGCTGGTGCCCGCCTGGGACTAGCGGATACCCCCGGGAACCAGCCTAGTGGTTTGGCTGGTATCCACCTGTCATACACCTAATTCTGCCGAGCCCTCTAGCGGATGACCGGGGAACCAGCAGGCGTTACCAATAATGCACCATAAAAATGGAACCCGTTACCTGGCCTATAATCTAACTAGGCCAGGGCCCCGTTGAATAAAAAACTATCGTCCGTGAGGCTGGACGATAAGATATATTGAAGTATGGACGAGAAATAAACGACAATTTATTTTCAGTGTAGCATAAAACTGCTCGTCCATGTGAGCACTCTCGTCCGTGACTAACATCGTTCAATTATCGTAGAATGATCGTATAATTGACCTATATCCACGGGGACCACAAAACATGTATAATGGGGAACCGGGTACCAGTCAAACTGCAGTACCATGCCCTCTGGTATCGTACCATGTATTTATTGGCACCATAGCACCCAACACTGTGGACCATCAGGTTAGGCGTTGGTCTCTCAGCCTGAAGGTTGAGAGTTCTAACCCAATCTGGGACAAACTTTATTTTTCAGTAATTTTATTTTTCTAAATACTTAGTGGCGACTTCTCATGCACTTAATCTCATTCAAATTAAGACATATTTCGAAACCTACATATGTGATACATGTGTACCAAATTTAATCATTTGCTAATAATCAACTTGTTTGTGGGAAACACTTCCGACACTATCGAGCGATGCAGTGGTATGTCTGAGACCAGCAGGGCGAGTAGTGTAGTGCCTGTATATATCTGTGCGAAAGGTCAAACATTTTCCAAAAATCCAATCGCTAACAAATGATGAAATTTTGTATACATGTATCACATATGAATAGAAGTCTGTGTTGAAAATATCTTTTAATTTGGAATGGATTTAGTGCATGAAAAACGAGTTTGACATCGGCTACGACGCCGAAAACGTGGTCGTCCGCGCGGAGACTTGAACGATAAATAAACGTTATTTTCAAACTGAACGATCTTTTATTCAACACCACTCACGATCGTTCATTTTATCATCTCGTCCAATGCTCGTCCACCTCCACGATAGTTTTTTATACTACAGTTTGCCACCGACGAGACTTGTAAGATACTTTTTTTATCGTTCATTTATTTATTCAACGGGGCCCAGGCTTCCAGGCTAAGCTATCGTAGTGTAACTCTGGCAGCCAGTGTACTGTGTGGCCAGGCTTGTGTTCATCCCCTGGTGGTAAAAATCTGCGCGCCCCCTATGGTGTCGTTGGCGAATAATGTTCTGTTTAACCCTAAGGTAATAGTTTTGTCAAACTGTAGAAATTAAAGCTCATCAACCAGCCGTTTCGTTCAGTTAAAATACATCTAAGTTTTTAAGTTCCCCTCGTAGCTAGGCTGTATTGATAAACAAACTACAAGGCTTTACTGTCTTTCATGTAGCCAAGCTCTCCAGCAGTTCCCCCGAAGAATAATCAGTGGAGTGACTGCTTCACTCTCATCTCTAGCTTTATCTATGGTTAAACATAAACCACTGAGGGGATGCCCCCACACTCTGTACTGTGATACATGGTGTCAACGTCACCCTGAAAAGATGAGATGCGGCTGTGATGTCTGATCAACCTGCATTTTGAAAATGCAGGACTTCACATCTTACATACAAATACTCAAAATCTACATTTGAACCGATACAGGACCAATACATACACAATATTACCATGATTTCGATCTGAGTGGCCGTATTCTCCGCGTAGTATTGCGTAGCGTCAACTACAAGGAGAATACGGCCACACAGATCGAAATTATGGTAATGTTGTATTTATTACTCACTTATTTTTAGATTTAAGCAATAAATATGATCGTTAGAAAACTTTTCAACGTAATTAGGAAGTTATGTTTGGGACTACTTTCATCTCAAAAATCCGTATCCTCCTAGGAGGGTACGGAGCTCCGTATCCTCCTCAGTAGCGATCTGTAATCTCCATAGGCTTAGTATGGAGACTCCGTATCAGGTGGGTAATAAAAACAAGTCTATAAAATAATTACGATATTTTTCATTCAAATTCAACCTAGACACATGTTCTTGCATCATAACATTATATGTATTAGTCCATCATTTTAGTACAAATTTACATGTAGAATTCCCCCAAGCATATAAGCTGGCATTCTCTTCAGGTAGATAGCTCATGCTCCCGATGATACACTCTATAGCTAGTATGTGATTTGCACATCAAGATTTTCCATCACACATCATGGATAGGCATATTCATCCAGATTAGTACCTAGTATACAAAAAATCATTCCACTTTAAAACATCTCACAATTAATAAGCCATTGAACTCCAATAAATATAACTTAACATTAAGATATCCTGTCAATGTGCATTTAGACTTACCCCCTATTCGGAAGTCAACTCCTGCCCATACTCTCTCGCTAAATCCAACAAACCTCCTGCAGTATTTGTCCCTAACTTTCAAGTACATGTACCATATTGTGGTCAGTAGACGTAATCTACATGCCGTATTTTATCATATTCCCTCTGGAATGATAGATAAGCCCTCATCCTTATTCACTTCCAAGAAATGACTCACAAATTTCCCAACAACAACAAACAAAACAAAGTATAATGGTGGCGCCACCTGTAGCTTCAACGGCACCCCAGGATTTACAGGCCTCAAACAGACATTCGGTCAACTCCATGATGGAGGTCCCCCGGCATCTAGTATCTTTGGTGCCTACAGATGGCGACACTATTCGTGTTACCTATCGGCGTCCAGTGATTTCCCCAAGCTTTTGTTGTATTGGATCTATTATTGAAGTTTTTGCAATCCGTAATGCTACAGCCGGTAATATTAAGCAGGAATATTGACTGTAAATCAAACTTGCATTGAAATATGCCCCGCTCCCTCTCTCACTATCAATATGGTACAGTATGATTGTTCTGATTATCACATAATTTGGGCTCAATTCTGAAGTTATTTGCAGTCTTAAAAATAAAAAAATAGGAGCCATTTGAGGAATTGCGCAAAAGGGAATAATCATGAAGCTCGAGGTTTTGGTGATGCCAGCATGAGATAGTAGGCAACACTGTTGTATAGATATTTGGTAAATTGTTTCTATTTGAGGACGCTTTGATGTATTATTAGCTGAAAGGAAAGTAATCTAAACTCTAATCCAGTCTTTTAAAGGATTAACTTTATATGAGAGACACTGATGTGATGAAGAAGGGTGTTATTCCGCATTTTAGGTGTCGAAAAGGGCTAAAATTATACCTAAAAGAAAAATTGAAAATGGAGTGTCTATTTTTAATTTCCAGGTCTAGCATGTGACCCATTTACCCTTACAAAAGAAGCCCTAGTAATATGAAAAGGTGTAATCTAGATGACGCACGTTTACTGAAATTGAGTTACTGGTGTTGTACATGTTGATTCATTAGTTTCTACAACTCTACAGAAGCAGATTTACCAAGGCTGTGGAAGTCGTAAATACTACATAAATATATAGCAGCATTACTTGAAGATTAGTTTACGTTAGCCAACCAGCTACCTTGCAAATCCCTGGATTTTACTCCTAGTGTCATCGGATACCCGTATGCAAAACCAAGACTTTGTTCATGTTATCCACTAAAAACCCCTCTGCTTAGGCTCTGCAGCCAGGGAAATGTCTTCTGCTATATAAAGTTGCTCAATGGGAAATCCCTCTGCATGCAGTGTTGCAAACGATATTCAAAGCAGAGCGCTCTGTAAAAATGCGTCACTCGGTCAAATAGCCTTGTGACAATCTTCAGGTACCCTCACCTCAAAATCCTGGAATTCTGCCACCCGGAATCAGTTTCCCTATATTACCCATGATATTAACTACACACGCCTACTCCTGCCTAGAAGTCTATCCTGAATGAAGCAGTATCCGTCCCTTAGGGGCCTAATACATTTCTACCATGATGGACGGCGGCACAATGAGAGGAACAATATTAGACATCCACATCAGGTGAGTTTAGAATTACCAGACACGCACCGCCTTCCAGGCCGTCTCCCTCCTGTCAGAATGCCGGCAAATGGATTGCTACTCGCCTGGTTATTACTGTTAGCATGTGTCTTGGCTTCCAGACTAGAATGGTTTTACTCGCCCTTTACACAAGACGATTCTAGGGAACGGTTCTTGAAATCAGCACCTCGGGGACCGTTGAATATATAGAGGGAGAGTAAAGTTCTATGATTAGGGCATGGAGAAGATCGGCTCTCGAGGAACATCGGCAGCGATTTGTGGGCAGTCCTCCAATTCTGATGTGATTATGGCCTCCATCTTTTGTAAGGTATTTTATGATGAAGCCAATCTCGTGATCGGTTGCGATTTGGTTAATAAAGATTGGTAGAGATTCCTGAGTGCTAACCCCATACAAGCTAAATTAGTTTTTTCTTTGCCAAATTAGGAAAAGAATGATTTTCCTACTCTTTCATAGTATCTTGATTGTTAGAGGGTCTCAAATATTGTTATTTAACATTTTACCAATAAAAACCACCATCAAAACCGAATTGTGCAGCAGTCGACTTGTACTTATTCCTTTCACTTTTCTATAATATAGACATATTATGACATTAATTAACCAGTGAGGACATTTATAGGAAAAACATTTATTAATTTGTTACAAAATAGGTCGATGTAGGTCAGGAGAAGGACATTCGGTGTGACCTTAAAATTGTACGTCCTTGTTAGTGTCCTAAACAAAGACCTAAATAAAGAACCGCACTAGAACCAAACAGAGATCTCTCCTTCAGACATTCAACGGCCCCCTTGACTATGTGTCTATGACAATTAGAAATCATCATTCGTAAATGGCAAAATTTAGACAAAGGCTGATCTCTGATTGTCACATTGTAATGCCATATGACACTGCAATTATCAGACAATTCTGTGCTGATGACTATTAAAAGCGGCTTGAATTAATCATCGAGAAACGTTGCTATTTTTAGAAAAAGGCTCAGTGGTCTATTGTTTCTTTATAAGGCTAAAACAATGGGTTTCAGTTCCACGACCACAATTTCAAATGTAACCCATTCTCGCATGTGATTTCCTAATTATAACGGAGGCGGAATTGGAATTACAGGGTATTTATTTCAGTGAGACAAGTTCATACAACTGGAGATTACAGTATTTAGTGTCCGTAGTAAATAACCCTGAAATACAAAAATGTTCTCAAACGTGAGAAATTATGCCAAAGGGCATAGGCATAAATGCCCTAGAACATGAGTCTTTGACGAAAAAGGTGAGGGTGGGCGGGTTCCGAAGCAAACGCTGTCTTGAAGATCGCTGGAGGCGCCCTCTGTGGAGTACTGTGGGCATCTGCGACGCGATCGCGTAAGCGCTAGGTGGCGCCACACATTCCTCCCGTATAATTACTACCAATTTCCAATTAGCCTCAATTATAACGGAGGCGGAATTGGAATTACAGGGTATTTATTTCAGTGAGACAAGTTCATACAACTGGAGATTACAGTATTTAGTGTCCGTAGTAAATAACCCTGAAATACAAAAATGTTCTCAAACGTGAGAAATTATGCCAAAGGGCATAGGCATAAATGCCAAACTTATTATTACAGTCAGGAAGGGAGCGACGTCCTTCCCGACGGGGGTAAGTAAGGCCTAATGCCCGTGGCACTGTTCTAGGTGCCATGATGGGAGATAACACTCTGGGGTACCCCCGCAGCCACGGCATCGTGGACTGCCCCCCTCCTCAAGGAGTGGAGTGTTACTCTCTCGGCCCCCGGAATCCCACGGCCGCCAGGGCAGCACGCATGACGGCACACAACGGCCGAGAGGTCAGAGGGATTGATGATGAGAGGATGAGCGCTGGCGCCCGTGGAGCGGCCGGAACGGCCGCGACGTAGTTACTATAGGCGTCTACCGGGCAGATCAGCGGATCCGCCAAGCGCGGGAGATCGACCACGTGAGGGGGGGCCGCACGTGACTGTGTCTTGGTCACGTGGATCCTGAGGAGTCCATGCTGAGGCTGAATATCCGCTCGGTGAAGGGTGTGGGGGCCGCCCCACTATGTCAATGACGGAGATACGAGGTTCGAGGCCCGTAGAAACGTGAAGTAAGCAATAAGTAGAGCCGCCCGGAGGACGAGGGCCGAGGGCCCGGCCCTGGATAAGTAGAGAAGCACGTGCCGGAGTTCTTGAAGGCGAACTGCAGGGGCCGGTGCTGGGATGTGGGTGGAGAGGCGTCTGGTACCGCGCTGAACCGCGAGGACCTCGTCCGCAAACAGCGGTGCCGGGTCCCCGCCATGGCGGCGTATCCAGGTCCGGGCTCCTGATAGAAAGTTGGCGGCCGTTGCCGGGGCCTGAAATGAATTGGCCAGGGCCTGGGTGTAGAGGGCCCCGTAGGCAACGGTCGGCCAGCGAGGATCGAATCCTGATGAGACGGCGAAACGCACGTAGGCCTGGGCCTGAATGAGGTGGTTCTGGCGCGTCGAGGGGGCCTCAGCCGACGCCAGGGATGCCATCATCTGGGCATGCAGGGGGGTGCCGGTGCCTAGATAGGATGGAAGCAAAAACATCTATATCAAATACGGGGTTGATAATTACAGAGGAACGGCCGCCAGGAGCGATGGCTTCCGCAACGGCCGCATATACAAAACTGACATTGACATCCCACAACGCCGCCGCCAGCCAGATCTCGCGGGCAACGGCCGAGACGACCGGGTCGTTAGTTCGGCCTGAGGCGATGGCCTCAACTGGAGGCATGTCGTCCGTGTGGACGACGACGGCCGCCCCTGGTGGCGCCCTCGCGCCGAGAGTAGCAATGCCCTGGAGAATGGCTACCGCGTGGAACCGGAACCCGGGGCCGAGGGCGGCCGCGGTGCCGGGCGCCTCCTGGCGCAAGCTCGCGGTGGCGTTTCAGCGACGATGACCGCGTCCCTGCTAGACACAAAGATACTGAACGGTTCTCTGTGTGGAGCAACCAGAACCACGCCGTTGGCGGCCGTTGCATAACGTGTAAACCACCGAAAGTCCTCTTTTACCGCAGCTGGGATGGTCGCCACGCCCACTCCCGGGACTCGAGGTAGGAAGGCGAGAGCATGGGCAACGAACTTGCGGGCTTGTGATATGCAACGGGCGACGTATATGAGGCGGCCGACGATGGACTGGAGGCGGGCCCGGGTGATGGCTTTACGGGCGATCCACGCCTTACACTCCCTCACCACGTCGGCCAGCCGTTCCTCCGGGATGCGCAGGGTCATCGCGACCGTATCTATGTCAATCCCTAGCCACTCCATTCGTTGGGCCGGAGGGCTACACTTTTCCGCGGCGAGGACCAGGCCCAAGCGCGCCGAGAGGCCCCCGAAGGCGGTGTAGGCGTCCGTCGCTTCCTGGCGCGTGGCCTCGGCGCCCGCGAAGTCGTCGATGTACGACAACGGGTGGTGGCCCCCATGGCCCAGGAGGAAGGTAACTGCACGTGTGACTCCCTGACAGGCTGAGGCCGAGAGGCGGGCGCCGAACGGGCAGCACGGGTCGATGTAGTACCTCCCCTCGGCCGCGGACTGGAGGGGGAGGTCCCGGGGGTCCACCCGTAGCTGGCGGTAAGCCCTGGCCATGTCGGCTTTCCACAGCCACGCCCCTTTTCCCAGTGCCCGAACTCTCTCCGCTAGGTCGGCGACCGTAGGGAGGGTGCATGTCTGGGCGTACGGCAGATGGGGGCCCATTTCCACGCCCGCGTTGACCCCGCCCCCGGGGGGGAAAGACATGTCGACTATTACTCTCCTGCTGGAGGAGCCCATCTTTGGACGAGTCATGAGGGGAGATACGGCCGACCACGGGGTGAAGGGCAGGTCCCGGAACGGGCCTACCAAGGCCCCCTCCCCGAGCTCCTTCTCCAGGTATGCCGCGATGTGGCGGGGGTAATTCTCCGCGGAGGCGTGGTTGCGTTGCGTGGAGGTGGGGGGGCTAGCGCCCGTGAATCCCAACGGCCAGCCGTACTCCAGAAATTCGACGACCTGATTATCGTGGTAGTCGACTAGGGCCGCCCTCCAAGCATCGATCCGCATGCCCGAGGGAACGGGTATCCGAGCCCCGAGGTAGTTCGGGAGGCCCGAGACCAGGACCTCGCTGTAGGCCCTCTCAATTGCCTCGTGCCCCCCCCAGACTCCAGGAGAAGGGCGAGGCCAGATGGATTTCACAACCGTTGCGTAGGCGGCAGGCCCACACCGTAGGGGCGCAACCCGAGGAACCGGGGGGGTACCTGCCGTGTCCTCACTGTCGCCTGCGGCGCCACCTGCCATATCTGGGGACGCGCCTGTGGCGCCCTCTAGCGGTTCATCTGCTGAGGTGCTGGACGCGCCTCCGTCGTAGACATGGAGGGTACTTTCAACATAGTAATCAGTGGGGGGGGCGCGCCGGGACAGCGACGGCCACGACCCCCCGTAACACATTCATCGGCCGTAGGCAAAGTGTAGGCCGTAGGCGCAGGTAAACAAACAAATAACTCTTGTACATTGTCAGCTGAAGCGAGGCGGGACGGGTGATGAGTCGCCTCGCCTACCGACGAAAAACCTGGGGGGGGGGTGGAGACTTGATCTGGCATGCGTGCAGCGCTTGCGGGACTTGCCGCGCTTAGATTCCTCTGCTTTACTCTGCATGCTACCTCCGAATGGCCGTTGGAAGCCCCCGTATAGACCGAGCAGTAAGGGCAGATGTGGTTCATGCGAATGCCCGCTTCCACGTGCCCGGGGGGCTTATCACACCCCCCCCCGGTTTGTTGAACGGCTGGCACGGCCTCGCTGTGTCGTCCCTGGCCTTTTTCCCCTTGACATTATCGACTGCATAAGCTATGCGGCCTGCATAGACCTGTGAGATCGCAACCCTGAGCAGCTGAATACGAGTGTCCTCGAGCCAGCCTAAGCGTAGGCGGCCCTCACTGACCATCGCAAATACCCGTTCTGACCACCTCCGGACCTGTGCAAAGTCGAACTCCCGGGCGTCCTCGAGGACCTCCTCCAGGTGTACCACTAGAGGTGCCACGTATTGGGGGGGGAAATCATCGTCATTAATAATTCGTAACAATGCCCATGCATACTCTGCCAATGTGAGTTCGTTCAGGCCTGTCTTCGCTCTCTCCGGGCCTCGATGCACATATAAATGTGGGAAAAACTTATATTTACCGGCTTCATTGACCCTCGAGGCCGTGGTCTCCAGGATCTTGCGTACCTGGTCCTCCACCTCGTCGTCGGGCCTAGCCGGCCTAACGGTCATAGGCGGTACCAAGGCTGCAGCCCGCCTCTGCTCCAAGAGCGCGGCTTGGAATGTGGTGCCCTGGGATGCCGGCCGTGCGAGCGCTGCCGCCGTGTTGTCGGGTGCCATGGTGCCCAGCGTAGCGGCCGACGTTCCCGCGTAGGCTGCCAACGCCGCCGGGACTCCTCCTTGTTGAGCGGGGGCCGAGGCCACCACTTTTTCGATGAAAGCATTTTCCATACCGTCTGTGATGCCCTGGAGAACTCGAGGCCGGAGTGTCTCGGCCGTTGGCGCTTGCATCGTGGGAGGCGAGGTGGTGTTATTTGCTGAGGTGCCTGGATCTGAGCAGGCGCCATTGCCGTTCATCTTTGCCGCTATCTCCGCGAGTGCCGTCTCCAAAATGCTAAACCTTCTGTCAAAGCTTGCGAACTTGTCGCTAAAACCGACATCGTCGTTTTCCTGGTCGTCAACTGCCTTCGCCTGGTCCTTCGTCCTTCGCTTTGGGGTGTTTTTACCCATCTTTGCGAGTGATTTGAGCAAGCTCTTAAATTAGCATCCGAAGCAAACGCTGTCTTGAAGATCGCTGGAGGTGCCCTCTGTGGAGTACTGTGCGCATCTGCGACGCGATCGCGTAAGCGCTAGGTGGCGCCACACATTCCTCCCGTATAATTACTACCAATTTCCAATTAGCCTCAATGCTTAGCCCCTTCCTCACTAATGATATCACTATGGCATTCCCCATCCACATACGAATGATACCAAATGGCATTCTCAGCCATTTGGGCATCATTCCAGCCATAGGTGAATGATGCTATTTGGCTCATAATTCGTCAAATAATCAATATAATGAAACATTTTCCCCACAAAAAATGTATTTAGATGTAACCAATAAAATCAATTGAAAACAAGAAATATGCTGTCATTATATAACAGAAATCATGTCACGTGATATGTCATCTGAAATTTCGGGGCTCGTCCTTACTCCCAGTAAACACAAGACGTAAATCTACGAGTCCCACAGGTTTTTTTTTTGTTTTTATTCATTCATGTAAACATACAGAGATACAAATGTCGTCCGAAGACGTTCTTCCCAGGTTGATCCAGGTAACTAGACAATACAGGACGAACATTCAAACAGTCTTACATTCAAACATAAAGACAACTAAGCTTCAGTTACCATCTGATGACAGCAAGTTCAGTCAGCAATTTGGATCTCTTCATCCTCAATGTCTTTTTCACAGCAAGTTGAAGTTGTTCGTAAGCATGGCTTTTTGTGTTTTTTTTTGCAAGTTTGAGTTTGAGTTGCTATCTAATGACAGCAAGATCAGTCTGTAATTTGGATCTCTTCATCCACAAATATACATGCAAGTTCATTTTTCACAGCAAGTTTGAAGTTGTCCGTGGTCATGACTTTTTGTGTTTCTTTTGACAGTAGATTCCAGTAGTTAACTCCTATAAAAAATGGACTATTTTTATATTTTTCACACTTCGGTCTTTTCTGTTGCAGCTTAACTTTGTCCGAGACTCGTGTTCTATATGGGTGCTCATTCACTGTATGCACGGGATCTGATGACCACCATTTTATTAAGCTCAGGGTATGACAAGTTCTTCTAAATTTGAGGCTACGTACTCTACATTTCTCAAACAATTCCTTTGTATGGATTTCAAAGGGTTTTCGTATTTTCAGACAACATCTTAATGTGTGATTAAAATTAACTTGTAACAATTTTTTCATATTAGTTGTATAATTCCATTGGATAAAATCACGGTATTCAATAATAGATAACAACATTTGCTTTGTCATTTTAAACTTTGCTAAAAATCGATTAGGTAGCGGATTTATCAGAATTTAAACAGTTTCAATCTAAATTCATTTATGACCTTATTAAAATGTTGCTTGAAGGTAAGATTTCTGTCTATGATAACTCCGAGGTATTTCATAGAATCTACTGACTCCAAGACATTATCATTTAACACTATTTCTGGCCTTTCTTCTTCATTTCGTCGTTTGTTTGAATACCACAGAACCTTACTTTTATTATAGTTAAGTGTTAGTTTGTTATCTTTAATCCATGCACTAAACCTTTGTAAATCGCTGGTTAACTGGTCTCTAATTAAAAAATTTGTTTTGGCTTTGGTGTATAGTACCATATCATCTGCGTATAAGATTATTTCCGCATTCATATTTAATACACTTAAGTGAATTAACATATATCACAAAGAGTATCGGCCCCAAGATAGAGCCTTGGGGTACTCCATGGGTGACTGACCTTACATTAGAATTTCCAGATTTACCTTTGGTGCTTTGCTGTCTGTTGGTCAGGTAACTTATTAGCAATTTAATCAATGTGTTATTACAGTTTAGATCTATTCGTTTATTAATCAGTATAATATGGTCGACGCAATCGAAGGCCTTTTTTATATAAAAAAATATTCCTATGGCATTAAAATTATCATCTAGGGCCTCTTGAACAAATTTTGTCAAGCAAAAGATGGACTGTTGAGTTGATCTACCAGGAATAAAGCCGAATTGCTGTTTAAAGATAATGTCATGTGCTTTTAGGAAATTAAGTAAACTGTTATGAATAACATTTTCGATAATTTTAGAAACAAGGGGGAGTACTGTTATGGGTCTCCAATTCGACGGGTGGTCCAGAGGGCCATCTTTCGGAATGGGGGTGATCAGTCCAATCTTTTGACTATCAGGGAAAGTAGCATTTGTAAGGATTATGTTCAAAATGTTTACTAGTACAGGTATATTTAAGAATAGTATTCTTTTAAGGTAAGTAGAATTTAAACATAAAATTCCTGTACTTTTACTATTATTCATAGTTTTAATGTGTTTGATAACATCTTCATTACATATCGAATGCATAGCTGTGTCTGGGAGGTGATCCATGATTTTTTATCTGCGATTGTGTTGTATTATGAATATCTTTAGCTAGATTAGGTCCTATTTCAGTAAAGTAATCGTTAATGGTATGCACAGAAATGGTTTCAGGCGATTCATCTTTGGTAGTCCCTCCTGGGTCCCAGACCCTATTCAGTATTCTCCAAAGTTTTCGAGGGTTGTTTTCATTAAGCTCAAGGCTACGTTGAATAGCTCTGGCTTCAATAGATTTGATCTCGAAATTGATCTCCCTCCTAATTTCCCTTATTATAGTTAACTTCTGTTTGTAGGCTACGTCGGTAACTTAAAGTTTATGTAAATCCATTAAGAGTTTCTTCCTTTTTCTAATCTTCTTTTTTGTCAGGAGAGTTAGCTCATATCCATTTTGTGTTTCTAACAGATTCCCTATGTTTAAAAACGTACAAATGTTAAGGTTTACTTACGTCTGTAGAACGTATGATAATTCTAGGTAATTTTATGTAAATTCACATAATTGATATTACATTTATTTATGTAAATTTACGTTTATGTGCATGAATTCCCGTTCATGTGCATGAATTCACTAGATGGCATGATAATAGTTTTTGTCAATTGTTTGTACTTCCTGGTGAGGGTATGGCCTGTAAAGTTGGTTTATTTACCATATTTACCAAACCAGCAGTTTCAATTATCATTAATATCATTCAGGCTATGATTGGCTGATCTTTTTTCACTGCAGTTTTCCTAATTTTGGTAATTTTGGCAGTTTTAGTAGGACGACACCTTTCTTCAGGTGTGTGGTGTTGATATCAATGTAAGTCTAGTTCTTTTCCAGCTGAGAAAAAGTTATAGGCAAGTGTTGGGACCTATTACAAAGAAAGAGAACACAGAATTAACTATACCCGAGTATAGCTGAGTATAATCCATGGTTACACCTTCAGGCTAATCATACTCACTTCTCTCTTTCTCCTTCATAGAGAAATCCCAAAATAAACATTCACTTCCTATTTAGATATAGCTACCAGAGATATATATTCATATAATTATGTAAATTTCCATTTTTAAAATACATAAAATAACCTACCATTTATGTAAAATTATGTATTTCTCTGTTGATATATTTACATAGATTCATGTAGTTTAAAAACGTAAATTTACGTTTCTGAACTATTTGAATCTATGTAAATTTCTATAGACCTACATATATTTATGCAAACGTTCTACAGACGTTAGTAAACCTTAACATTTCCACATTCCTTTACATAAAAATGTATGTAAATTTTCCAAAATGAATACATAAATTTGCGTTGCTGGGACATACTTATGTTTGCTGGGCTGTCCAAAAAAGCCAACACAACGCAGCACAAAATGCTTTCATAAGGCTCTGATGTGCCTATTTTCCATGTTTCTCCATTGTGTTAGGGATGATTTTTTTTTAATGAGGGCAAAGGTATCTCTCACTGAGGTGAGTTTTTCAGATGTTTTCCAAGAAACAAGTGTACAATTGCTTGTGTCCATAACGGACATTCACATTACTAGCAGTTATACAATAATACACAAAAATAAAACAAAAACCACACAAAGGGAAAAAGACAGTAGTGAGAAACACAATACAGTATTGTATACAATGAGATGGGATATATATAGTTCATGTAACTTTACAATTCCACAGTATACATCAACTATCCTACTCCAATCCTGTCCATATAGTCCTTGAATTTGGCTTTTGTTTTCATTTCCTGACCTTCTTGCGTTAGCGAACTCCACAGTTTTGAACCCCTATAATACAGACTATTTTGAATGAAAGTACTTCTTGTAAAATTGGTCTTCCCAGCTCTTCTTGTGCGAGTTGAACATTCAAACCAACCGTAACGATTCTTGCGATTGTACATTATTACAGCAAGCTGCTTCTGTCTCCATACCTCCAAATATTTTAGGTTACATTCCAATTGAACTCTAGTCAAGGAAAACTTTTTTCCCACAAGACCTGTTGCAACACGTAGCTCACGGGAATGGAGACTCTTTATTAATTTTAGGTCTTTTTGTTAGAAACTGCCAAAAATGAATGAGCAATATTCATAGACTGGTAGAATGCTTGTTAGAGAAACTTGTATTGCAGCAGGTTTTGTTGAACAGTAACATAATTTCCTAAATTTGAAAAGCCTATTACTAATATTTTTAACTATCTTTTTCACATATGGCCCCCAGTCCAACTTACAGTCCAAGTCCACCCCTAGGTAACAGTAGTGATCACATTGTGCAATGGGCTGATTATTCATGACTAGGTCTAGGTCAGGACAGTCTCTAAGTTTATTTTGACTACAGAGCCACATACATTTAGTTTTCTTAACATTGGCCGTTAAACCATTTGCATGTAGCCAGCCAGATAAATTATTTATATCACTTTGTAGCAGACTTTTACAAATATTGGCATCAGAAGAACTTACATATTGGCATCAGAAGAACTTACATATATGACCAAAAAAAATTTCCAACCAGGAATCCTAGGCTTTCCGAAACGAAATTACAATTTTTTATTATTACATATATAACAAGGTCGTCAGCATACTGGACAAATTTTGAGTGTGCAAGACAGGATCCTAAGTCATTAATAAATAAGATGAATAATAGCGGGCCCAACACGGAACCCCGTGGAACCCCAAAAGATATATTTGTAGCCTCTGATAAAGTAGCATTTATAAAACTTTCTGCTGTCTATGTTTTAGATAGTCATTAACCCATCCAACCATATTGGCCGGCATTTTAAATAAAACTTTCAGCTTCGATATAAGTAAATGATGGTGAACGGAATCAAACGCTTTGCGTAAGTCTATATAGCAGGCTGATACAAAACAATTTTTTGTTATGCAATTCATACAAATCCTTAAGAAAATCGAAAATCGCATCACAGGTACCCAGGTTGGGCTGGAAACCATATTGCTGTTTACAAAGTAGATTTGTTTCTTGTAGAATACCATAAATTACCTTATGCATAACCTTTTCCAAGACCTTGGATGGCGTATTTAAAAGTGAAATGGGACGCCAATTATCCAAACACGTTAAGTTGCCTGACTTGGGAATTGGAACCACTGTTGCATTTTTCCATGTTGTAGGGAAGGTAGTCATTTTAATAGAATTATTCAATAAACATATGAAAATGTCTGTTATCACTAATAATGAATTAATAAGCACTTGATTTGGAACAGAATCTATCCCACTACTCTTTGACCTGTTTATCGATTTCAGGGTATGAATCACCACATCATCTGATATTTTCAAATTCAGATCCAAAACCGATTCAACTCTGGTAGCAATTAAGTTTTCATGGTTTTCTACAAACGTTGTCTGATCTAGTTTTCCAAAAAGAACACTTCCAATTTCTGCAAAAAAACAATTAAATGTATCTGCAACATCCGTTTCTGGAACACTTACATCATCAATTATTAACACACAACCAGGGTTCTTAACTCTGGGTTTAGAAGCTCATTTATGGTGGCCCAAAACTTTTTCGAGTTGCTTTGCGCCTCTATAATTTTGGCCTTGCAGTGCTCACTTTTATTATGTCGCAATCTGTAACGGATTTCTCATGATATGCACCGGACCTCTTTTAATAACTCAGCACTTTTTGATAACTTATAATGACTTACTAGGTTTCTTCTATGTTAAATGAGGTTTAACAGTGATTTACTCATCCAGAGTGGCTTACTATCTCTAAACTTCATTTTGCGTTTAGGGCAATAAGTATCAAGATAGTCCAAAATGCATGATAGAATTAGCTCCCATGGCTCATAAACACTTGGGGTGCCAGCAAAATTGCTCCAATCTCAGGCAAGTATATATTGTTCTAGGTGATCCAGGTCTAAATATTTGTAGGATCTCCCTTTAAACTCTATTGGGGTGTGCACCCTTTTCTGCTTCATTCTGATCCCCATTACAGGAAAGTGATCACTGAGACTTTCACTACACACAGAACTGCTCATTACCACTCGACTATTAGTATAGATGTGGTCTATTATAGTACCACCTGATGGGTTTGGCCTGGTAATTTCCTTAATTAATTGTTCCAATCCCGATTGCCTGATAAAATTTTGAGCCAATTTGTAATCTGGTGAGGTTGGCTGTTTAAAGTCCACATTACAGTTTCCGATTATCCAAATTTCCCTATTGTTCATTTCGGGAGAGTCTACGATGTTAAGAAAATGAATAAAAGATTCTAACTGATTTAGGGGGAGGTTTATATGCGGTTATGACACTCATTTTTTCATTACCAGGTTTATTAACATTAAGTACCAGTATTTCAAAGTTCCCATTACTCAGGCTTAAGTTAGTATCAAAAATTGTAAATGATTTACGCCAATACTCACATACTTATTAAGGTGTCTCTGAGTGAATTCTTCAGGGACACCTCAATAAGTATGTGAGTATTGGTGTCATCACTATGTGTTCATTTATTATATACCTTTTATTGTTTATGATTCACTAAAACTGACCGTCACTTGACTCTGTTGGCTTCCCGCTACTCATAAAAAGCATGATTAGGTGTGTACCGTTGTCGCATCTTAGAGATGTTACCTAGAGACCTAGAGATTGTTACTCAACGAATCACACGAAGATCTATTAAACTCTCGGTTAACTTCTTCATTTCACATTAAGCCCAACAAGCAAACTACAACTAGGAATGACATTATCTAAAGCGTAAATGGTTGCACCCTTGCTGTCCGACTCCGACAAGTATATGAAGAGTATAGAATATTACCCATCATTGTAAATATCATTCCTACTACTAGTAATCTTATTTAGTATCTTTTTTTCATAATAATAATGTCACTATGTTGGTGATATCAAATGCGATTTTGCTTTTGCTTTTTTCTTTTGTTATTACGCTAATGTTGCACTAAAATGACATGAGACATATTGACAAAATGGCCACTGGAGCCCACTGAAAACAGGGTAGTCTCACCCTAGAGGTATCTCCAGTATAAATAAAAGACTCAAAAAAAAGAAAAAAAGTTCTGGTATAGCCTCTTGCTGTGAAACAGTCGTAGATGCACGGTAACCTCACACATACCCAACCAGAGGCACATATAACAAATAATAAGTTCTTATCAACTTACTTTAATGAACTGAGTCCTCCTCATTCCTACTCACTACGGACTACTTTCTATTAATCGCTCAGTCTGATGTAATCCCTTTCCTGTTCACAGTGTTATAAGTCCTGTTTTAAAACACACAGGTTTAGTTATTCTAGGCCATTTATAAAATGTCTCCGAGTAGTATAATACTGTTTATTATGGTTTTATATAATATATAATTACCGCTTTTTTATTTCTTCAAAGCATGCCGTAGTAAGGTTCAAAGCAAGCCTTAGTAAGGTTCAAAGCAATTTGTATATGGGTACAATGGTACATGGCGTACTACACAATATGCATGTAATTAGTACACCCCCTAGCAGCGGTGAGTATTTACACTGAATTTGTTATAATAATATTACATACCTTAGACTAATGCAGTGTAAATACGCACCACAAAATACAGACAATAAGTTAAGGCACATTTTCGCAGCGAACTAGGAAGCGCACTAGGAAGAACACACTATTACGTTGAAAGGAGTTTTAATTGATCAGGACACTGGCCACCTAAGCAAACGCTTGCAACACCAGGTTATCTCTGGTGGAGTGCAATCCGCTGTTGCCTTCACACCAATCATAGATACTCTCCTAGCTGAGATCCTTAAGTGGAATTCACACGATTCATGTCCCTTACAGGGTTCAAAATCTCATGAGACTCCGTTCCTTTTCAGGGGTAAATATCGCCAACAATTGCAGGGGGGGGGGGGGGGTGACATGTCTCAGCGAAATGGAACCCTATAATTTAGACAGAAGAAATTGTGTTCCAGTACAGAATCTCAGCACGATTTTTCTAAGAAATACACCCTGTGAGGTACATGAATCCCATCATGTGAATCCCACTTCACTGCCATAGTAAGCGCCTCAGCTGCGATATCGAATCATAGACACACTCAGTGTAGCAGTGAATGTAGACTGGCGTTAGCCTGTATGTATTCTACCCCTCTGTCTGTGGCTCCCTGTCCACAGCCTTTACCCTCCCAAAAGGGCTCAGCTTCTTGACACAGGCCTGCGAGAAAATGCCTCCCATAGACTCATCTCACCATGATGTCACTCTGGATGTTGTGACGACGTACGATACCATCACCCAACTAACAAAAATAGATTTGCCCCACCGTGACCATATATAGTGATCACTTGGTAGACCCACAGAGGCAGTGGAGGTATCTTGAAGCAAAGTCGATGATTGTGGATGAAGGCAGCAGTGGATTGTACCTTACTAGAGCTAACTTGCGTAGCAAGCGTCTGCTCTGATGGCCAGTGTAACACGCAACCGGCTGAGCCATCCCCCTGCTTTGAAAGGGGTAGTTTGATGAAATCATCACTCTCTACATCAACGTTAAGGTGTACACTCTCATCACGACCACAATATAGTTCGCAATCAACTTACTGTCAAAGATAATCAGGAAACAGGAGCCAGCCTGAGCATCGAAACACAGGCCATAGACCCACGCTACAACTTTGGAATGATTCTATTGAATGTCTTTTCAGTGCAAGTTGATAATGTAGAATATTTTGAAGACATTAGATCTATGGGAATCATAGTTGTTTTAAAACGTCATAATCTACTTCAAAATTGAGTTCCTATTAATTGCTGAAGTGATTAATGGAAAAAAAAGATACACATTCATACCTACCAGTGTTCCAGATGACAGTGCAGCATGACAATAGAACATTCATGCATCTTACATCTTCGAACCAATTTGTGGCCAGAACGATTCTATGGATCACTCAATCTCTATTCCATAGACTTTCTAGGTGCCTATCGTGATGGCTGAAAGGGAGAAGGGACTTCGCTATTCTACAATCTATCTATAATCCTTTTTGACCCGTCTGGTGATTTCTAAAGGAGCCTTTCTCCATATCTTTTCTCACTTTCAATTGGCCACACAATCACTATAGTGGGGCTTGCTGTTATCAGCCCTCCCAAACGCAATAACAGCTACATAATATATGATGAAGTAGTAGGCAAATGGCACACCAGTAAGCAAAGCCTCTGCCTACCACCAACGGGAGGTAAGTTAGAAAGAAAAAGAAATAATGGGACCGCGAACAAAAGCAAGAGGTGATCTACGCACTTGGAGGCTTTGCCGCCAAAAGCACTCATCAGAATGTCGTCTGCGTCTATAATTAATGCCATGGAATCTACTGAACCCACTCACGTTAGGAGGATATCGACTTTGGACCGCTCACGCCATCTTACGGTCTAGGCTGGAGTTATGGCGCAGGGTGAAAGGTCAAGACGAACCTTCCTCTCATCCGGGCACTGCGGAGACTCCGCGGAGGGTCACAGAGTGGCTGGTGGTGATAAGTCTCGGCGCGTATTCTATGCTGTATCGCCGGAACTACAGACCGCTCACCCTATGACTATTTACTTACGTGGAATTCATGGACAGGAAATTGGGTTTCCATCATACTGCTTTGTTTGGCGTCCGATATCCAAACTCTCCTCCCCTCCTGATTCCACATCTGTTAATTGCATGTATACCAAATAGGCCTATACAAAATACACTTCATAGAAGCTCTTTAGTTTCCATCAGTTTCTGGTGCCTTTCTCTGTTGCATAGGTACTTACTATCAGTGACACTGTATAATGGTAGCAAAATGCTGCTGCATTAAGGCACTGACTCTTCATACTAAATTCCTTTAATTGTGTGTTTTTTTTAAGATGAAACAGTTAGCTACTGTTACCCGCACTTTCTAAGTAAAACATGTGTTCTATACTACATTTCGCGGTCATCTTATTCAACTTCAAGGAAAACACATAAGTCTGAATTTTCAATCTGAATTGTCCAATACATCTTTAAACCCATGACACTTTGGCATGGCCCACGACGTATTTGAGGTATGCCGTGGTAAAGCTGACTGTAGGCTTCTGCGGATCCCTTCCCATCCGACGGCAGAATGCAAGGTAGGTTGCCACGGCGCTCCGCTGGTTGGCGACCGTTCCTGGGGCATGTGCCTCGGATTGCTACACAGTTGCCCTCGTCTGGAGTAATCGTAGCACCGGATCTACATGCAAGACGTAACACAGGGGTAAATGAAGCACGTGTATAGGGTATGACCTCATAAAGTTCACGGCTACTGTGTTGAGTGCCGCCGGCACATGTGTATATATGAATTCAACCTGTAGCTTTGCCTGTACCATCCAGGCTTGACGAGTGCACTCGGCGAAGATGAGGTTCCGGGCCCGTCCCGTGGTGAGTGCCTGGACAGTCCCCATATTGTCATATAGAACACTTCCACCCGTCAGGAAAGTGTTCACGGCATATATTGTATTGAGGCCCTCGAGTTCCGCTATACAGCTCACGGGGTAGTCGATCCCCGTGAGGCATGCATCCGCGATGAGGCACTTTGTCGGTGGTCCCCGGGGTATGAGTGCGTGGCCGTTCCAGCCCTCCTCGAATCGCAGGAACCAATCATGTCCGAGTTCACGATTAAGAAGTATCCGGTCATGTTCCGGAGTGCCTCCAGCAGCTTGCTCACAAATGGTCAGCCCGGCCGTATGCATTTAGAAACGTGGAGGACTTTCCCGAGGACCGACTGCAGCTGTTGTTTCGTCAGGGACCGCTTTCGTGAAACCGCTCTCACGTCTTCTCTGACGTCTTGAAGCTTGTCCTCGAGGATGGTAAGTGTCATCTCGGGGGCATTGATCACTATCCCCAACCATGTGATGACCTGGCTCAGTGTCTGTGCCTTTTTTCGTGCCTCGGGCAGGCCGAGTTCCCTGAAGAGCTCGTGGGTAATGTTGAAGTCTGAGGTCGCTTTGGCGAGGTTGGGTGAGAGTATGATGAGGTCATTGAGGTACATCGATGCAACCACCCCTTTCTGCCCTAGAATCTGGACAATGGACTCGGCCACACATTGCATGTGGAACGACGAGGCATGGGCACCAAATGGCCGTATCACAGTAGCACCCGCCCCCCATGCAAAACACAAAAACGGCCAGTCCATGGGGTCGCACCAAAAGTTCTTGTATGCTCTTGAAATATCTATGGTTCACATAAAACTTCCAGGCCCCGAGGCCACGAGGCAGCCGACAAACCCATCGATGGTGGGGAGGGCGTGCTCTCGCTCTTGGCCGTACACAGAGTTCTTGATAATGTAGGAATTTACGCCTGCCCCTGCGAATTGGGGCCATTGTTTGAGCCTGTGTCTGGCGAAGGCACCAGGGTCCGTCCGGACTCCAGGCATCGGTATCTCCATCTCACAAATATCTTTAATAGCGTCAAACATGGGTGGCTCACCTTCTGGTTGGTGTGTGTCCGGCTCCTCCAGGGGCAATTGCCGAGGCAATTGCTCCTTAGGCCCGCTAACGCTGGAATGTCCGGGAGTGTATTCCTCGTGTGAAGGCGGGGCCTTCTTAATGTTTACCCGCACCACATGCTTGCCACTCGGTGGGGTGGTCATGGGGGGTCTTGCGTCATGTGTGGTGCACTCGCTGACCGTACCCCCTCCTGTATCCGTGAGTTACACGCGCCTCGCTCTGTCGCGGGGCTCGTCCGGTCCACTTTTTGAAGCGTGTTGTTGGAGAGGTTGTAGCTCGGTGGGCAGCACCGAGTGTCTGGCTTGCGGCATCTGGCACGGTGTTGGTGTAGGTGTAGGGAGAGCACTCTGATATCCAACGTCGTACGAAAGTTTCCGGTTGCATGCGTGTATGGAGTGCATGCATATCCTGGCGACCGAGTTGCAGAAGGAGCACACGTGCAACCACGTAATCCCACTGTCCTGATGGCCATTGCGCTGGCAGCAACCCCTCTTGAAATTGTGCGCACGGCAGGGTATCTCCTGTCCACCACTCTTCCCGCCATCTTTGCCGTAGTTGTTAGTGCCCATAGCCGTCATCGCAAGACAAACTCGTTTGTCCTGTATCCTCACATAGTCGGACCATTAGATGTGTCCCGCCTCAACCTGATCAAAGATATGATTTGACCAGCAGCACACTCCGGCCCACGGCCATGTTTGCGCGTCGACCAACACCTGGTGTAGATGGCGATACATATCCCTACGGTCCTCTGTTGGTACGGCCCATTCGTCCTGCATAAACGCCAGGAAAGCGCATCCTATGCTCGCCCTGACCTCGAGCTTCTGGGTGAGGGTATACACTCCTTCTCTCTCGACAAACATATATACATGTTTGTTTCATATATGGCTTTGAAATAAGTTTGGAAATGTTCAAATCTGAGGTCAGCTTACGGGCCGTTCTTTCATGTCGAAGGTCCTAATGGTCCATCTCCTGCTGCACATATTCGTCCATGATGTAGCGGTCGCGAAGCTGGCGAGGTGGGGGTAGCCATGTGGCCTGCCTCTGGGCCCAATCCCATGTGCGGTCCTCTGCTGCCTGATGCACGGTGGCCGTGATTGCGACCGCTGCCCTGAAATCCTCATGATGGCGTCGAGCACTCCATCCATCTTCTGGTCTATCCTATCCACGTTATCTTTCACGTTGCCCAGCCCGGATTCCAGCATGACTGTCCTGGAGGTTTTGACCGTTGATCCGTGGTCAGAAACCAAGTCCATGTGGTTGGCTGTACCTTGGTCTGTAGTGTCTTTCAACGTGGCCTCTGACTTCCTGTCAGACTACGGTGCCTTTGAGGTGCTTGGCACGGGGTTGTTTCTCGTAGTTGGTCCCATCCTGAACTAGGAATCTCGTATCTTGGCCGTATTTCTCTGTATCGGTATGTCAGTGCCGGCCGTTTACTCATGGAGTATAGGCTGCGAACACGTGCCAAAAGGAAGAGAAAATAGAAGTATGTGTGTACTGCAGGGAGGGTGCAGGAGGAATGGGAGAGGTGCAGGTGCTGAGCGGTCGCACATGCCTGCTCAGTAAGTTTGAAAGCCGCGAGGGGGCAGGAGGGGCGCCCGTGAGGCGTGGTAGAGGGGGACACCAGTGGGGAGCAATGACCACCCCTGACCATAGGCCATGGGTATCCCATTGATCGCTCATTTGTGATTTTGTTTATAAACGGGGTATATAAGGATGTTGCAGGGAGGCGCATTGCTCAGGTGCCAAAAACAAAATATTTGTGCTGGGAAATGCATATTTGGATATATCGAAGCAAATTCTGAGAGATGCCTTGACATGATAAAGAGCACCATATGTTGGTTTGTGTATCATGAGCTTAACAGTGCTGCATGAGTATGTTTTGTTTTGGCATAAGCTCCCGTGTATCATTTACTTTGTGTATATCTTTCTGTCTTCTTTTGAACATCTATCATGAGCTAATATCAGGATCTTTCCTAGACACTCATGTATCATGGACGTATGAGTTAAATCAAGATAATACGTATCTTGTCATGTACTAGCTTACCTTGCATCACGGACTATTCCCCACAATTCAGTCTTCATTTGAAGTCTCTACGTGCATTTCCGGTTGGTTTACGGAGCCCGACATTTGGGCTCTTGTTTGAAAGACATGAAGTGATAGAATAGAGCGATACAGCAGGAAAACGACAGAGTGGTGCAGTGGCCGCAGTCTTTGCTTCGAATTTAGATTCTCACAACCGAGTTGACCACTAGGGAAAATCAAGATCTGGGTAAAAGGAATATATGAAACATATGCAATTGTTCGGAGCATATTTTTGTTGTCTGTATCCTCCTGTTCTAATTTCTCAAATATCATGAGCTTTACCTATATGGAGAGCTATGTATAGGACTACTATGGGAACTTACCTCAGAAGAGAATGCCCAAATAACCGAAACAACAAAGTATTGTGGGCCCGAGTTACGCCTTGCCCAGAGGTCATGTCCAATCCGTCGTGACAGAGTATCGGAGAATATGGACATTGCCAGGTCAATCCATCATTTGGAACCCAACAAGACCAAAACCCAACCAGAGGGAGTTGGGTCAAAATTAGAATATTGACAGACACATCCATCGCCACTTCTGAGGTCCATTAATCATTCAACCAGAAGACCGTGGATTGTGGTCTTGAATCATTTCTAAGAAGTCCAATGCACATCTACCGATTTTGGAACACGATGTACCTTTGTCGGCGACAAAAGAACGGTTCTTTGACTCTTGAACGGTACTTTGGCCCTTGCCTAGCTGCCCCACATCTTCCGACTACCGTTAAATGGGATTCACACGATGGGACAAATGGACCTGAGACTTCACACCTTTGCACCAGTCAGCTACTATTTCCAGCTGGGTACAAAGTTTCACAGTTTGGGGTGTCCTACAGTCTCAGGATAACATGGCGGATTCAATTCACATGAGGAGACTTAACAAGTACATAGTCTCACCCCTACACAGGGTACACAGGGTACAAGGTACACAGTCGCCAACTCAGGGTGCTTCCCCGTGTGAATAGGTGTTATTTGAGACCACTGAGCCTCACAGGCTGGGGGAGAAGGTGTGAAGTACATTTGTCTCACCAAAATGCCACTCTAAATGTTAAACCTGTTTAAAGTCAAAATCTCATGAGATTCTGTTCCTTGTTAGGGGTGATTGTTTCAAGAGAAAAATGTTGTCCTAGCAATAAGGAACCCTGTCATTCATACGAGGAGATTGTGTTCCAGTACCAAATCTCAACAGGATTTGTCTCAGACAAACGGCCTGTGAGGTACGTGAATCCTACCGTGTGAATCCCACTTTAGGATGCACTAGTACCGTTCCTTTGTCGCCGACAAACGTACATCGATGCTCCGAAATCGGTAGATGTGCATTGGGCTTTAACATCTTTTCTTCTCCTGCATCAGATTATCATGACGCATCACATGTTTCTGTGCCTGAAATGAACACGCTTCTTGTGACAATAAGCAAGAGTACATGGTATCAACATGTCGCTAAAATAATTACGTTTTATTGAATCCAACCAGATACTCATATCCAGACTTAAACTTTGTCCAGGTCGTAAAGAATGACGATTATTTCTGCACTCATTAGAATATACAGGTTATAATCTATGATCCCTAGAAACATTTTGCTGGAGTAGTCCCTGGAATTCTTGGAGGCATCATGCAGCGATAGCCAAGGGAATGCCTGAAGCACTGAGCTTTGGTGTTAGGGGTGGGGAGAGTGGACTTAATCTTTTAGAGTACCTCCCGTAAAAGCATATGTTTTGCATAAGAGATTTTCTAACTTACATTGAGTGGAGTGGATCTCGATATTTGATTGCAATAACGGTTGAAACCACACACGTGATGCAAATAACATAGATTCGCACTGTGAAGAACAATCTAGATTAACGTGGGACATGAGCAGAGCCATAGCGCACCCTGTGAGATATGTTACATGGGCATTGTGTTTATCTATATTTTTATTTTACAATTTTTGGTCTCGGTCTTTTTCTTTGTTCCCACCAAAATCATGTAAAGCCCTTGATATCATGGCATAACATTAGGGACAATTCTTAGTATTGAGGAAAAACAGTGGTATTCACACCTGATCATGGGTTCATTGTACGAAAAGAAATAGACTGATTGATCTTGAATGACCTCAGGTGTGTTGCTACTTAATCTAATATATTCCATTACCCGATCTCACCCTTTATAATCAGCAACATTGTACATATATATATTTATATGTATTATATTTTGTTTGCATTAATACGACACAAGTTCTAAACAGAATGCCAGTTGAAATGCTGCCATTCAGAAGCAAGCGGTATTGAATTTTCCTTTGCAAACAGAAAAAACACCTTTTTACAATCCAAACACTTAACAGTTTAAGTTTGTCGGCCCTGCATTCTAGTCAGCTCTACTGGTCTGAGAGACCATCACATTATCAGTAGCCAACTGCTGATGAGATACCAGTCGTCG
This sequence comes from Alentia gelatinosa, assembly GCA_950022655.1. Classification (NCBI taxonomy): domain Eukaryota; kingdom Metazoa; phylum Annelida; class Polychaeta; order Phyllodocida; family Polynoidae; genus Alentia; species Alentia gelatinosa. The sequence continues at coordinate 71,227,064 of OX465582.1, forward strand.
GACAGGGACTGACCCTTTAACCCTTTCCGAGCGGGTGTTTGTGTTGTAATGTGGTCTGAGCCAGAGACGTGTGAGGAGGATTGGATATTATTGTCGGTGTATAGTACCAATGGATGGAGTGACTGTTGCTTGAACCCATATTTGATTGTTTCATCATGTGGTATGACACGTCACTCTCATTATCAATTTTTGGTTTGATTCGCAAGAACAAATATGATGATCTACCTCTAGCCTGTGCATCTTCCCTCGTTAGGGATCAGTTATTCAATTTTATTTTAAATAGAAAGCAGTTTATTGATTTGTTTGTCTAAATCGTTAACATTGACTAGGGCACTAGTCTTAGTTTGTACCTTGTTACCTTCGATTTTATTTAAATTTTTTGCTTTTCTCAAATAACCTTGATCATCTTATTTAGAATAGAGAAAACATTAATTAATATAGCCTCAAAGCATTTAATATCCCAAGCATGGTCTGCCTGAAGGCGGTATTGGTACCTAGCCTGGTCTGAAGCAAAACATTATTTGTCCATAGTAAGGTCTGCCTCAAGGCATTATCTGTCCTTAATGTATTAATACAAAAACACAGAGCAGTTCTTAAAGGCTCAATCCAAGCCCAGACGAGTCAATAAAGATAAAGAAAACATTATTCTGTTATCAACATTTGCCAGATGCCACGGATCTACAACATTCTTTCGTACATAAAACAGCAATCTTCTGTAAAACGTCCCGCATTGTTGGAAAATAAATGATCGATATTTCCGTTGAGGAGCTGAATGAATGAGCCCCTCCACGTCCAAGGATCGAGTTCCGAAATGCAGGTCTGAATACGAATGGGTGGCTTGAGACCCGTTTGAATTCGACAGCTGATCGGCTGAGGTAGACGCAGCTTTCTGCGGATTATTCTGAGGGCGCAGTTTCTGCGGGACTGCTCTGAAGGCGCAGTTAATGCTGGACTGCTGTGATGATGTTTCTGTGGGACTGTTGTTAATTTTAGTTGCAGTTCTCTGCAGGATCCCTACGATGGCACAGGTTCTGTTAGCCTGCTCCGATGCCACAGTTTCTTTGTGACTGCTGTGATGACAGCGTCTGTGCGACTGTTGTGAGGAAGTAGTTTCTGTGGGACTGCTGTGATGAAGTAGTGTCCGCATGACTGCTGTGATGCCACAGTTTATATTTGACCTTTGTGATGTCAGAGTTTTTGTCGGAGATGTAGGTTATGATGTAGGTTCAATGAAACTGCTGTGATGATGTAGGACTGATGTGACATAGTTTCAGGTTTAAAATCCAAATCGATAGATATTTCTACCCACGTATAGGAGCATTTGCTACTCTACACTGGGGGCAAAAGCCAGTTTCAAGGAATTCAAAGTTAGGCCGGGAAAAACGCTCCTGGAGGTACACAAATTGTTTAGTGTAAATCCCGCTTTATTCATCTAAGTACTGTACATACATCTGTAGATGGGGCATTTCCTGATCAGCCCGGGGTTGTAATATCAGTGGCGCTTTCCAGTCAGGATGATGCTGAATCTGTGTGTCGATGCGGAACACGATGCTTTACGCATGGCTGACGGCACAGTGCCCTGGGGGAACTCACCAACTATGTATGACAGAGCGTTGGACAACTAACCACCCCTCCAGCGGCCTACCACTTTCCATAACATACACTTCATCCATCCTAAATCCATACGAAGGGAGCGGAGTACATGGCAGTTCCAGAAAATAGGAAACACGCATATTTAAAGGGCCTTTGTGCGATTTGATCTCCGTTTTTTTCATGATTTCGAGGAGTTTTTTCAAAGTGACCCTCTTTTCAAAACTTCTCCGTTTGACTTTTGAATTCTTTTTAGCAAGTCGAACTCGACTGTCCACGTCGGTTTGATTGAAGGCTTTTATTGAACAGATGATTTTACACAACGTTTTGGCAATTTAGTAGCCTATTCCTTTTATTCACTTTTTAATGAAACTCCCTTATTTTGGTAGTTTGCGAACTGTAAATAGTATAAAAACCAACCCCTTTTTTGTGAAACACAAGAATGCTTATGCTTATATTGATACTGCGCACCCAACTACGTCTGGTTCTCAGACAATGATTGCTGGACTTTGTGATTGTGGGAACCAGACCATCACTGGATGCGACCATAAAAGGCACTCATTGCTTCTTATCCTGATTGGGTTTGTCCACAAGCCCGATGCTTTGCCGCGATGTGATTGGAAGGCACCGTAAGTTATCCGTTTGTTTGGTCATACGGAAGTTGATAATACATCAAATCAATGGCGGTATACGATGGAAACTAGGCCAATATATGTGGACAGGGTTTGGAGGCCAAGAGGACTCAGTTGGAGAGGCGAATGGAAATATGAAGAAAACTGATCAAGACACTTTAGTGTCTCGAACAGTCATAACTGTAGATCGCAAGAAAAGGTATATTGGAAAGAGGACATAGATAAGCCCTGTTTCAACTTGCAGACGCTTGCTTCCTTATAATGTCTTGGGAACCAATGAGCCCTCTGCAAGTGAAAACATACATAGAAATAAAGTCGCCGATCGATCTATGTTCTAATGTTTTTGGCGTTTTGGCACCACTTCCCGTCACCGATCAAAGATAGACAAACCTAATGGCAGACTAGTCTATTTTCGACGATCGCTGGAAATCTCGTATGGATTTGAAAGGAATTGGGATCACATTTAATCCTAAACACAGAACACACTATCAAAGAGTACTTTAATCTTAGATGATCTCTAAAGCGATAAAGTTACCCCTGAAAGGCACTAGCGCCGCCACTGATTTGCATAATTAACATTTGCTGATCACGTGACGACAGTAATATGATGCAATTAGAGGAAGGATAATCAGATTCCGTCGGATGAAAGTGAAGTATGGCTGCAAAATGTAGAAAAATGACAGTAGGATACACACCTGTCGACTAAAGCAATACATTGCACTCCCTTGGGACCTGATTTTCATTTTCTTCACACTCTCCAGTTCTACGTTTAACAACTTTAATTGCCGTTGACGCAGCAATGTTTGGGGATCTGTCAGAAGCCTTCCAGTCATATTTGCACTGAGCCGGAAATCTGATAATACAATGTTGACGCTATCAGAAATGATTAACGAACCTTGAAGTCAGCCTAACAGTTTGGTCAAGTAAAATAAATGATTGTTTTATACCCTTGTGGAAACCGGTCATTTTCATGACCACATGGCGTTTGTAGTACAGGATAATAAAAAATGAAGTAATGGCAACCTTTCAAAAGGTAAAAAATAATTCATCAGAATGTTTCTAAAAAAACCAGGCTAGTGCTAGCTGAACACTGTAACCCATGATGCACCAGAAAAATGGAGACGTTACCCATAATGCACCAAAAAGTGGAAGGCGTTACCTGGACTATTATGTGAATAAGCACATAAGCCAGGAATTCAGGCTAACTCTAGTGGTATATTAGTGGTATGTTAGTGAGGCACTGGGCAATGATATAGCCCAATATGTGGCTTCTTGCTGCGGATTGATTGACAGCCCGGCTGTAGCAAACCCCACGCCTGATTTACTGACAGAGAGAAGGTGATAGTGGCGGCACTGGCTTCTTGTTAGGAAGCCACACCAACCCTTACCTACCAACATACCCCTCACAGTTGTCCACGGCTTCTTCCCGGAGGTAATTATTCTCGTCTGTGACGTACGTGGAGAGGCAGTTATAAGTTATTGCATGGGAGGGCGTTCGACAGGATGAATTTTCATTTTACAAGGATCACAGTGTCCCTATAAGGTCTCATTTCCTTTCGTGTAGCTCCTATTGGACAGCAAAATAGACATGTCCTTTTCATAGGTGGCTTTATACATTATAACTAACGAAAACACGGAGAGAGGTTTGGAAATAGTAAGAATCTATTCGACTATTGACAGTTATGATATACATAGATTAGTACAGTCTATTTATATATATATATATATATATATATATATATATATATATATATATATATATATATATAATTATATAACTTCGTTTATATAAATATAAATTTAAGCCAATGGGATTCATCTATTTAATTCACCTCGTTGTTCCAGGTCTACTACTATCAACGTCATAGTTGTTTTTCAGGTGGTTACCGGCTACTGGATGCGGTGACTCGGGGTACCATGGTTACCAGGTTCCCCCAAACGGTCATTCCGCTTTCGTTTCACTTACCTGTAACACGTATTTTTAATCTTACCATTGTTATGTTTAAGTTTTGTACATCTAGATGGTTAGGACTGGGGTTTGTCCCATTGTATTTACTTGAATAAACTTGTTTTTATTCAAATTTCCGCCAAACTTGTCTCTGTGTCAATTCATGTTTTATTACTTACACTATACAATTATTCATTGGACTATTAATATTATATATATATATGATACTCGATACATGGTTGGCCAAAGTGATGAAAACCAGCTAATGTATAATAGCTGACACTATCGGCCACTTTGTTGTTGCCAAAGAAAACATAATCTGAATGTAATGGAACCAAAATGTATAACTAGGCATCAATAAAGAAATTTTTGAGAAAAAAAAAAATGTCTGGTTATTGATGAGAAAGTCTGATTTAAAAAAATTCTCAGATGCTGTCAACGGATTTATCCAGATTCATGCTACCTAAATTTTTTTAAGTGCATTAGTGTCAGCGCCCGGATAGCCAGCCTGGAAGCCATGAGAGCGCAGATGCGGGCTGAATGGGTGGAAGAGGCGTTGGAGGGAGACTACATCGAACCCTGGTGTTATGGCTTAGAACGCCTCCCGAAGAACTTCGAAGGGACAAGCCTAGCCAAGTGTATCGTCCAGATCAGGAAGGAAGCGGCTTACATTATGTTGGAGACTGCCACTTTCAACCACGAGACTGCTGTTAAACATCGACAGACAGCTCAAGGCTACCAGCTGGGTGTCGATTCCATGCTGAAGCAGCAGGAGTCACCAGACGTCGCCAGTAATTATATAATGACTGCTAACGTTAACCTGGCGGTGCTAGTAGAAAATGAAGAAAAGAAGGAGAAAGCTGCCCTTAATAATAAAAGTAAAAAGATGGCAGCCAACCGAGTCAGAGATGCAGACATCCTTGACCCGGTGAGTTGCCTGAGTCTGCAGTTCCATAAGAAACAGCAACAGAAATCTGAGAAAGAAAACCACGATCCAGCGAGTTCCCAACCACAGGGGCAACCTGGTGGGGGGAACACGCTTGAACATGGCAGACCCCTAGAAGCCGACCTGGATTTTCAGGCGAGGGGGATGGCGGGGGGGGGGGGGGGGCGGTGGGCAGACGTCAACACCGACGACCCTGGTATTGACTAGCATTGATACTTATGCTGTGAAAAAAATTAAAACAACCATGTTTTGTGTGAAACCCAGACTAACCGAACAAATGAAAACGGAGTCTGATCTTGTAACCAAAGTAACTAAAGAAAACAGACCAACCGAACAAAAGAAAACAGAGTCTGAGTCTGTAATGGAAGTAAATAAAGAAAACAATAAAAAACAAGGTTGTGATGAAAACTGTGTCATCGTCTATATATCCAGTATTGAAATCTCAGGTTAAAGAATAGTGAACCTATCGAACTACGCACTTAGCAATGATGAAAAATCAATTCTTGGTAAGGGCCTTTCAAAATTCTGCCCGACTCAAAACTTTGTAGAAAGAGGAGAACTAAGAAAGGAGCTAGATGCTTTCACTAACAAACTTAGAACAAAACAATTCATGTCAAAGGTCAATGAAGAGAAAACTCTCAAAAACAAAAACCTTCCTATCGACCAAACTCTCTCTAAAATAAGCCCTTATGGCAATACCCTTGACTTCATCAAATTGAAGAAACAAAAACAGTGGAGACCACCACCAGCACTGCACGAAACTTACCGCTTTATACATGAATGCACCCGGCGTATATCGGTATGATTTTGCGTCTACAAGGTCGTCCTATTCCCCATGTGTATACGCCACATCTGTAGGCGCCTGATTCATGTATACACCTGATTCATGTATACACCTGATTCTATTGTATATACGCCACAATCAAATAGTTCCATTCTCTGCCACTTGGGGACACTACTGGTAGCATATTTCATTTGCCATTTAACCATCCAAGTCTGTATTATATGAAAATTGCAATCTTTATTGCCAATTTATTTTATAAAAACCTAATTGAGTATAAATTGATTAATTACACATAGTAAACCCTGCATTATATTGTTTTTTTATTGTTTTTCTAATAGATCTTACTTTCAAACACCATTTGAATGTGTGGACAGTCAGGCTTACTATATAATGCCCCCCTTGACTTGAGGTTGAATCCTGAAATCATCTTACACAAGCGTGCCCCCCCCCCATCCCCCCGCACCGCCGAGCTGCCGATGCCGCTTCAAAGCGGCAGCCGAGCGGCCGCTATCGCTATACACACACTGCAGGGAGGCGGCGGTGTGTACTAGGGCTTCACTGTTGGTGGAGTGAATGTAGGGTGGTTGGGTAGTGGGGTGGTGGGGTGTTGGGGGGGGGGGGGGGCGGCAGGGGGTGGGGTTGGCAGATGGCGGGTGGTGGGTCAGTGTTGGTGCATCCTCTACCAACACCCACAGTACGGGGCGGGCGGCGGGTGCAATTTTTTTTTTCAGTATCATGTCTATGCCCAGCGTATATATATCGCATAGAGCACGTTTTAACTTGGATACGCCAGGTGTGAAATACAGCCAAGTCGCTCACGTATACATAAGGAAACTGTCTCTTAGACGCCTCATACGCAGGTGCGGATTAGAGGTGTATATGAATGAAAACAAGTCTATATTCAGCCAATACGTGCGATGCCGCGATGGCGCATATATGAATAAAGTGGTAAGTTTCGTGCAGTACAGGCTCCACTAATTTAGAGACTTTTATCAGCAACACAGAGACTGATATAGCTAAGTGCAAAATTGAGAAAAAAAATCAAAAACCAAAACGTGAAACGCGCTGAAAAAGATGCCCTAAAAAATCTACAAAAAAACAGGGAAATAGTAATATTCCCAGCAGACAAAGGGGGAGCTATTGTAATCCAAAACACCCTAGACTATATAGCAGAAGCACATAGACAACTAGGGGACAAAAAGATCTGACAGACACACACATGACCGAAGTAGAGACACTAGTAGAGGGTATGGTAGATAATGGTGACATCACTAGGAAAATAGCCAAAACCCTACTAGTAATTATAACTAAAGTCGAACTGGAGAGAAAAATTTTATTAAGACAGTAAATCTTTTTATAATACATATTCCCTGCCGAGGAATTATGCTGTAGGCATGGCATGATTGTACAAAGCCCTAGAGTTAGATTGGTTATTAATCGGTGTGGGTGGGCGCGTTCAAAACCGTTCAGAGCATCCGTATAGGCTGAGTAGTTCTTGTATAGACCGCAAGGCGTAGGAGATGCTTCATGGCGTAGTCACAAGGTGGCGTAGTCGTTCTCCTTTGTCTAATTACACGTGAATTTCCAATTCACCACAATGAAACCTAAGACCCTGCAAATATACTTCCTTCCAAAAATTCACAAAAACAGCCTCCCACCACCCTGATATAGCTAAGTGCAAAATTGAAAAAAAAATCAAAAACCAAAACGTGAAACACGCTGAAAAGGATGCCCTAAAAAATCTAAAAAAAACCAGGGAAATAGTAATATTCTCAGAGTGTGTGTGTTATGGAGTAGGACTGGACGCACGCGCGCATACGGCAGCTCAACAAAAATCGAATTTTCAACGGGTTCATTGGATTATTCAACCTTAATTGACCACCACAACTATCTGTGAAGTACATGAGACACTGTTGGTAAGGCGTACACATGTGACCAAGTTGCGGTAAGAGATATTTATTCAACTTTATAACAACTCACACAGTATCCCCCACGTGCACCCCGTATATCGCCCACCACGATGACTGACCCTGTCGAGTTGGCTGTCAAGGTCTTGAACGAGTTAAAAGACTGACCAAAAACAAAAACGCGGTCTTCCTCCTCAGTGGAAGATGAATTTTCTACGAGCCGTTTCACTGTAGTTTTGGAAAGTCTTGTACAAATTACAGGCGAGACGAGGACTGCCACTAATGAAAAGTAAAAAACGCTAGAAAACCTATCTGGGTTAAGGGAATCACTTGAAAGTACCCAAACGGACGTTGCCGAACTAAAAACTGAGAATGAAGAACTAAAGGATAAATTTCACAACCTAGAGTCGCGCTTTCTTGAACTTGAAAAATCTAACAAGAAACTTACTGACAAGATGTCACAGTTACAAGAAACTAGTTCCCTAATTGACCACAACTCTAGGAAGCGGAATGTATTAATAGAGGGCATCGATCAATCGGACAAAGAAGACCCATTCGCCATTGCCTTCGATGTACTTAGCCGCATATATGCTGACCTCGACTCACTTGACCTAGATCAAGCATACCGTATAGGCCGCCCTGATCGCCCTGGTCGTCCGATCATGGTATCTTTCGTAAAGTCGTCAACCCGTGACCGTATCCTGCGCTCAAAGAATAAACTTAAAAAGTTCACTGATCTTCAAGATATATTCATCAACAAGGACGCAAATCCTGAGATACAAAACAAAAATCCGTGGCAGAGGACTTGTGTTTCAGGGGAAATATTAATCACACAAACATCTCGACCAGCTCCCAGATTGTCTAAGTATGGCAAACCTCAAAACTAAACATCTACCCAATGTTGTGGCCTATCATAGCCACCATTCCCCCTTTTCGAATCTATATCCATCAAAAATAGAAATAGACGGGTGCCAATTTGATTCCGTAGAACAGGCTTTCGCCTACAAAAAAGCACTGTTCACAAACGCCCCTACCACTGCCGCCCAGATTCTTGCACTCGACGACCCATACCAGATCAAGAGGACGGCCAAACAACTCGACACACCTGAGTGGGCAGCGGTCGCTGAAGCGGAACTAAGAGTGCTCAACCTCGCCAAATACCATCAACATCCCGATCTGAGACGCATGCTTCTAGATACTGAGAACAAAAAGCTATTGGAGGCCACACTGGACCTGCACTGGGGCACTGGGTGCCACCTACAAGCGAAAGAGTTGCACCTGGGTAACTACAAGGGCTCTAACGTCAGTGGCGCCATACTCATGGACACGCGCAACGAGATGAGACACTTCTACGGCCTACCATCACAACCCCGAAACCAGCTACCGGTAACGCCACTGCTCCCCTCCAGCCCGACAACAGCGATTATACCGACCGAAGAAGACGAGAGACCTGGCCTTATCGACCCGATACACCTTGTGGACCTGCCTGCAAACTGACCAATAAGCCTGACTGCTTGCTGTGACACCTGGCCAGTATCCTATATCATTGTTTTTCTACTGGGTCCTTAATCACTTATAATTTTTTTGGTGCGCTTGTGTTTTGCAACACACCATGTCTATTCTATTATTAGCTGATTCAAGAGGTTTTAGTCTGCGCCTGTACTTACCTACAACTGGCCCTATTGTATACCATGTCTATTCATACCCCGGGAAAGGTGTGACTGACCTACTGACTGTTTCCACCCAGCTGATCAGTAAGCATTGCCCCGACCTAGTGCTAATCTATGCGGGGATATGCGACATTACCTATAAAAACACGTTATCGAAACAGGTATTTGTGCGCGAAACAGATACTGAAATCGCACCAACACTCTTCATGGACCAGGTCGCCCAGGTACACGACAAAATAAAGCTGCATACTGGGAAGAATACGTTATTCCTACCAGTTATCGGAATGGACTTGGATCATTACAACCACCGTAAGAGGAACCGCCTTGACCGACCACCGGGACACCTACAGACTGGAAAAAAATCTACCTATGCTCATACAGACCCGATCTCTGTACCTGAGTCTAACTCACGGATATCACCTCCTCTGCAAACAATCCTAAATAATACTATTATCCAGGTAAACCGAATGATAACCTGTTTCAATTACAAGAACAATCTTTCAACCCCATGGACCGCCTCTATGTTTCATAAAGCGATGGGGAAGAAGAGGGTATCACACAGATACTACCATCTCTATGATGGATGTCACTTAGACGATGAGCCAAATGACATGCTTGCGCATACCTTGATCTCTCACATGTTAACAGTTCTCAGTAAATAATTACCTAAACGGCTTTTCAACTTTTAGGTTGTGTAATGAAAATCCCTAATATAGACCATAGTTAGATTATTGAGCTGTCCCGTATGGGCTGTCCATTGTATATCTGCGGACGAGGTATCCCCCTCCCCAGAATGCTCCCATTTGTGTCATGGGAATGTTGCCACTATTTCATCACCTGTATTCATCATATATTCATTCATACATCGTTTAAGGACCTTATAGCAAACAAGATCAATGAGTTTTTACCTAAATGATTGATCTCCAAGATGTAATCACCACGAAAGGCCTTAAAATTGTGAGCATAAATATATATAGTCTTATACCAAACTTCCAAGAGTTCACCTCATTTGTAACAAACTTTGACGTAATATTAGTAAGTGAAAGCTGGCTGGAACCACCCTATCCAACAGTGAATATCTCAATACCGGATTATCAAGTAATCCGACTTGATAGGAAACCCTTTGTAAATAAAAAAAGCTGGTGGGCTTCTTATCTACCTGAAAAAATACATCAAATATGAACTAATTGAAGAACATACACAAATTACCACGGACTATGAGGTTATTACTACCATATTAAGTATACAGAATAAAAAATATTTATTAGTTAATATCTATAAACCCCCTCCCACCAAGCCAACCGATCTTTATGACAAACTGGATACTATAATTGAAACATACAACTACGTTAAGAATATTATCATAATGGGCGATATTAATCTGGATTACCAGGATGTTAAAGGATGTAAGAATCACATTGATAACTTTGGGAAATAATTTCATCTCCTACCCGGACCACCGACTTATCTTCAACAATAATTGATCACATCTATTCAAACGCGACCAATATTGCTCTTACTGGGGCCCTTGACTATACTTTTTGCGATCATCTCCCGGTAATTATAATATTGAAAACAAAAAGGAATAGGATCCCGAAACTTTCCATACAAGCTCGCTCATATAAGAACTTTGATGAAAAACAATTCATCGACAGTTATTTACATTCAGACTGGACTCAATTCACAGTCGATAAGAAACCGCAATTTCTTTGGGAGCTTATGCTAAAAAATATAACCTCTTCGCTGACCATCTCAGCACCAATAAGGAAAATGTCGATCTCCAAAAACAAACCTTCTTGGCTAACGGACGAGATATTGAATCTGATTAAAACAAGGAACGCATCTTATAAACGAGCTAGACATAATAACTCTCCTGAAAACTGGCGTATAGCTAAACATTACAAAAATCTCACAAAATTTCAAATCATTAAAAAATAAGAAAAGCCAAATAACCCGACTACTATACCATCACCGAAGCAACCCAAAGAAATTTTGGACAGGAGTCCGAAAATTACTCCCTAAAGAAAAACATACCACTATAAATAAATTACTAAATGAAGATACTAACCAGGAAGTTCCCCCCCATCTTATACCAGATCATATCAATGAATTCTTTGCTCACGTTGGCGAAAAATTAGCAAGCACGATCCCACATGTTTCCCCCCTGGCTTGCCGTTCCCCCCAAGGGACGTTGAATTTTCCCTTTTCAACGAACCATTTAAGACTGATGAAACCATAAAGGTGATTAAAACAATTAACTGTAACAAATCCTCCTCCCTCGAAAATATCCGTTCACATATTATAAAACATGCTTTTGACGCAGCCCCAGAAAAGGTTAGAACCCTGTTTAATTCCTCAGTATACAATTCCTCTTTCCCCTACTCATGGAAGGTGGCCACAATTTGCCCAATACCAAAGAAGAACAACCCTCTTTTTGCTAATAACCTTCGTCCAATCAGTCTACTTGGTCTTCCAGGCAAACTCTTGGAAAAACTAGTCAATACTAGGCTAAAAAACTTCTTGGAATCAAACTCTCTCTTATCAAACTGTCAACATGGTTTCCGGAAAAATCGTTCGACTATTTCTGCAATCACCGACTACATGAAATATATCTATGACAACATCTCTAGCAATAGTACACTAACATCTTTATTTATAGATTACAAAAAGCCTTCGACACTGTTTCTCATGCTATCCTTTTACACAAACTTTATTCTCTTGGACTTAACAATAAATCTTGCTCTTGGTTTCATAATTATCTATCAAACAGACGACAGTGTGTATCTCTCGATGGCTTAGTTTCTAAACTCCTTCCTATCTCTTATGGTGTTCCCCAGGGTTCCGTGCTGGGACCTACTCTCTTTCTTGTGTTTATAAACGATCTACCCACTAGACTTAATAATTTAAACTGTCAAATCACCTTATATGCTGACGATGCTGTCATTACCACCCCTGCTGGTTCCGTGCTGGGACCTACTCTCTTTCTTGTGTTTATAAATGATCTACCCACTAGACTTAATAATTTAAACTGTCAAATCACCTTATATGCTGACGATGCTGTCATTACCACCCCTGACCATGAATCGTTACAACAAACAATCCCTACCCTGTTCAATTGGTGCAATGAAAACACTCTTACTTTAAACGAAAGTAAAACTGTATGGATGACGTGTTCAACAAAAGGGAAACCCCCAGATAAAGAACTTATCCTTAATGGTTCTAAACTGATGCAGGTTAACTCGTTTAACTATTTGGGGCTAACAATTGACCGTAGATTAAACTTCCATGAGCACACAATACAAGTAACACAAAAAATCTCACATAAGCTTTATCTTCTTTCAAAAATACGAAACTTAATCGATACTCCCACTACCTTACAGATATACAAATCCCAAATTTTACCATACCTAGACTATGCGGATTTCATCTATGTTAATACTTCCAAATACAGATCTGATATGCTCCAAGAACTACAGAACAGAGTACTCCGACTAGCATATAGAGTTAAACTCAAAGCAAACCCTAGGTATACTACGAGCCAAATGCACAACATGTCAAACATACGCTACAGACATCCATTTGTTATACCATGCTTTCCTTATCAAGCAAGCTGGCCTGGAGATAGATAATCGGAATCTTCCGACAAGGGAAAAACAAGGCATCAGACTAATTCAGCCCCCGCTCAAAAACGCGGTGTTTAATAGGTGTTTTTTCTACCGTGCCATAAATCGCTGGAACCGCCTTTGGGAACCATTCACTACAATTCTTGAAAAAAAAAATTAAAGTTAGCTATCAAATTTAGCTATCCGACATGCCTGATGACCTAGCCAAGTACCTATGAGCCTCTCCACACTGCTTATACTGAAAGGTATAGCGATTATCTAGACATACTTGGAAACATGACCAGAATATAACCAGTTTGTGACTGCAACGGTTATACAAAGGCCCACCTTTCTAAAATACTATGTCTAGTTACTATTTTATTCACAAGAGTGTTTATGTATGCCACATGTATACTGTTGTATGTACCTTGTTGCTCTAAAACGCACTATCATGAATGTCGAAGGTATCATTTACTACTATTAGTAAGAGCGGAAAACATAATAACAATTGTACATCCCATCTCATTAATTCATTATTATTATTGCTGCTACTACTGGACTATCGAACTCATTGATACCTATGGTGAAAACTGAACTATGTTTATTAAATATGTTGATAAACTGACTCCGCAATATTTCCGGGGAGACCTTGGGACCTCTGGAGGAGATTGTTTCCCCGCCTGCACTTATTATCGACGACCTAGCTCTTGTTAATATTGCTCTGCGACCCCAGAGGGACCGGGCGGCAGAACGGCTAAGGCCGAGCCCGGCTTGTTCATTACTACTATTGTATGATCTCCCTAATAAACGTATCAAAAAACAAAAACAAAAACACCCAGAAGACCAATAGTGTCAGCAAATGACTGTCCCACCGAGCGGATCTCCGCCCTGGTGGATATTTTCCTGAAACCACACATATCCAAAATGAAATCCTACATCAAAGACACAACAGATTTCATAAACAAGATTGAAACTTTGGATGCACTGAAAAATGACATATACTATGCACAATGGATGTAACCTCACTCTTCACCAACATCCCAACGGATGAAGGCATCAATGTAGTAAACGAGAAACTAAAAAGATGCAGAAATGGTGCAGAGAAACCATCAAATAAGAGTTTAGGTGAAGCCCTAAAAATGGTCCTTATGAAAAATAATTTCCAATTCAATGGGGAAAACTACCTCCAAACGAGCGGAACAGCAATGGGGACAAGAGTCGCCCCCTCCTTCGCCGACCTTTTCATGGAAAAAATTGAAACGGACCTACTGGGAAGGACAGGCAAAAAACCATCGACATGGTATAGATACATAGATGACATCTTCTTCATCTGGGAACATGGAGAAGATGCCCTTAAGGAATGGATAAAAAACACAAACAACTGCCATTCAATCATAAAATTCACAGCAGAATAAACTTCCTAGACACTTGGGTCAAGAAAGACAAAACAGGTAAACTATACACAGACCTATATGTCAAACCGACAGACACCAACTCGTATCTCAGATATGAATCAGCGCATCCACCAAGCTGCAAAAGAAGCTTGCCTGAAAGTCAATTCCTCAGACTAAAAATAATCAGACAGAAGGAAGAAGACTACGTAAAACATGCACAAAAAAAGACAGCTGATTTCCTAGAGAGGGGATACCCTTTGGAAATCATCAATGAAGCAAGGGAAAAAGTAGCTCAAAAAGACAGAAACGACCTACTCAAACCGAACCCAAAAAAAGAAGAAGAAAGGGATAGAATTTTCCTTACAACAACCTTCAGACCTGGCAAAAAACACACACAAAAACAACAGTCCAAAAAAACTGGGACACTCTGGGAAAATCAGTCGCAACGAAGACCATCGAGTGGACCTCATGATGGGGTACAGAGGACCAAAAAACATACGAGACTATGTGGTCAGATCAAAACTGAACTTTAGACCGAAAGAAGGAAAAACAGAGAATGAACGGATGGAGAATGGCAATGAATGCAAAAAAACAAACTGCAAGTACTGCAAAACCCTAGACAAAAATGGCAAATTAAAAAAAAAAAGCCGAACAATCAAGTGCAAACGAAACATAACATGCAACTGTTCGAATGTCATCTATTGCATTGAGTGCAAAGTATGCGGAATAAGATATGTGGGACAAACCAAACGGAAAATAAAAGAGAGAATCCGAGAGCATATGTACGCAGTAAAAACAAAAAAAGACTCAGACATAGCGTACCACTTCAACAAGAAGTCAAATGAAGGCACAACAGACATGAAGGTCTACATCCTGGACTTCATATACAAGCACCCAGAGAGTGAACAAGCAAAAACACTCCGCAACACGATCGAACACAACTGGATCCATCGACTACAAACGGTAGCACTCTATGGTCTAAATACAATGGACAACAAATATGGATGAGAAGCCATGTCAAAATTTTTTTTAGGTAGCATGAATTTGGATAAATCCGTTGACAGCATCTAAGAATTTTTTGAAATCACATTTTCCACCCCTTCTCAATCCAGGCTGTCCTATATGATCAGGTAATACAGAAAAGCAGGCAGTGCCCACAATATAAACACTGCAACAACCCAGTGGGAGACAGTCAGACAGACACACCCACCCATCATAACCAACACACTATCTAGCCACATCACAACAGAATCATGGAAGTGGCACACAAATAATAATCACAAGGGGTAGAAAACACTCTAAACCTACCCATCTTGAGTCCGAAATGTATCTGAGGAGCCAGATGATGGCGAAACTGCACATATTTCACTAATCTTTAGGGCATCATCATGAAAAACAAACCACCATGACACGGGCAGGGGTCAAGGCCAACCCACAGGGTTCATATCGAGAGTGTAAACGCCTACACACTACCCAACGTGAGGGAGGATGTCCTCGCGAAATACACCCTCCCATCCATCCACGACCTCAAAACCAGACTCGCAACCCTCGGCAGGGGCGCGCTCATCTGGAAGGCCGACCTCTCCCGAGCTTACAGACAGCTCCGGATCGACCCCCTCGACCTTCCCCTACTAGGATTCCGGCACCAGAATGAGTTCTACCTCGACATTTGCCCCAGCTTCGGGGCCAGACTCTCCGGCGCTGCCTGCCAGAGATTCACCAACACAATGGTCTACCTACACAGGTCGGAGGGGGCGTGGTCCCTCGCCTACCTCGACGATTTCGCGGGGGCCGAGGCCACCATCGCCGAGGCCGACGCCGCCTACCGCGAATTCATCTCCCTCGTCGACTACCTGGACGATAAACTCGCTCCAAAGAAGTGCCAGCCCCCCACCACCCGAATGGAATGGCTGGGCTATAAAATAGACACTGAGGCCATGACTATTGCGATTCCTCAGCAGAAAATGACCGACCTCGCCGAACGCTTGGCCTCGTGGCTCACACGCCAAACTGCTACGAGGTCAGAGCTCCGGTCCATCATCGGCTGCCTCGTCTACGTAGCTCAGTGCGTCCCGTACGCAAGGCGGTTCACGAACCGCCTCATCGCCCTCATGAAAACCGCTCCAGCCTTGGGCCACGTCCACCTCACCCCTGAGGCCCGCCTCGACCTCACCTGGTTCCGCCAGTATGCCCACGCCTCCAACGGCGTCGCCATATACGCCCCCTCCAGGGACCGCATACATGTCACTACCACCCTCGCCACCTCCGCGGTAGCCCTCGTAGTTCTAGCGGCCGGCACTTTCGCTCCCCTCGTCCCTCGGGGCTCGGAGATGGTCGTCTCGACCACAAACGCGACGGTCGCGGCAGATCTCCAAAAGGGCGCTGGAAGAGACCCCGTCACGGCCGCCTGCGGTCGTGCCCTCTGGCTTGTCGGCGCGATGAACGACATATACATCATCGTCGGCGCGGCCGCTTACACCCGAGAACACGCCGCCCCGGTCCTCGCTGACCTTCCGACCGACCGACGCGCCCCGCTCGAAACGACCCGTCACGAGCCAGCCGACCTTGGCGCCATCATCAATAACTTCTTCTAACTCTTCCAGATACCCTCCTAGGCCGCCAGGCGCGGGCGTCCCTCCATGCCTCGGTCGTGCCCTCAACCTCCTTCAACAGGACCAGACAGGCCCGCCTCTACCTCACGTTCTGCGTGGACAACGCAGTTCCTCATCTCTCGCCCTTGCCCGCGCAGGTCGCCCTCTTTCGTCAATACCTAGCAAACTGCCTCCCAGCTCCGGCCTCGCGCAGGAACTACGCCTCTGGGGCGAGAGCCTGGGTCGGCCTCGTGGGAGGGGACACTTCCTCCTTCTCGTCTCCCCTCGCCCTCGCGGTGGCAAAGGGAGCGGACAACCTCTCCGCACACGTCCCCTCCTGCGCGCCTTCGCTCCTCCCGGCCGACATCCTTGGGATATCGGCCTATCTCGACAGAGCGAGATCGCCTGGACTCGCTCCGAAGGCGGCCCTCCTCCTCGGGTATTTCGCCCTCCACAGGGCGTCCAACCTGGTGCCCCCGAAGGGCCCAGGAAGACTTGGGCACCACGCCCTCAGGCCGGAGGACGTCGTTTGCTCCCCCACAGGTCTCATTGTCCTCCTAAACTCGACCAAGACGAGGACCTCCTCGGAACCTCCGCTCCCTCTAGCGGTTCCCGAGGTCCGAGGCTCCCCAGCTTGCCCAAAATCCACTTGGCTTGCCTACACACACGCCTTCCGTGCTCCGCTGACGTCCTTCGCCTTCTTGGACCCCTCCGGCGTACCTCTCACCGCCCAGGGCCTCACCTCCATCCTCCGAGCCGCCCTGGCCTCCTTCTCCTCCCCCAGGGCGACCTCGGCCTCCCTACACTCTCTCCGGAGAGGAGGCACTCAACAAGCTGCTCTCCATGGAGCCTCGGACGAGGCCCTCCTCCACCATGGAACCTGGACTAGCGTCACCTCCCTCAGGGCCTACGTCCCGGCCGACCCCTCCAAGGAGGTGGCCTTGGCCTTGACCTCGGCCTTTGGCATTTCTTATAGTTAAAGACAGTACTTCACCTCAACTCTACAACTCCTTACTCAATAAACGTCTTATTTCCAAATCCCTCTTTGCGTCATCATTGTTCCCAACTCGTTGGGTTTAATGTGCACGGGAGGGATTTCTCCACTCTCCCCCCACCGAACACTCTCCATACACCGGACTTCCCCACGTGACTACCTCTCCACCACGTGACTCGCCGCAAAACCAACGGACTCGGGAAATATTACCTCCCACCCACCCCACAAAAACTTTCCCTCACTCATACTTCACTCGCGGCTTTCTTATAGTTAAAGACAGTACTTCACCTCAACTCTAGAACTCCTTACTCAATAAACGTCTTATTTCCAAATCCCTCTTTGCGTCATCATTATAAATAAGCAAGAAAGACTTGATTTTCCTTCAGTCCTATCTCAGTCAATAATCAGCATAGATACTTCAAATAAAGAGTGATTTGGAGATGAACCACCACAGAACAAAACTGGAAGGTTATCTTTTTTGATTAAATGTTATCTAGAGGTAATCATTGGCAGTTTCTAGCTATGCCATAAGCCAAAAATGCAAAAATAGAAATCGTGTTTTTAGGGCTCTTTTGGACTATTTGTCATCTGTCATAATGCTAACATGTTTTAGTGTTTCAATGTTCAATCTACGACAGGAAATCGTAACCATAACACAGGTATATCAGATATATACCAACGGATAGGCCCCAGTCTTAGCTTTCTTGCTGTTTTGTTTATAAAAATCACCCCATTATTCACGCCACAACATTGATTTGCCCTTTTCATGTTAGAAAAAACTATTTTTTTGTCCCATATCAAACGCTCAGGACTATAGCTATAAATATATTTTACAAAAAATGCCCAAATAACACCCTTGTTTGTAGCATGTTGGATGTGACTCAAAATGAACATTGACATCGGTCATGGGTCATGAGGAGCTACATTTTTTATGACGTAATTGATGTTTTATTTACGAAAATGCAACATAGAAAATAAGGTTGAAAAAAAGCATGGCAAGAGAGAAGAGGATGCAAGTTTGCATTCTCGATCGCTTTTTAGATATCTTTGCCTAGAAATGAATGCTGGGCATCACCATATCCTATCATCGATTAAAACAGTGTAAAATATGGATTCTTTTGCTGTTAAGCTAATTCAATTTTTCTGTTTTGTATTAATATGGCATTTTTGCTTTCATTATCATGTCGGGTGTGACTCACGGATTTTATCGCAACTGGATCACAGAGGAGGTAATATCGCATATTACTGAGCTGAAACAAGTCGTTGGTCAGCTAAAGGAGACAGGTAATCCGGTACACTTGAGAGAGTCTAGACGGTTGAACAACACAATTAGGAGGCAAATAAAAATATGTAAGAGTGAGTATTGTATAGATAATTTGAAGGCTTGTAAGAACAAACCCTATGATTTTTGGAGGCGTATAAAGAAAATGTACAAAGTGGGGAAGGAATCCACAATCACACAGCTAAAAGATGACGGCGAACAGTGCATTGAATTTGAAGAATGCGCCAATTACATTAACACCTTCTTTGGTAGAACTGATTCGGATTTGTTTACTAAATGCGAAAAGGACAAAATTTAAGATAATATCACAAGGCTTTGATCATAGGTATTCTCAGGATACGAAAGTCAATATGAGGTTAATAGTAGAGATGTCCTCAGGTATATAAATGAGTTAAGTGTTCATAAGTCCTCGGGAATAAATGATATGTCTGCTAGAGTGTTGAAGGATTCGTTGTATTATACTAATAATTCACTTATATTATTTAGTGTAGTCTGGGTCATGGAGTAGTGCCCAAATCTTGGAAATGTGGAAAAGTCGTCCCGATACCCAAAGAAGGAAGGTTGGACAAGGTAGAGAATTGGAGACCAATAAGCTTGTTACCTGTTACATCTAAAATTCAGGAAAAGATTGTTCAGGACATTTTACACAATGAAATAGGTCACAATCTTTATCAGAACCAATTTGCGTACCGGAAATCATGTGGTACAGGAGATGCAATTTTAAAATTATTTCAGAGGATTTGTGAAGCGAAGAACGATGGGAAGCTGACTGCCAGTTGTTTGTTCGACGTACGTAAGGCCTTTGACTGCCTTCCAAGAGAACTTTTGTTATCTAAATTAAAACATCTATATGGGATATCAGGAATTCTGTATAACTGGCTGGAAGATTATCTCACTGATCGAACTCAAGTTGTCTTTTTTGATAATGTAGAATCAGACACAGTGGACCTATCATTTGGTGTACCCCAGGGACCTGTTTTAGGGCCCACTTTATTTGAATTTTATGTGATTGATATAACAGAGAGTATTCAAACCTGTGATACTATCCAATATGCCGATGACCTGGTGGTGTACACGATGGGAAGGAGACAAGATGACACATTATTAAGGTTATCTGCAGGAGTACAGGACACTGGTGTAAACTGAAAGCCTCAACTGTAAACGTAAAAAACACAAAAACAATGTGGTTTTTTAGCAAAACCGCGACCCAATTGAGATGAAATATAGGGGAACTATACCCTACGCAAACAATTGCACTTAAAAGGTGTTGTAAAGAAAGGTTAATTTAGGTATATACGTCAATAATTAGACCAAAAATGGAATATTTTATCTTTTCAAATCAGCTAACTGTAGGGATATGGATCGACTCCAACGTTTACAAAATCGGGCAATCAGGTCAATTTTGAAAGCATGGCACGAAAAACTATTGATTGTGCAATTACATGAGAATAGTCAGATTCAAATGTTAGTAGATAGACGGACAGAACAATTGTTAGTAATGATTTTTAAAATGTCAAAAGATACTTTATTACTTGATGGAATAGAACTAAGAACTAGGTCTGATGCTTAAGTTAGATTTGTGGAGAGAACGGGTAAAAGTAGTATGCATGAGAAGAGCCCTTTCCACTGGGGGATTATGTTATGGAACCAACTCCCGGAACATATACAGAAAGCGACCACTAAAGAAATCTTTAAAAAAGAATTAAGATTGTTAAGGAAAGAACAAAAAAGCAATTTGTAAGTTACCACGGGAGAAAATTCTAACACACCTCATCATCATTTCACCTTGTAATGACTAAATCAAAGATGTGCAATCTTGATGTAACTCGCCAGATCTCACTGGAAGAACTGTTAACCCAAACAGAAGTGAAATAATATCTTGAATAAAAAAAAAATATCCATACAGTGCAGACGAATTTCAAATAGGTCATGGAAAGACCCGTGGATAAAGGTCCAATGAAGGAAGATCCTTGAAAAACTTGAGGTTTTTAATAACAAAAAAATCTTTTTCACGTTTTCTTTGGTGCATTTCACATGATTCAAATACTTTTCAATGTTAGCTTCACATAAAGAATGCCTATAAATAAAAAGTTCCGCTGAAAACCAGATGAAAATGACAGAAAGCCATTTTCCGATGAAATGTAAAATTTTTAGAATTTTCCCTGACCTTCCAACAATGCCCTTCATCAGGTAGCCTTTTATTTTTAGTTGTACAGAAAAAAAATGAAGAGTACATGGGATGCTGGTAATCGGGATGGTGGCTACCAAAAAAAACACCAAAAAGGAGTGACATGGAGACCATCACCTCTCAGACACCGAACTTCACGGCAGACACAGACAATCTGAAAAAAAAGAAAAAAACTCCGGTTAAGGATGGGAGACAGTGCCTCATACGTCTAAATCGTCATACACTCCTCCCAAAGTGTTACTCCAGTGAGGAGGACGTCTTTTGTTAATGGAAGTTCCTTGAATTATCTTCATAAAAATTAACTTTTATCCAAACGCTTTCAACAGTAGGTGGCAGTTTACACAAGAGCGATTATAAATCACGATCAATCTAATTTAAACAGTAGAATGCCCTGTGGTTTCAGGCCGGCAATAATGCTTCTGACAGAGTGATCATCCTAATTGAAATGTGAGAATCAAATTTACATTTTTCTGAGCTCTTTTGCATGACAACCGGCAGCAATTAATGGCGGACTACCAAAAAGCATGGTTTCTGATGACACCAGGTAACTATTTGGGGCTATTTCAGAATATAATGTTGGCCGTTATTGTGTAAGTTGACATGTTCATTATTTCAGAGTTTAAGATTTTCAAAGTAATGTCCTGTTATTATTAGGTGTGAGTGATGTCAGGCCTGAAACAAAAGTCAAACTGGAGCTGTGGAACTGGAGAGGAGGCATTTCAAGAATGATTGAGAAGGTAAAAATGTGTGTTAACAATAAGTTTCATGGAAGTTTTTTTTGAGACTATAGATTCCACATGGAAATTATTTTGCCTTTTGTTCCCAACGTCCCTGTGACATGTACATTACTTCCTTGTTGGTAAAAGCATTAATATCTTTCTGTTAATTCAATACTTCAGTCATAGGGCCTCTTCCAATGGAGCCTCTCCTAGTCAGGAATCTTGCAGTCAAAGGCCGGGGGCAGTAATTTGTCCGATCCCTACCGAGTAACTTTAACTTACCTTCACAGGGACATAGTTTCCGTCTAGTACATCTTTAAACAGATTAGAAAATGTCAGTAGATTGTAGGTCTGGAATTCAGAATACTCTCTATTTCTTATATTTAGGTGCAGGAGGACAACTAGTTTGAAAGAGAAATCATAGATCCGCAGTGATCACATTAATATGTTTGAACTAAATCTACATGACTGACTGGCTTGCAAGATGATTTAGATGATTTAGGAACAATGTGGGAACTTAGAATTTTAGAATTGATTTAACAATTTAATCGTCTTTATTTTTTCAGAAGTTGTGCAACGATGGAGAGTACACATGTTGCCTAAGGGGTACACCATTATGCTACGTTGGAGTGTTCACATGTCTAAAATAAAAGATTTAAGATTTAAGATTCATACCATCAGTGAATTGAAACTGTTTTCCACTTGTGATCAATAATGAGAGTGTAGCTCGTATATAAAAAAACAAATCTACATGTAGTGACTGAAAACAGGCGTATATATTTGCTTTGTTAAGGCCAGGATAAACAAAATGATCTAAATAAATAAGTATTGTAACTGAAGCCAACTACAAAGTGAGGTTCCCCCCCCCCCTTTTTATTTCCAGTATACTGCTTCTTTGACGGATATGCAGCTTGTGGCATATCCAGAGATGCATGGTGTCAGAAGGCTGCCTGGTCCCACAGTCCCAGAGTCACCTGGCGGAAGGGAGATACCGAGTGTGAGGGTCCCAGAGACATCTGCTGCTGTCAGGGAGCTGCCTGATGTGACAGTCCCAGAGTCACCAGGGACCTGTTTCAGTAGTCTCGAGACATTAGGGCTAGACAGACATCAACAGCGGCACCAACAGTGCAAGCAACAGTGGAAAAAGACTAGCAAATATCAGAAGATCGAAGTGGCCAATCTTCTTCATATTTGGAACGATCATAGATTAGATGTATCCCCTACTCATGTTAAAGGGTCATTGTTTAATTCCTACGGGAAGTGAGTGAAACTCTGTGTGTCATCGATTGCAATCTTGTGATCTGTCCGTATGGTGTCACATACGCCATCTAGACATGTCATGAAACTACTGAAGCAGGTCCCAGGTGTAACGAAGATGCCTGGTGTGACAGATCCAGGTGCCTGCTGTAATGGATGCAGTAAATGCCTGGTGTGAATGTCCTAGAGACAACTGGTTGAAGGTAGCCATCTGACAGACCCAGAGACTGCTAATGTAATGCACCTGCCTAGTGGGACGGATCCAGAGACTCCCGGTGTGACTGATCTGCCTGGTGTGATGCAGATGCCTGGTGTGACAGACCCAGAGATGCCTACTGTGAGGAATCTGCCTGTTTTGACAGATCTGTAGATGCATTCTTCTAGGAAGCTGCCTGTTGTAATAGGTCCTTCTTCTAGGAAGCTGCCTATTCTGACAGATTCAGAGAAGTCTCTTTTTTCTAACAAGCTGCCTGGTGTGACAGATCTGGAGACGCCTTCTTCTTGGAAGCTGCCTGGTATGATAGAGATAGAAACTATGGGTGTGGCTGACGTGCCTGCTGTGACAGACCCCCCTGATGTGACAGACCCAGAGGAGCCTGCTGTAATAGTTCTGCAACTGCCTGGTGATACAGTTCATGAGCTCCTCTATAAGGTGTTGTGTAACTTGTCTACAATACTTCCTTGGTGAAAATTGAGTATTAACTATTTGTCTTCCAGAAACGGACTCATCGCTCTCACACCTTTCTCAGTGCTACACTATTGTATGTTCACCCCAGGACCGTTTGATTTCAATTTTTACCTGTATCATATTATACACAAGTCTGGCTGCCAAACAATATCAGAACTCTTCAACCTATGTAGCGCCGGCAACCGTTGTCCAGTGGCAAGAAGGAAAAGTACACAGAGTCTCATCGTTAGTCTTTTAAAAGACAGGCTTCACATTAGGCCCCACTTATCAAGTCCATTGGCCGGTTTGGTGTCCCACGAATCTATGTACCTCAATATTACTGACACTCTTCATAAATCTGACTATTAGCCTTTTCCATGCAGTATATGATGAATCTATATGAATGATGACAAACAAGACCTAGCTGAATTAACATATCGATAACTGAATTGTTGTTGAACTAGAAACATGGAATATTATATACATTGATTAACAGTGAGCGACGGTTCATCGATAACATGATCAGTTGTAAAGATAATCCACTTCCTTAGGATATTCTATACATTTCACTCGTAGATTGTGACCATGATGATGACATGATTACCCGTGTACTCTCTGGTAAACCAATGACCTTCCACACATCATCTATAGACGGATTACTAGAAGAACACATTTCTCGTCAGAAGAATGGTTCTCGTGGCCATGTGAGAGTCCCCCTTTCCATGGGAACGCTCACAATCTTGTTGCAGTTCCCTATCTCTGCTATGAGGGAGAACCACGGTTTTTTTGTTTTTTTTTATTATTTTATTGCAACATCTGAAGTATATCAGGTCTTCCTGTTGACAATTAGATCCTGGAGTATTACACAACATTCTTTTCGTAAGAAAGGTGCATGATGAGATGGGATGGGGTGCGTGTGATTTACAGTGGGTTTGCGTACATTGACAATACATCCATTTCTTCAGTAATCAAATCAGCTAGTTAATACAGGTTCATTTGGATAGATAAATCGCTTAGTATAAGGCACCATTATCTTGAGTTGTCATAGTTAGGTCTTTGCATGGGCCCCTACCTCACGGCCAGGGGGTTGCAAGAGAGTTCGTGGTTATCATTGGTACTCTTCCTTTTGTGCGCATTCGTTTTGGTGTTAATCTGTACTACCTCTCGGCCAGGACAGTGGTCAACATAATAATACTCTAATTTGGTATAATATGTTCTTAGCATCTCATGATTATCAATATGTTAATACTTTGTTAGCATAAGCAATGTCATATATCAAAACTTACACAGTGATTTCAACAATGGCACGTTTGAAGTTTGCTACATGGTCCAGGTGTTGGATGTCTGGGTCGGTTGGGACACCCATTTTGGAACTACTAGCATGCCCCACTGTCTGTCCTTCATAATCCCCCACGTTGTCCTGCTGATTAAACAGGACTTAGGTCGTTTAAGTATATTCCCTACTAACTATCATTATCTTGATTACCAGTGCATATGGCCCTAGGGGGGGGGGGGGGGGGGGCTAAAATAAAAATCTTAGAGGAAGCTGAAAATGAACATGTGGTCATATTGTTTATTGTATGGGTCAACTTTCCCTGAAATACTATTCATTGAATATTAAAACTGTGGCCAGAAGAGTTCATAGAACGTATGTGCATCGAAATGTTCTCGTGCTAAGTGGATATTTCACCCAAAATAAAGAAAATCACACACACACAGTTCTATGTTTTTAATATAAATAAACGGGTAGGAAATGAGCGGGACGAAAGCATAGCGGCTGGACTTACTCGATAAAGGTGGCCATGTCCATCAGCTCATTGTTTTATGAGCTGAGACTTTGGGTGAATCCCATTTTGTAACAAGACGTAGTGATGGTGGTCATTTTTACCATTCTTCCATTTGTGAATATGATTAGAAAGCCAGTGAAATTTGGTGTTCTGGTTTGCATTGAGTGAAATAAGGAACTTGTTGAAGTGCACTATGGCCGTTGTTAGAATCTCTTGTTTCTCCTCCAACTCATGTTTGAGAACCTCGTACGTTTTATCGTTCGGTATCTGGAAATTTGTGGGGCATCTCCTGAGGCCCGCACCAGTTCGTGGAAATATCACAAAACAGGAACCAGGGTGTTTGTCTTGTAACCAATTCCTTGCAGAATAAACCACGACTTTGAAAGTTACATTACGAATGCCACCCGCTATGTAGACCACAGCTTTGGGACAATGCTTAACAGGATCATTCTCATGAATTAAGTCTTGTAACTTTGATCCTGGAAAGTAATAAACGTCGAATCTTTGCATATTAATAGTAGATATTTCCTCATAAAGGAATAAACATCTAGAATCACAAAATACGACATTGTTTAGCATGGATGACCAAGTGCGAATTCAAGCACGCTCAAGCATTTCAATGCCCGTATCCTGTTTACTTGGGAAGACAAGTTTTTTTGTTTTTTTTTGTTTTTGGGTGGGGGGGGGGGGGGGATCGGCTGGCCATTACAAATGATATTACTAATTTGAGATATTAATAAAAAAAATGATCCAGAGTAAGAAGTTCTATCATTGAGAAAGGGATTACAGTTTTTTTGTAAGTGAGCTTCGAACTTGTGCCAGAATTTAGCCCAACTTGTTACCCTTCAGCGTGTCATCTTTTAGAAGATTCAATTCACCAAGGTGGTAGCTGTGCACCCCCCAAACTCATTTTTTGTGGCCTCAAAAAGGGCTTTGTAACCAGTATCAATCAGCTTCTTGAGTATGTCCCTGTTCTGTTCGAATTTGGCCGTCAATATGTTTCTCATAACTGCCTCTCTAGCCTTAACCCATTCGTTGACCATTATTTTTCAGATCTCTAGATTCATAGTATCTTCAGGTACCTTGTCTTTTTGAACCCTGCTTGTTACATCTACCGCTCCCACCGACTTGGCTAACTCGAAATGATAGCAGCACTCTGCCGAAGTATGGGTATGACCATTATATCTTACTTCAGACTCGAATAAATTTGAAAAAGGAGTGTACCAGCCCTGGAATGCGATTCCCATCCAGGTTTCTACAGTTTGGATATTACTAATCTAAACCATCCCAACCACTCTGGTCATTTCATCGGTGGTTTGAAATAAAACGTCAATGTCTTCGTTATGTTGATTAACCGCCTCTTCCGGAGCTGTGACAGTGTCTTTTATTTCAGAGACAGAGTGCTCCGTGTCTAGAACTTTCTCTTTGAGAGGACTCAATATCATAGCTGTGTCATTCTGAAGTTCATCTTATTCCGCTACCCTCAGATTAAACTTTACATGGATCCTGGTAGTATTCAGTATAGCTATGTCATGCATTCCAAGCTTATCATAAAGATCATTCTTATGTTGCACAATCTCAAGATTGGTCGACTCACCTGTTAGCCTGAGCAGTGTCAACTGATCTTGCAGAATAGCAGGCGCAGTTCATTTGCACGATCAGGTGATGTACAGTCCATGTGGGCAAGAAAATATTGGTTTTCTGTATTACATTGAAGTTATCTTTGGGAATTATCCTTGAAATTCATTAAAATATTCTTTTTTTATATGTATGCACACAATAACCGTAAATCTATAAGAAACTATCAAATAAACTGAGAAACTTTTAGCATTTTCCTTTAATCCAATACAACTGTATCCACGTAGCATGTATTATTTCCGTGTATCATTTATAACTATACACATTGGACATTGGACTACCAAAACAAATAAACAAGGCATCACCCAGCCATTTCCAGTTGATACCTTGAGGCATAACCTGGCCGTGCCTAGCTGATGCCTCAAGGCATCATCCTATGTGAATGGGTTAAAGTGGTCTGTCATGCTTAGCTGGATCTATGAGGTCCAAACCGCCCTGTTGCCCTGTTGATTCTAGCAAGTGTCTAGATCTTGGCTTAAATATTCCATATCTGTGTGAATTAGGAGAAGATCTATTGCTATCATGACTATTATCGCTCATTTTGAATGAAATGAGCTTACTGTTATTCTTTTCCAATTTGACAAATTATATTATTGGAGATAAAATAAAATTTAATTTGTTGGTTGAAAAGATACATGGTGATATTGTACCTAATTTGATAGTCTTTATCCTTTGCTGTGGGTGGGTGGTATGAACAAATAAAGCTTACATGCCTTTTGTATGAATATAGACTGCCATCCTAAACATCATTCCGTTAATCACATTGTTAGAAATCAGGGGAGAATGTAGGTATAGTATAGCCTTTATAGGAAATAACTACAAAGCCTCTAAAGAAAGAAGTGAAGAGATGTCGAAATGAAATATATCTCATGTGGGGCATTTTTGTAACATAAAGTATCAATTTTAATATCCGATTTTAAAGAAGAAATTCATTATTTTCAACGATACGGCTAAATTTGTTTGATATGGAATTGGCTGAAAGGTCACCCAGCCTCATGCAATAATATAGCCATTGTCAGTCCGCAACATAAAGAAGATAAATGTATATTCCCACAGATATTTCTCCACTAACAGGCTGTTTGTATTCCATATGAAGGACATTTCTAAATGTCAGCAGATAGGCCAACATTATAATTCCACACTCCTGGGGCACACATATGCCCGTGGCAGAAGATGAAATCTTCTCATATTCCCCCTTGTTTCCAGACGTACAAACACCATGATGATATAGAGTTACTGTATGAATCCTGTAGACTGGGGTTTCCATTGGACGACAAAAATCCCAACGGCTTATATTGCCTTCCTAGTAGCAAAGAACTATACGACCAAGAAGCACAACTCGATGGGACTTCCGGTTACCGCACTGGACGGTGGCGCCTCACAGTGGTTGGCCTGTATGAACTAAGATTTGAGGATGCTTAAGATCTTCAGACATTCTAAAAATGCACAACATTACAGCTATATCTGAAGTTGCGATGCTGAGTCATGGGAGATCAATAACACACAGATACACTTTCCCTTTTACACAAAAAGAAGCACATTTTAAGCAAGATGTGACAGAATAAAAAGCAGTTTACCCCACTTTTTCCGCTCACGAACGGCACATGGCAGTATGCCACATTAAATGTGTCTCTATCCTGGGTGGGAACCCGAATAATTTGAGATATTGACAAAATAGTCAGAAGAAAAAATACCCAATACTGTTAATATGTCCATTAGTAATTGTATGGCAAGCATGCATACTACATTACCCCAAATCCCCAATGAAACAAGAGGACAGCCGGAGTGGGCTTATAAAATTTTATTAAATTTTACATATCTTATTGATTTTAATAAGGTTATACATTGAATATCAATAATAAGGATAAGTGAAAAATTGACATATTTATATGGTTGTCAATTATGAACAGTATATGAGAACATAATGAAGTTATTATGTAATATTACATAGTTATGAGTAACATGTAATGATAATATAATAATAATAGGCCCTACGAGTGGTAAGGAGTAGAAAAGAAAAAGGTGAGGGTGGGTGGGGAGAAAAAGTACGTGTGTAGAGTATGAGACCTGAAGAGGAAGTGAGGCAGAGTACAGTGTCGACCTCGCGCACTTTGATGTTTAGTGCGGCCGACAGTAGGGAGGTGGCGCAGGGGTGCGCTAGTACAGAGGTGTTTCACCAGGGGGGGCAATGACCACCCCTGACCATAGGCCATGGGTAACATAGGCCATGGGTAACCCATTACCCCAAATCCCCAATGAAACAAGAGGACAGCCGGAGTGGGCTTATAAAATTTTATAAAATTTTATATATCTTATTGATATTAATAAGGTTATACATTGAATATCAATAATAACGATAAGTGAAAAATTGACATATTTATATGGTTGTCAATTATGAACAGTATATGAGAACATAATGAAGTTATTATGTAATATTACATAGTTATGAGTAACATGTAATGATAATATAATAATAATAGCCAAGAAGCCAATAGTTATAGGGAGAGGAGGGTTGGGATAGAAAAAAGGGTCACTTTCTGAAGGAAAGGGACTCAATAAGTGAGTTATTGACAGTTCTGAGGTCGGAGACCTTGATGTAGGCACGATGTGCCTGGGACTTCCACCCTCCATACCTCTGGATATTGAGTTCAGGTATGCCTGCCTGGAATGCCTGCGTGGCAGCGGCTTTCCTGAGGCTGTGGAGGGTGAATGTTTTCACGGTCTGGCCTGTGGCCTGCAGCAGGCGATCCCATTCCCTTGTCATCATTCGGGAGGTAATGATTGTCCCATCGGGCAACGTGAGGAATGGATCCCGGAGTGAAGCCGTAGGGGCCACCCGTAGCAGCTCCCGAATCGCGTGTCGGGGGCAGATCCTGATATCGTCCGCGGCCTCCAGGCGCATCACCTTCTGTTCCCCCACGTGCTGCAGGTTCTTCGCAGCTTTTACCGTGATGGTCACGTGCCGTTGGTCGAGGACCACGTCCCCTCGAGTCAGGTGCCGTGCCGGATAGAACGCCCGTGCTGACTGCAGCGCCACCTTGCCCTGCCGTAGGGCCGCATAGTATATCAACAGGAGGCCCGCTCTTATCGCCGTGTGGAGAGGCGATACCTCGAGTTCGTCGAGGACGGCACGGAAGACGTCCATCTGCACTGGTGGTTTGACGTTCGGGACGTATTCCTTGTTCCTTTTCATGCCCTCCAGTGCCCTCGTCACTCTGTGATCCTCTGTCGGGGCCACGTCCCCCCGCGTCAGTCGCAGATGCGCACGGATGTGCGATAGATGATTCGCGACCGTAGCCGGGGAGGGGGCATGGTCGGCCACGTATTCCATGTAGCTCGTGATGAGGCTCACGGTCGGTGCCCTGGGGTCGATCTCCATCCTTCTGCAGAATGCCAGGTAGGTGCCCAATGTGGGTGAAGACCAACTCCACCCCTAGGCATGCCTCTACCATCCATACCTGGCGGGCACACTCCGCAAGGACTCGGTTTCGGGCACGCCCGCTGTTGAGTGTCTGCACAGTCCCGAGGTTATCGCAGAATACCTCGATCCGTGATCCACAGTCTCGCTCCGTTATGAAGGTGTGGAGTGCATATATCGTGTTCAGAGCCTCGAGCTCTGAGATGCACTCCACGGGGTCGAGGACGGGGCAGACCTGGCCGGAATACGAGAAACGGCCGTCAGTGCCTCCTACGCCCGAGAGGCATGCATCGACAGTGATGCGCCTCGTCGGCGGGCCTCGAGGGATTAGGGCTCGTCCATTCCACCCCTCCGCGAATTTCACAAACCAGTCGAGGTCCTGTCGCATCTCGGAATTGATGTTAAGGTAGAACCCCGTCATGCCTTGCAGGGCCTCCAGTAGCTTGGAGACGAAAGCACGTGCCGGCCGAATACACCTCGCGACGTGCAGTATCCGTCCCAACACTGACTGGAGCTGTCTCTTGGTGAGGGTGCGGCGTTTAGCGACGGCCGACACGTGAGCCCGAATCTCCTCCAACTTGGCCGTAGGGATGGAGAGACTCATCCTACGGGCGTCGATCTCAATGCCCAGCCACGTGACGACTTGACTAGGTGACTGAGCTTTGTCGCGTGCCTCGGGGAGGCCCAGCTCGACGAACAGATCGCGTGCAATGTTGAAGTCTACGGCCGCCTTACCTCGGTCCTCGGAGAGGATAATCAGATCGTCGAGGTACATCGCGGCCGTGACTCCTTTTGAGGCGAGGATCCCGACGATGGCCTTGGCCATACACTGCATGTGGTATGAGGAGGCACGGGCACCGAACGGCATGGCGGTATCACAGTAGTGCCCGCCCTCCCACGTGAAACACAGCAGGGGCCAGTCGAGGGGATCACACCTGAAGTTCTTGTATGCACGCGATACGTCGATCGATGACATATAGGATGCTGTACCTCCCTTCACGAGTTTCGTCACGAACTCGTCCACCGTTGGGAGGCCGTGATCTCGTTCCAGCCCGTAGACAGAGTTCTTAATCACGAACGAGTTCACGCTGCACTCCCGCGGGAATGTCATATCCGTGATGATACGCCTATCGTCGGTGCCCCGCTTCTCCCGTGTCATGAGAGGCGACACGTGACACCACGGGGAAAATGGCGCTTCCTCAAAAGGTCCCATCATGTTAGAGAAGGAGGCCTCCTTCTCCAGGAACCTCTCTACCTGCTGGGGGTAGCCGGTAGCACTGGGGTGGTTGGCTACCCCCCTGGTATCGGACTCGGGCCCGAGGTATCCTAGGGGGAAGCCGTAGTACAGGAACCCCAGGAGCTCCTCCGAACCTGCCACGCCCCCTAGATACTTGTCCCAGGCCGCTAGGTGTAGGTCCGAGGGGACCTGAATCCTGGCGCCGAGGGCGTTGGGTAGCCCCGTCTCCCTCACGGCCCGGTAGATATCCGCGTGGGTGCCGGACCCTACGGCCGTGAAGTCCGGCCATGTTGCCCGGCGGTGCTCCCAGAAGGCGAACGGGTCGGTCCGAACACCCTCTCGATGAATTCCGGTGTCGCACACTTCTTTTAGTGCCGCGAAATCTGGAGTGTTACTATCCTCGTGGTCCGCCGGCGCAGTAACACTAACACCGGCCACGCTGCAAGACATAGGAGGTGCGGGGAAAGCGTTGATCCTCTCCTGTGGGAGTGTATTCCCCGTCCCTTTGTTGATGTTTACTTCGCGTGGCCGGCCACGTGCCGGGGCGGTCACGTGAGGCATGTCGTCACGTGTGGGGGCCGGCTTCGTTACATCACACACCGGGCCGCCGGTCCCCCTTTCATCTTGGTTTCGCGCCTCGCTTAGTCGCGGGGCGCGCCCACCCCGTTTTTTGAAGACAGCTGGGGGTGTTGAAGCACACTCCGGGGTGCCGCCGGCTTTGAAGTGGGTTGGAGTTGATACCCCGCCTGTGGTATCCGCCGTGGTGTGGGTACAGGAGAAGCCGCCGTGTTGTCGTACCCGTGACCGTACGTGAGCTTCCGGTTGCAGGCGTGCACCGAGTGACCGCACTTCCTGCCGACTGAGTCACAAAAGGTGCACACGTGCAACCATCGGATGCCCCCCTCTGTGTGGTCGTTATGGTGGCGGCACCCCTTCTCGCCATTGAAGTCCCGGCAGGGCGCCTCCGACCCCCGAGAGCGTCCGGTCTCCGTGTTGGTGTTGCCGTTGGGGGTGTGGGTAGACGTCATGGCGAGCCGGACACGCTCCTCCTGTATCCGGCCGTGGTCCGACCACCGTATCCTGCCGGCCTCCACCTGGTCAAAGACGTAATTGCTCCAACGCCTTACCGGGGCCCACGGCCGTGCCTGAGCATCGACCGTAACCTGGTGGAGGTGCCGGAACATGTCTGCCCTGTCCTCGGGGAGGAGAGCACGTTCATCACTTAACAAGGCCACAAAGCAACTGATATACTCAAGAGGCCCGAGGCCCGACCGTAAATCCAGCTTCTGGTGAAGCGTGTAAACTCCGTCCCGGTCCATGTACATGTAAGGTTTGGCGGTCGGCCTACGGGCGTTAATGTCTGATAAT
This sequence comes from Alentia gelatinosa, assembly GCA_950022655.1. Classification (NCBI taxonomy): domain Eukaryota; kingdom Metazoa; phylum Annelida; class Polychaeta; order Phyllodocida; family Polynoidae; genus Alentia; species Alentia gelatinosa. Next base: position 71,260,683 of record OX465582.1, read on the forward strand.
AACGAGCTCTTACCAGTCGTCCTGTCGTGACGCATGGCCTCACGGCCGAATTCCCGCTGCAGGTGTTCCTCTGTGGTGTACGTCTCCCTCAGCTGGCGTGGTGGAGGCAGCAGCCGTTCTGTCTGTTCCTGGGCCCAGCCCCGGGTCTGTTCGGCCGCCGCCGACGCCCGTGAGCCGCTACTTCGTGATGCCGGCCGAGAGATCTGCATGATGGCGTCCATCATGCCGTCCATCTGTCGGGACATCTTTGAAATGTCGGATTTGACTCCGTTAACGTCCGTTTTCACTTCGTTCACGTCCGTCCGCACGCCCGTTAGGTTGTTCTCTAGGGCAGTGACCCGTGAGGCCCGGGAACGACCGCTAGCGCTGGTGCCTTGCTGAGAGACCGAATCCACGTGATCGCTCTCTGCAGCCGTTGCTTGCTGCCGTAGTGTTACCTCGGAGTCCGTCTCTGTTGCCGCGGATGCAGCAGCCATCCCGCTTCTGGTTAACATAGTACACCGTAAATAAATCAAACTCTGTCCTGGTATGCCTGTACACGGTCGCCGATATTCAGGGGAATATGGAGACCGGAGGTACGACGGGCGGAATAGCCAAGGTACGAGAGGAGAAAAAGTATGTGTGTAGAGTATGAGAGCTGAAGAGGAAGTGAGGCAGAGTACAGTGTCGACCTCGCGCACTTTGATGTTTAGTGCGGCCGACAGTAGGGAGGTGGCGCAGGGGTGCGCTAGTACAGAGGTGTTTCACCAGGGGGGGCAATGACCACCCCTGACCATAGGCCATGGGTAACCAATTAGTTTTTAAACTAGATACTGCTGCGAGATTATTTCACTGCCATAGATACACTGGTCACCAGAGCAAATGCCTGCTATATGTCAAACATAATAATTTGAAAATCTAAGGCTACCAGAAGTACTACTGAGTTGTTTTCCATGTCTTAAAGTATCGAGATATGATATATATTTTTCATATCACACATTTTCAACAGTCTCCACATAGTTAATGATACGCTAGATTTTAGTTGATAAAGGTCAACCACCGTGCGGCGCCACCGTCCATGCAGTGTCACGTCTTAACATGGGAATTGTGCTTCTTGGGTTATACTTCTTTGCTAGTAGTCAGTGTGATCCTAAAAAGATATTGTCAGGCAGTGGATTTCTATTATAATTCTTCTATACATAATGACTTATTGTTGGAGCCATAACACATTTTTGTGAAGACAAAGTCACCTCAGTTTAGCTTTGTCGGTGGTGTTTTTGTTAATCTGGTGCTGAAAGATTTTCTTCAATGGTACTGAAGTCATTCAGCATGTCACGGTGTGTATAACTTCCATTTCCAATAGTCGTGTCCCCCTAAGAGTTGTATTGTATCGTACCGCCATCTAATGAATGTGTTGGCTGAAAATCATATACCCTGTCAATGATGATATTCATAAAAAATATAATGTCGATTAGTAGTTGCATCGACACTAATCGATGGTATTTTGGACATGTGGACGTATATCAGGAAAGGTTGATGTGTAATAAGTCAAGAGCATTTCAACCATGAGGGGTCTACAAAGCCGGCCGTTCTGAAAACCATTTTATATTGTACCTATCATGCACCTTAAATGAATGAACACTAGGAGTTATAAGGTCTATCCTTATAATTAGGGACTAATCTTTTACTCTCCCTGTACAGAGGAGCTACTAATTTGTTTCCTGCTTCCAGTACTCAATGGACTTCAAATCCGTAATCGATGTGTTATGGACTGTCGTAGAACCAATAGGTGTGTTTTGTTCTGGCCCTGTGTATTTACAATTATTTGGTTTTCAGTCTTTTCTTCAGTATTCATTTTTATTGGCGTTATCTTATGAAGGAATTCCCTGCTTTCACAGAAGTTTTGCATCTTAAAGGTTATTTCCGATATGGTTTCTGGCTGTGGTGGAAAAAATACAGAACACAGGACGACACAACGGAGGAGACATGACAATATAATAGTATAAATGACTTAACAGAACCTAAATTAAGGATTGAATGGATACAATAGCTAAGAACCTTTCAACTTAACAGGCCCGGACGGACACTAAAACGGATTAAACAAGGAAGGTAAATCTGTCAAACAACTTTCATATATTTTATCACTTTCTCTAAAATTTTTAGAGATTCTCTCTCATTTCTTCAAGTAAGGCAAAGCTATACATTTGTTTAAGATTCATACATGCTGCTTTTTCAACCAAATTTTTTTCTTTCAGCCCGAATATTAATTGAGTAGCATTAAGATTATTTTGATGAAATAGGCTCTGCCTATGTATAGATATTTTAGCTTGAAACATAATAAAGTTTACCAGCTTATTATCCTTTTCTAACACGTAATTTTATTTCCCAAATAAGGTTTCTTTCTTTGAGACTGCCATAATATTCTTTTTTGATAGTTTAAGCA